>VWZV01003718.1:23468-34737 GCA_013397155.1 Irena cyanogastra
GGTGACCACAGTCCCGGGGGTGACCACAATCCCAGGGGTGGCCGCAATCCCGGGGGTGGCCGGTCCCGGTTCTGCTCCCACCGGGAACTGGCGGCTCCATCCTCCCCTTCCCTCCCGCAGGCTGGAGAACGGTGACGGCAGCGTGTCCCCCCAGCCCAAGGTAGGGACCCCTGAGGGGTGACAGGGCGGGATCCGGGTCCCCTCTGCCCTCTGGGGACACGCCGCAGCAGGGGCGTGGCTGAGGCCGCGTCCTCCCGTCTGTCCCACCTTTCCCAGGCGCGGAGCTCGGGAACGTGGCTCGGGAGCCCCGAGGAGGCGATCCTGGACAGCTCCTGCGCCCTGAGAGCCCAGGACAAAGGTACTGCCCCCTCGGCGGGGACCGCCCCCGCGGCGCGGTGACACTGAGGTCCCTTTTGTCCCCCCCCAGTGCCCTACGAGGTCTTCAGGGACGACCACTCGTGCCTGGTGTCGGTGCTGCCCGTGAACGCCGCCGTGCGGGACGTGCTGCGGGCTCTGGCGCCGCGCCTGGGCCGGGACCGGGAGCACGTCCTGGTCAAGGTGAACTCGGCCGGAGGTGAGGGGGCTCCCCCGGGTGGCTTTGTCCCCTGCCAGCCGCGATCTGTCCCCTCCTCCACGCCGCTCCCTCCCCGCAGAGCGAGCGGTGCTGCCGCCGGACGCCGTGGGGGTGTTCACGGCGCTGGGCCTCAACGAGAGGCTCTTTGTGGTCAGCGCGGACGAGCTGGGCAACCTGGTGAGCGCGGGGCAGGGGTTCGGGCCGGGCAGAGCCCCCCGGAGGGCTCGGGGCACGCGGTCCCTCCCCGCTGCGCTGAGGGCAGGGGGTCAGGGCTCGTGTCCCGTGGGCAGACCCCCCACCCGGAGCAGCTGGGCCCCCACGCCGGCTCCTCGGACACCCTGGACCTGATCAGCTCCAAGGAGCTGGCCAGCCACCTCACCGACCACGACTGGAACCTGTTCAGGAGCGTCCACCAGGTGCGGCCCGGGGGCGGCGGCAGCGGCCGGGCGGGAGCCGGGACTGCCCTCACCTGCCGCTCCCGCAGGTGGAGATGATTCACTACATCGTGGGCCCGCAGAAGTTCCACGAGGTCGCCACGGCCAACCTGGCGCGGGTGATGCGGCGCTTCAACGAGCTGCAGTTCTGGGTGGCCACCGAGCTGTGCCTGTGCCCCGAGCTCGGGCGGAGGGCGCGGCTCCTCCGCAAGTTCATCAAACTGGCGGCACAGTGAGTCCCCGTCGCTGTCCCCGTCGCCGTCCCCGTCGCCGTCGCCGTCCCTGAACCGTCCCCGTGTCCCCGCCTGCAGCCTCAAGGAGCAGAAGAACCTGAATTCCTTCTTCGCGGTGATGTTTGGCGTGAGCAACACGGCCGTGACTCGCCTGGCCAAGACGTGGGAGGTGACAGCGAGGGGGGAGGGCCTGGGGGGTGGGACAGCCCCTGGGGAGGGACAGCCGGGGGTCTCTGGGTGGGACAGGCGGGTGCCAGCCCCGTGACCCTGTCCCTGTGCAGAGGTTGCCCCACAAGATCCGGAAGCTGCACTCGGCTCTGGAGCGGATGCTGGTGAGTGCAGCACACCCCACCTCGTGTCCCCTTCCCTGTCCCATGTCCCCTTTCTCGCCCCGTGTCCCACTTCCCGGTGGGATTTGCCCCTGGAGCGATGGGGAGGTGGTGCCACCGTCCCCCCTGTCCCCCCCGTCCCCCCGTGTCCCTGCCCGTCCCCAGGACCCGTCGTGGAACCACCGTGTCTATCGCCTGGCCGTGGCCAAGCTGAGCCCCCCCATCATCCCCTTCGTGCCCCTGCTGCTCAAAGGTGGGTGTCCGGTTTTGGGGACCCCCGGGGTGTGTGCGGCGCTCCCAGGGCCCCTCTCTGACCCCCAAACCCCCC
This sequence comes from Irena cyanogastra, assembly GCA_013397155.1. Lineage (NCBI taxonomy): Eukaryota > Metazoa > Chordata > Aves > Passeriformes > Irenidae > Irena > Irena cyanogastra. The sequence goes on from VWZV01003718.1 coordinate 25,367, forward strand.
AGACATGACCTTCATCCACGAGGGCAACCGCACCCTGGCCGAGAACCTCATCAACTTCGAGAAGATGGTGAGTGCGGGGTGGTGGCCCCCCGAGGACCCTGCCGTGCCCTGTCCCCTGTCCCCTGGCACTGGAATGGCCAGGGAGGTCCCGGGGTGGTCACAGCTGTAGTGGGGACGGAGTTTTTGGGGATCCAAGCGGGGCCAGGTGGCGGCAGGTGACCTCTGTGCCTCCCCCACAGCACATGATGGCCAAGACCGTGCGAGTCCTGCAGCGCTGCCGGGGCCACGCGCACGGTGAGTGCTCCAGGGAGCTGGGGAGGGGACCTGGAGTGTCCCCTGGGGACAGGCTGAGCCCTTGGGGACAGGTCTGAGCCCCTGGGGACAGGCTGAGGCCCTGGGGACAGGACTGAGCCCCTGGGGACAGGCTGAGCCCCTGGGGACAGGACTGAGCCCCTGGGGACAGGTCTGAGCCCCTGGGGACAGGACTGAGCCCCNCGTGCGAGTCCTGCAGCGCTGCGGGAACAGGACTGAGCCCCTGGGGACAGGCTGAGCCCTTGGGGACAGGACTGAGCCCTTGGGGACAGGACTGAGCCCCTGGGGACAGGTCTGAGCCCCTGGGGACAGGACTGAGCCCTTGGGGACAGGACTGAGCCCCTGGGGACAGGCTGAGCCCCTGGGGACAGGACTGAGCCCCTGGGGACAGGCTGAGCCCTTGGGGACAGGACTGAGCCCTTGGGGACAGGACTGAGCCCCTGGGGACAGGTCTGAGCCCCTGGGGACAGGACTGAGCCCTTGGGGACAGGACTGAGCCCTTGGGGACAGGACTGAGCCCTCTCTGTCCCCACCCAGCGCCGCTGTCCCCGCTGCGGAGCCGCTCCCCGCACCGGCCCGAGGACGCCAAGGCCGTCAGGATCTCCACGTGTGCGTCTGCAGCTCCTCAGTGTGACCCCAACCCTGCCCCGGGGGACCCCCAACCCTCTGAGGGGGTCCCTGGGCTGAGGGAGAGGGGATGGAGGTGGAGAGATCCGTGGAGGGATCCAGGAGCTGCTCCTGGGTGGTGGGGAGGTTTGGGGGTGACAGAGGGGATCCCTGGGGTGGAGTTTGGGGTGACACAGGGATCCCTGGTGTGGAGGTTTGGGGTGACACAGGGGATCCCTGGTGTGGAGGTTTGGGGTGACACAGGGATCCCTGGTGTGGAGGTTTGGGGTGACAGAGGGGATCCCTGATGTGGCGGTTTGGGGGTGACAGAGGGGATCCCTGGTGTGGAGGTTTGGGGTGACACAGGGGATCCCTGGTGTGGAGGTTTGGGGTGACACAGGGATCCCTGGGGTGGAGGTTTGGGGTGACACAGGGATCCCTGGTGTGGAGGTTTGGGGTGACACAGGGATCCCTGGTGTGGAGGTTTGGGGTGACACAGGGGATCCCTGGGGTGGAGGTTTGGGGTGACACAGGGATCCCTGGGGTGGAGGTTTGGGGTGACACAGGGGATCCCGGGGTGATCCTGCAGGGATGCAGAGGCTCAGCGGGCTGGGACAGGGGGACAGAGGGGACCCCAGCCTTGACCTCGTCCCTCCCCGCAGGCTCGGAGCAGTCCCTGAGCGTCAGGAATCCCGTGTCCACCTGGGCCTACCTGCAGCACCTGAGGGCCATCGACAGCCAGAAGGAGCTGCTGAGGCTCTCCCGGGACCTGGAGCCCTGAGGGTCACGGGGCTGGAGCGGGGACGGGGGCCCGGAACGGGGACGGGGGCCTGGAGCAAGGACGGGAGACCAGAGCAAGGACAGGGGACCAGAGCAAGGACAGGGGACCAGAGCGAGGATGGGAGACCAGAGCAAGGACAGGGGACCAGAGCGAGGACAGGGGACCAGAGCGAGGACAGGGGACCAGAGCGAGGATGGGAGACCAGAGCAAGGACAGGGGACCAGAGCGAGGACGGGGTCCAGAATGAGGACGGGGTCCAGAATGAGGATGGGGGGCCCAGAGCGAGGATGGGGACCCGGAATGGGGATGGGGGCCCGGCTGCCGGCGGCGGGGCAGCCCCTGGTTCTGCTCCCAGTGGCCCCGGACTGTGCCGCAGTGGCCCCGGGCTGTGCCGCAGTAGCCCCGGGCTGTGCCGCAGTGAGTGGCCCCGGGCTGTGCCGCAGTAGCCCCGGGCTGTGCCGCAGTGAGTAGCCCCGGGCTGTGCCGCAGTGGCCCCGGGCTGTGCCGCAGTGAGTGGCCCCGGGCTGTGCCGCAGTAGCCCCGGGCTGTGCTGGACTGGCCCCAGAGCTCGGCCATGGACTCAGATCCGGCCCCGTGTGGCCGCCGGGCCCCGGTGAGCTCCGGGCAGGTGAGCAATAGAGGTATTTTTGTACTCACGGCTGAGCTCCCCGTTCTTCGCCGAGCCCGGGCTCACCCCCTGCGCCTGCACCCCCCATGTCACCCGCGGGACGGCCCCGGAGCAGCCCCGGGGGAAGTGACACAGCGCTGGCACCAGGAGGGGACAGGCCAGGAAATGACGGAGGGCTGAGGGAGAAGCCAAACCCGGCCCTTATTGCACCAAACGCCGCTGCCGTGCCAGCTGACACCGCCCGGGGCACGGCAGGGGCCGCTCCCCGCTCCGAGACGGGTCCCGGGCATCGCCCCCGCCCCTCGGGGGCGCTTCGGGCTCGGTTCTCACCTGCCCAGGTGGGGAACACGGGATGAGCCTCTCCCGGGGGGGACACGTGTCCCGGGAGAGCCGGGGCTGCCTCGGGGTGCTGACCCTGCCTGGAACTGCACCGGGCTGAGCCAGAGGGACGCGGACCACCAGGACCAGCTGGGATTGGCCACCCCTTGGCTAGTGAGGGGGTGGAGAAGTGCCCGGAGCAAATCCTGCGGGTTTTGGGATGAAGTTTCCCAGGAAAACCTGCCGGGGAGTGAGGAAGAGGAGGCGCAGGCCAGGTGGAACCTGTGGGGACCCTCCCAACGCTGCTGGAGCTCCGTTACTTCCCTCAAAATGCCCTGGTCACGCTCCAGGACCGGGAACATTTCCCATCGGGGTTGGCCGAGCTGAGCCCGGGCAGGGAAGGGGCTGTGACCCCCCCAGGCCTGGCCTGAGCCCCCCAGGGTCCCTGGAGTGAGACCACGCTGGGGTAACCCCAAAACCTCAGCCCGGTTTTGTGGGCGACGTTTTGGGCTTTCCTGGAGGCTCCGACGAGGCCGATCCGTGCCGGGGGGGTCACAACCTCCAGAGCTCAGTTAGGAGAGCTCATTACCCCAATTAACGCTGCTCCCAGTTCACACCAGTAGCCCAGAGCGCGAGGCCCAGTCAGGGACCCGCCCGTGCCCCCGGTGCGAGTTCTGGGGGTGGCCAAAACCCCCCCGGGAACCCCCCCGCAGCCTCGGCCGCCCACGGGGGTCAGGCCGGGGAGCTGTGGAGCAAGCCCGGGATTCTGGATTTACCAGCCCTCCTCCCACCGCGGGCAGCCTGTAATTAGCCGTGCGCTTAATGAGTTTTGGGGAAGTTGGGGTGCAGCCCGCCCGTGGAGCCCTCGCTGCCATCACGCCCCTCCCTCCGTCCGTCCGTCCTTCCCCCCGCGGGACCCACAAATAGCAGCGGGCTCCACGGAGCTCCGGCATTCCCGGGATTCCCGAAGCCGCTCCCGAGGGACGATGGAGCCCTGGATCCTCCTGCTCGGGGCAGGAATCGCCCTGGGCTGCGTGTCCGGCCGTGAGTAACCAGCGGGGGCTGCGGCTTCCCGGGGATGGGCTGGGAATGCTGCCCTTAACCAGGAGCTGGGCTCTACTGGGAGAACTGAGATGGAGCCAGCCGAGCTCCGCGGGGCAAGGAAAGGGGAGTTTTCCATGCTGGAAAACCCGGGGTGAGGTGGGTTGTCCGACTCCCCTGCTCTTAGCCTGGCCCACCAGGTGGTTCTGGTGTGTCTGAGCTTGCTCTGGTCCTGCAAAGCGCCAGGAACGCTCCTCTGGCTCCTCTTTTCCATTTATCCGTGGGAAAACAGCACCGGGAATTTTCCAATCCCAATCCCGTATCCACCTTCCCCGCTGTGGCCACCGGGGCTGCTCAGGTGGCCAGCGCAGCGCAGACCGGGCTGTGCCGAGCCCGCGGTGCCCGGGAGAGGCGCGGGGGGTGAGGAAGAGGAGCTCTGGCTTTAAGGAGGAGCTTGGGGCCACCGGGATTTGGCAGCCGGGATCCCACGGGGGCGAGGAGGGGCCGGCAGTGCCGAGATCTTGCACAAAGCGTGAGCTGTGATCCACGCCGAGTTTGGGATTTCGTCAGCCCCGACGCTGCCAGGAGCCCGTATCTGATGGCCCAGGAGAGGATGAGTCCCTTCGGGATGAAAGATGAGCAGTTTTGCAAGGCCGGCTCACAGGAGAAGCTCCAAACCAGCGTGGGGCTGGGAGCAGGAGTTTCCAAATTCCCGTGTGAATCCTGAGTTCCCAAACTCCCGTGTGAATCCTGAGTTCCCAAACTCCTGAGTGAGCCCTGAGTTCCCAAATTCCTGTGTGAGTCCTGAGTTCCCAAATTCCCGTGGGAGTCCTGAGTTCCCAAATTCCCATGGGAATCCTGAGTTCCCAAACTCCTGAGTGAGTCCTGAGCTCCCAAATTCCCGTGGGAGTCCTGAGTTCCCAAATTCCCGTGGGAGTCCTGAGTTCCCAAACTCCTGAGTGAGTCCTGAGTTCCCAAACTCCCGAGTGAGTCCTGAGTTGTTCCAGAAGGAAATCCCATGGTGAAGGTGGCTGGGAAGCTCGGCTGCCTCGTGGTCAGTCCTGGCCACCTGCTGGACCTGTCTGGTGGACCTGGAACCTCTTCACTTCTCCCGGTGTGGGCAGTGGGGGATTTTCCCTGATTATCCCACAGACAGGGCTCACCTGTGAGTTTGGAGACGGGAACTGAGAGTTTGGGGAGCTCAGGCTGTCCTTGGCTCTGCTCCAAGTTCATTTGTCCCTCCAATTGTCCCTCCAATTGTCCCTCCAATTGTCCCTTTTGGAGGCCGGGCTGGGTTTGGATCCGTGTTTTCCTGGAGGAACGAGGTCCTGAGTCAGGCCAGGGGCTCGAGGACGTGGCTCTGGCTGAGCTGACTCACCCCCGTGCCCGAAACCAAACTGGGAGCACTGGGAGCGCTCCGTCACCTCCCCCGTGCTCGGAGGATGGAGCTGGGCAGGGAGTGACGCCCCTTCCCTCGGCCAGAACGCCTTTTTGGCAGAAATGAAAACGAGTTTGGGAGCGGAGGGAGGCGTCTGGTCTCTGAGAAAGAGAAAATCCTCGGCAGGATCAGCCAAAAACTCTCCAGCCAAATCCCCCCGGGGTGGCTGAGTGTGGATGTCCTGTGTCCTTCTGTCCCATCCCTGTGGCGTTTCCAGCTCTCCCCGCAGCCCCAAAAACCTCCCAAGGTCTCCAACCACCCCACCAGGGACAGCCGAGCGCCCCGCAGCGATTTAGGGTCCATTTAGGGATTTAGGGTCGTGTCTGAGCGAGGAGGAGGAGCCGTTCCCCTGCCCTGAGACCCTCCCCAGTTTGGGATCGGGGATTGGGGATCGGGGATTGGAGATCGGGGATTTGGCGTGAAGCTGAACCCGCCCCTCCGAGGGCTGAGTCAGGGTCGGGGCCCTGCTGGGACACGCCGGAGCTGCTGTGACACGCTCGGGCCGCTGTGACAGCCCCGGGAACGCGGCACCGGCACCGGGAGAGGCTCGGCGGTGACGGGGGAGGGTGGGCAGCTCCTGTTGCACAATCCCGGCGGGAAAAGGAGCGTGGCTCTGGGGGAATTTATCCCAAAACCGCTCTGGGGTGTGTCCTGGGCCTGGGACTGGGCTGGTCGGACCGGGAGGGTCTGGGCAGCACCGAGCACCCATCCCTGGGATGTCCCTGTCCCGGGAGCTCTCCCGGCTCTTCTCAGGGACTTCGGGAGAACCTCGAGACCCCCCCCGCTAAAATTCCCCTGTTTAAAGTGGGTTTGTAGGGATTGGAAACCTGAGAGGGAAATGGGAACCGAGAGGGAAAACCAAGCCAAGGACACCCCCAGGAGCCGGGATTTGGGGGCCGAGGGAGCCAAGGGGTCCCTCAGCCCCTGCAGGACCTGGGTGACATCACCGAGCACGAATGATTGGTGTGAGGTGACAAAAGGGACAAACAACGCGGGTGCCGGGGGAAGGCGGCGGTGCCGGTGAGTTTGATGCCACTCTCACGGCCTGGATGTCGCTGTCATCGCCCGGGTGGCGCGGGACAGGACGTGCCGCATCAGGATTTGCCCCGGGGCCACCTTTCAGCCGGCGCAGCCCGAGTTGGGCAAGCCCGCGGTGCCTCAGATGTCGGCAGATTGCAACGCCCTCTCCTCCAGGGCTCCCTTTGCCGCCTGCGACACGGCCTGGCACAGTGCCACCCCGTGGGACAGGGCCACCCCCTGGGACAGGGCCACCCTCCCGCCGAGGTGGCTTTTTGGCTCCTTCTGTGCCGTTCCTCCCGTCGGGAGCTGGCGAGGAGCAGGAGCTGCTTCCTCGGGGCTGTGCCAGGACAATCCCAACCCCTCGGTGACCTCCGGCTGCTCTTTGCCCCGTGACAAGTGTCCTTGTCCCTCTCAGAGTGTCCCTTGTCCCTCTCAGAGTGTCCCTTGTCCCCTTCAAAGCCTCGCCGCTGCTATTTTTAGCTTTGCTTTGCTGCCCTGCGTCACCAAGCGAGTGCTGAGCAGCTCGTTGGTTAGAAACAGCTCGGGAAGCAGTTTTCCCAGTTTTCCCAGTTTCCCCAGTGTTCCCAGTTTCCCCAGTTTCCCCAGTGTTCCCAGTGTCCGCAGTGTCTCCAGTTTTCCCAGTGTTCCCAGTGTTCCCAGTGTTCCCAGTGTTCCCAGTGTTCCCAGTTTCCCCAGTTTCCCCAGTGTTCCCAGTTTTCCCAGTTTTCCCAGTTTCCCCAGTTTTCCAGTTTTCCCAGTTTCCCCAGTTTCCCCAGTGTTCCCAGTGTTCCCAGTTTCCCCAGTGTTCCCAGTGTTCTGGGCAGCAGTTCTGTGGGGGCTGTTCCTCGGTGTCACCCTGCGGCGGTGACAAACACGGCCTGAGGGAGGTGACCCTGGTGACAAAGATCCCGGGTGGCGCCCGGGGCTGGCCCGGGAGGGGACAGAGGACAGGATGGGGACGCTCCAGGGCCACCCCCTGTTTGTGTCCCCAAAGATCTGTACACGGCGCCCGACTCCTGCGAGGGACGCTGCGGGGAGCCCTTCGGCGAGGAGGACGAGTGTCATTGTCACCGCGAGTGTGACACGGAGCACAACTGCTGCGAGGACCACGAGAGGCACTGCGGGCCCGGTGAGCGCACGGGGACACGGATTTGGGGTGTCCCCTTCCCCCTGCTGAGGGTGCCCGGGGTGGCCCCGAGCCTCTGCAGGGTCCTGGGCTGTCCCCAAGGTGTCCCCTTCCCCCTGCTGAGGGTGCCCGGGGTGGCCCCGAGCCTCTGCAGGGTCCTGGGCTGTCCCCAAGGTGTCCCCTTCCCCCTGCTGAGGGTGCCAGGGGTTTGTCCCGAGTCTCTGCAGGGTCCTGGGCTGTCCCCAAGGTGTCCCCTTCCCCCTGCTGAGGGTGCCCGGGGTGGCCCCGAGCCTCTGCAGGGTCCTGGGCTGTCCCCAAGGTGTCCCCTTCCCCCTGCTGAGGGTGCCAGGGGTTTGTCCCGAGTCTCTGCAGGGTCCTGGGCTGTCCCCAAGGTGTCCCCTTCCCCCTGCTGAGGGTGACAGGGGTTTGTCCCGAGCCTCTGCAGGGTCCTGGGCTGTCCCCAGGGTGTCCCCATGCCCCTGAGCTCCTTTTCCTCTCTGCTCCGCAGGTGGGGAAGGGGCCGAGGACGGAGCTCGAGCCCGAGGTGAGTCGGGAGGGACAGAACCTCCCCCGGATGCCTCGGGGTGTCCCCCCCAATTCCTCGGGGTGTCACCCCCTGTTCCTTGGGTGCTTGGGATGTCCCCCCCTATTCCTTGGGGTGTCCCCCCCTTTCCTTGGGATGTCCCCACCCTGTTCCTCGGGGTGTCCCCCCCTTTCCTTGGGGTGTCCCCCCCTTTCCTTGGGATGTCCCCACCCTGTTCTTCGGGGTGTCCCCTCCTTGCCAGCAGCACTGTCCCCTGCCCGGAGCTGGGGGACACGGGCACAGGAAGAGGGGGCAGGAACCAGCTGGGTTTGCACCCCCTGCCCCCCCAAAACGTGGGGAACGGGGAGGGGAACGGTCCCCGTGGAAGTGACGCTTCCCGTGTCCCCGTGGCCACCTGCTGTCCCCCTTTTCCACGGAGCCCAGAGCTGTCCCCAGCCCCTGCCTGTCCCCGCAGACGGATTCTCCAGCAGCCGCGGTTCCATCACGGACCAGGAGCTGCTGGAGCTCTCGGAGCAGCTTTACGGCGCCGATCACAACAAAGCCCGGCCCGGCGACATCGCCATCAACCCCCAGCACCTGGCGGGCCCCGACGAGACCGGGGACAGGCGGGACCGGTCCCCGCAGCCGTGAGTGCCGCCAGGGGAGGGACAGCGAGGCGGAGCTGGGGGAGGGAGCTGCAATTCCAGCGATTCCAGCCGCAATTCCAGCTGCAATTCCAGCTGCAATTCCAGCAATTCTCCGCCAGGCTCTACAAATACGTGAACGAGGAGCTCTTCTCCAAGCCCACCTACGCCAGCTTCATTAAGCTGCTGGATAATTACCAGAGGGCCACGGGCAGGGAGGAGGAGGTGACGGCCGAGGAGCTGCGGGAGCAGGACCGTTTCCTCGAGGAGGTGATGAAAACGGAGCTCATGAAGAAACTCTTTGTGTTCCTGCAGGGGAAAAGTGAGTTTGGAGCAGGGCAGGGCCGGGAATGGGGGAATCCCAAAGGGAATTCCTGTCAGAGTTGAGACAGAGACAACACAAAGCAGCACTCTCCGTTTTCAGAAGGCTTCAAACTGGTTTTATTTTGGCATTCATGCTTTTTATGCATTCTTACAAAGCTCATAAATTTACATTTTGCTCATTGGTCACAATGAGACACAAACAAAGTGCTCATTGGAACAGGCAGCTGCAGGTTTCTCTGATTTATCCTTCTCTTCCTTGGTTTCTATGTCAACGACCTTGGTAGGAAATTCTTTCGGGGTAAACACGGATCCTCTTACCAAAACTTCTCTCTGGCTCACTGAAGTCACTGTGAAACCTCTGCCACAAAGCCCCAGCGGGGTGGGAACGACCTGGGATGGGCAGGGGGAATCCAGCGGGGAGAATTCCCGAGGGATGGGGTGGGAACGGCACGGGGAACCCCGAAATTTTTTTTGCTTCTTTTTTCTACCTCTGTTGAATCTGTCAGCACAGAAAGTCTGAAATTCTCCCTGGGGCCAGCGGGGCTTCCCTGAGCCCCATCAGAGCTGAGGCTTGCCCTGAATTTGGGGTGTCCCGGGTGGGGAGGGACGG
>VWZV01003721.1:395-10977 GCA_013397155.1 Irena cyanogastra
TCATGTCAAATGTTCACAATAAAATATATTTATTAAACTTTCTCAATTTGAGCATTAGAGGCTTATTTAATCTGAAATACCTATAATTCCACACATAACCTTTCTTCACTCTGTTTACATGGATAAGGAGACTTAAACAGGTGGCAGGAAACAATACTAACAGAATGTGGGGGTACAGAGCTTATGTCCAGAAACTCAGAGGCCATTTCCCTTTCTTTTTGTCAGGTAGTGTGAGAGGCAGGAAGACCTGTAGCTGCTGTGGAATGAGGTCTTATCTTTGGGATATGCAGTCTGGAAGAGAAGGGAGATTCACTGCCAGATGAAGGCCAGAGAGGGTTTAGTCCTATTTCTTGCCTTGGTTATGCAAGCATGAGATCTTCATGGGAACCAGTTATAAATACCTAGTGTATGGGAAAAAGAAATGGGTACACAACATTTCCCCCAATGTCAGTTTAATTTAAAATAGCTGTGGATAGGCACTTGAATCACTCTCACATGTCTGTCATTCATTTGGCTACTTCCAACAGATCACCCAGTAGTTGTCCTTATTACAGACAAGATTGATCTTGGCAGCAGCAGAGTACTCATTTTCCCCATATGGAAAGGACAAGTATTATACCCCGTTACTGCCAAGCAAGAATGGGCACTGAGAAAGAAAAAAAAAAAAGAAGTTGTNTTTCACTGAGATTTAAAGCTTTTGCATTTAAGAAAAACAAATTCTTTTAACTTCTGGAAGAGATCATCATGGAACTTCTGTTTCAGTTTTTTTGGTTTGGTTTTTTTTTAAGGCCATTTGTTTTCTTTTTATGGAAAATCTGTATTTTCCACAATAAGTTAATACAATATTTAAGGCCCAGTAAATTTATGGTTTTTTAAAGTGAACAAAAACACCATCTATTATAAGTGTTGAATCACAGGAATGTGTGTAACCTGTCAATTTTTATTTTCTGCTTCTGTATATATAAGGACAATGTCGTCCTTCCTTTTGTGTGTCCTGAAACAGCATGTACTTTGTTTTGGGGGAGATGTCACTAGAGGTTTGAGGTATGCAAGAGTAATAAACTGTGAGGGTTTTGTCCCTGTAACAGGGGGTGAGAGTGTACATGAATGTTGTCTCCCTTAGTTTTATGATATATGGAGATGAAGGTGTGGCCATAATTTTAACAGACCAGGTGTTTGAAAATACCTGACACTGCAGTTACAAGGGAAACAGGTTGCCACCTTGATTAAGTTACTTTTTTTGTTCATCAAAAGAGGAAAATACTGTTCAGTGGCTCCATGCACTTGTAAAAATATATTTTATAGCTGTAGCTTGAAAGTTGAGTGGTACAGCATTGTTATCCATGTTGTCTGTATTGAAATCCTTCTTTAAAATAGTGGCCTCTGAAAATATTTTTAGGGTATTTTTGGTTTCTACATAGAAAATTGTTAGTTTTATCCATTTCTGGTCCATTTTCTGTTGAATATTTCCACATATTTTCTAAATCATGTTTCACAAGGGAAAAACATTAGTATTCTTTCCTCCACTACTGTATTCTCCTGAGTATTTTAAATTTAATGATAGCAGGTCACTACATTGTAGATACTCCCTAACTTCCCACCTTATTTATTGTAGTTGGCTCTTTTCCTTTGGAAGAGCTCCAGGGGAATCTTGAACGTGAAGATTTTTGCAATTGGAGTTTACAGTAGATTTTTAAATATAATATTAGTATGTTTCTGTTATGTGAGCAGCCTTTTTTTAAAATCAGACCATGCACAGTATGAACATGTGTTAACCCTATTTTTGCTCAAAAGAAAAAACAAGGTGGAAGCATTTGTTACTCAGTTTGACAGACGTTTGAAAATGGCATACTTCTAAATCTGTCTTTTAACTTTATTATTATTTAAATTGCAGTAGTTTTATAAGAGCTACAAAGTTTTATCCCCTCTTCTGGTACTTCCAGGAGACTGACCAGCTGTTTCCAGGTAGGGCAGCATGGCAAGCCAGGTAGATGGGTGTTGTATCACCACTGTGCTCTAAGACACCAGTGGAAAGAGATGACAGAGTGCGCAGTGGGAATTGATATGGCCTCTGATCAGCACTGCCTGTCTGTGATTCTAAAGGCAGAAATTCTGTAGCTCTTGGAGGGCAGCAGGTGGTTAATGTAGCTGATGTTTCATGTAAATCCTCTGCAGAGAAATCAAGATAACAGTAGGAGAAGGGAAGAACTATCTATATTAAAGCATTTCCTTGTAATGCTAACTTTATTGGTGGCTTTTACTCTCCATCCTGCATTTCAACCATCATTATCAATGATCTTTGATTATTGTGTAGAAATGATGGTATTTCTGCAGAAAAGATTGCTGTTATTACGGATTAGAATTTCAAGTTTCTGATTTTTTTTAAATTTTTCCTTTAAATTCCAGTTGCTTAGAGCAGAAGAGAAATTATTTGTTAACATGGGTGAAGATGTGTTGAAACACTTCCTTAAAGTCCTTAGGGCCTGTTTCTGAACTTCACGCAGTATACGTGAGAGAAGTGTTTTCTTTTAAAGCATTGAGATCTTTCAGACGGATCTTTTCTACTGCCTCTGAGTTAGCATGCAGATGGATCGTTCCTCATCATGAGATTTTTAGTGTATTTTGATTCATTTTCCTCTCTTTTTTTAAGTAGTGTATGCATTCTTGCTGAGATGTTTAAAATAAAACATGGCAGAGGTTTTTCTAAATTCATGAAAACTGTGAGCCACATAAAACATGTCTGTGAAGATTTGTACAAAGACTAGATTTGTATCCATTGCAGAACAGTCTAAATATTTGAAGTTTCTAATTGGTTCTACACCTTTATTATAAAATGGAAAAGCTTGAGAGCTCCTGCTTTAATATCTTTCTTAATTACAGAAGTTGTTTGAAAGCAATAGTAATGAAACAGGAATGGGGAACAATCTTGTGGTCGTGGGAAGCTGTCTTCAACATTTGACATCTAAACATTTGATGTTTTATTCAAAGACATAGGAACTCTATTAAGTAAATGGAGGTGTTTTCCTGAAATAACTTTTCCTGAAATAACATTTCCCTTCTCTTATGGGGAGACATATTGCTAAAGTCAGAAGGACTTAATGTACAAGTCCTAGAACTATGGAAGCTGAAAGGCCACACTGAGATTTCATCCCTCTATCCAGCCCAAGTTTGAAATTGCTTATTCCTTACCTCAAATACAAATGTAGTATAGGTTTAGGTAACAGATGATGCTAATTTGGAAGGTATTTTCTTTTTATTATAAGCTTCCTAAGTAGCGTTATTTATTACATTTTGAGCTCCTGTGCATTTAAAAGATACTGCAAACAGTTCTTCACTGTAAGTATGTAGGACAGTTTTATAGGAGAAAAGACAGAATAGATGTGCTAAATAAACTAGTTGCATGCATACTTGCACTGATTTTAACAAAGGCTTTTTTCAGAAAGGCTGGTATTTGTAGTGATTGCATTTAAGATAAATACTCAGTTCAATCAGAAAAGCCCCACTTAGCAACTGCTAGGGTCACCTGTCCTTACAGAATCCACGACCACGGTCAGAATGTCATTTTACGTGTTTGCTATCTTCCCTGCTGACATGTCCCTTGTCTGACTGCCTGGACAGCCAAGTGCAGCAAATCCAAGCAGTGCTGTTCAAACAGATCCCATCACATACCGTCACAGGCACTGAAGCAAAGCTTTCACATGGGAAAGAGAGAAGGTTTGTTTAAGTTTTTCTTCTCCTGACCGAAAATATTTTCTTAGAGCAGCAGCTCTTGCTTTCAGTTTTTTTATTGTGTAGCTTCAGAAGAAATTCTGAGGAATTATTTATTAGATTGTAGGTTAGGAAAGGGATAAGCAATAAGGACGAATAGGGAGTTTTTTCTGTTTAACCCCTATTCAGTTTTTAAGTATTTCCAGAGCTACACCTGATCTTTGAAGCTGAGGTTTTCAAGTTTTGTTGGGCAGTTTAAGAATATTGTGTCTGGTGTATTCTTTCTGCACTAGGAGTATTCAATATGGTTACCAGGATTCTTTATCTTGTACTGTGGAGTTTCATCTAAGTAGCACAACATGCTGTAATATAGATCCTCATTAGTTTTCTGTTTTTCTTTTATAACTGTTTTGGCCACTGTAGGCTGTAGGGATTCACCTGACCAAATATAGATGTCTACAGCTGATCCAGTCACCCTAGGCTCCTTTTCTAATCAACAGAGAAAAATAAACATATTCAGACTGTGATTTTATCCCATCCTAAAATAGATCTCTCAAATAGGTTAGCTGAAGTCCACTGTAAAGTGCTTATTTCTCTCTGTTAACTTTAAAGGGAGACATTTATAGACATTTAAAGAATAGATCTCCAGAGATTAAAAGTGTAGACATGTTACCTTTGATGAAACGAGTCCCACCTAAACTCTTCTCTTCCCTCCGTGGGTGTTTATTGTCTTCTACTAAAGCGCTGGAACATTTAATCTCTCATTTTATGACCTTGCCAATAGCTAAGTAGGAGATAATGGGTTACTTTTGCATTCATTTCTGTTGATTTAAGTATTTTTGACTGTAGGCAATTCACAGGAGAAAAGCCTGCCAGTCTATGAAAGGCTTGTGCTAGCTGAGAGCAAAGCCTACGCTCTCTTACATGCACCTGATTTGCCAACAACTGTCAAAACATCAGCAACTTCACCATGGAGTTACTGAACTTCATCTAAATTGTAATGCTTTTAAAGAAACATCAAACGCTTATGAATTCTTGCTTCATAGGTTAGGGATGTGTGAAAACCTAGGATTAGCATGTTTTCCTTTCCATTTTCAGTATTTATCTGGAATTAGCAGTATTTTTTTCTAGTGGCTGTTTGGAAGATCACTTCTGATTTTCCCCGTTTACAGGTGGAATGTTGGCTGCACATTCAGCACAGGGAAAGTATGAATATTAGCTGTATGTCAGAATCATTCAGTAGAGATTTCCAGATTCTCAGGATAGTTTCGTGTGGGGATGGAAATAGATAGATGCAGTCTGCAAAGCATATTTGTTGTCAGTGTTTTCATTTAAATAGTTTGCACTAATAGCCATGGGAGGAGACAATACTGTAGTGAACTTAGCCTAAAAGTCTAAGTCTAAGCTGCTCTTAACTGATTAGTCATATGTGGTGTTCTGGAGCAAATTTATAAGCCTGTTGAAAGTCAAGAACAACCAGAGAAGAGTGAAAGTGTGTACCTGAAGTGAAAAGAAAGAAAAATGGAAAATGTTTATTCCAACAGTGCATAACTGATAGGGAAACATGTTTTTCTTTTCTCTTCCCTGCATGGCAGGAGAAGATTTAGTAGTGAACTTGAAAAAGTTGATACATTATCATGCGTTATCTGAAAATACACTTTACATTAAATGTTCATTTTCAAAGATAACTGCATGGTACTTAACCTTAAAACTTAACTCTCTTTAGGGAGAAAGGGTAGTTTCCAAAGAAAACAGTGCCTGACTGAGAAGCGCTAAGACCTCCTGCAGGAGGGAAAAGAGATTAAAATATCGCTGTAAAATATGACCCCTCTAATTTATTTTCATTTTGCGGTAGCAAGGAGAGAATATAGTCCTGTTGACCTAAGTGCTCTAGAAGTCTATGGTGATTCCTATTTATGTAAAAAATACTAAAGTTCTTGGAATTTTTTGGAAAGTGGTGAAATCATTATTATGCCAGTCTTGTTGCAATTATGACCGCCATATGCGTACCCACATACATGTCTGTTTAATAAAATTTTGCTAACAGAAAGAGATTAACTGTTATCATGAGGCTTGTTTACATAAAAAGCTAGTGAGATTTTGTTGGATCTCAGCTGAAATGTACCAAATAAAAAAAAAATTCAATGCTTTTGTACAAGATCAGCTCACAGACACATAAAATGTTAGTATAGGAATTCAAGAAGGCAGTGATGGACAGAAACCTGAATCTCTCCTTGGTCTTTTGCAGCAGAGCGAAAGAGGATAGAGGTGAATAATGCTTTCAAGAAACATTCTTTATATATGTTCTTGTTATTTTGTTACGTAATGAGCAGCCTCACATTTTGGTAGACTCAAAAAATATTAGTAAGATTAAGTAACTGCTCAGGCTCTGAAATGCTGCAGAAAAATCTTTTAGGTCTAAGATGTAACATTTATGTGAAGACTGTGTGCACTCTGTAATTCGCAGGAACTAGGAATACTTGCTGCATTAGCTCATTCATTTTTTTTTTCTTTATATGTTTTATCACAGCACATTCTCTCCAAAGCTTCTCGCAATCCAGATAATCACTGCCAGTGTGTGATCTCTAACCATTCATAGTCCCTCTTACTAGAAATTACTAACCTTTCTTTCTTGCCTGACCTGTACCAACCCCTCTGAGACTGCACTTCCCATCCTGGATGAGCTCTATCCACACTCTAAAACTGAGTGGTTTTGTCTGAAATGTGGGCCAGGGAACTGAATTTTGACCTTGCTGCTATGGTCTCGAACTATCTTTATAAGCCAAGATCCAGGAAAATTCTTCCAGTCCTTGACATAAAACTGTAGTTCTATGACCGTATCAGCTTCATAGTTTCATCTTAGGGGGTAAATTTTCCACTCCTATGCCACAAATCATTTAAATCTTTTCTTGCTGACCTTGTAAAATGCCCTCTCTGCATTGTTTACTCCTGTCAGGGTGTTGCCCAAGTGCTTTGAACAGTTTCAGTTGAGGTAATTAGCTTTTGCATGTTGACAAATCTGCTTCAATTATTCTTCACTGTGCCTGTTAAACATAAGACTGTATTCCTAGGCCAGAATAAGCGTCCCATTCTGTGTTACAGAAAATGAGGCTTGAGTGTAGTTGCCTAGTGAACTTACCTACATGGAGAATGACCTGACAGAATAATTGTTTGGTGTTGTTTACTGTTCAACTGCAGCAACAGCTCCACTTACGTGACTCAAAGGGAAATACAGAGGTGAGAACAGACTGATAGGGGTAAGACTATTTGGGAACCACTCCAGAATTGTCCACATACAATGACACCCAGAATCTATTCTAACCTCTTTCACAGTGAGAATCAAGAGGGTAAATTTGCAGTGTTTCTCTTTTGGGTAATATTTTTAGTATTTTCCCTGTCTGTCTTCATGAAAATACTTTAACAATGTTTTCCCAGTATTTCCCAGTGCGTGCTACTGTTTGTATATGCAGTAGACATAGCCAAAGGCTTTTCAGATTGATTTAATTTGAAGAACATAATGCTTTTGCCATAGCAATAGTACAAAACAACTTTTAAATTGTTACTAGTAATTATCTTTTGTGATTTTCTTATAATCACAAAGCTGGCCACATCAGTCTATGGAAAAATTATTTTCAGGTTTTTTTATGACAGGCTTCCAGGACTTCATGCTCCAAAAGCATAGTGTCCAGAACATTCAGCCATCACAGAATCTTTTTTCAAACGTTGAAGATGTTTATGTGATGATACATTCTGCATTTTATCATTCTTCTTTGTTAAAAGACATTTTCCAACTGCTAAGCTATATCCTGACAATTTTTTGCTTTCAAATCTACATAGGTTTTTCTTGTTTTAAATTAAAGAAAATAATTTGGGGTTTGTTTTTAGGTTTTTTTATGGTAGGGCTGGCTGTACATTGAAACAGGTTGCTGAAAGAGGCTGTTGAGTTTCCATCCCGGGAAATACTAAAAAACAAACAGGGTGGTATCCTGAGCTGTTTGTAGTATCTGACCATGCTTGGAGCAGGATGGTTGAATTAGTCGCCTCCAGAGCTGTCTTCCAACCACAACCATTCTAGAGTTGTGAAAAATTCAGTATCAGTAGGTGGGTACCTACCTACATGTGCACATAGGCAAAGGCAGGAAAACACTTCTTTGTTTGCAATTAACGTGCTTACTTGCCTGGAGAGATGGGATGTAGGACCTTCTTTGAGATGGAATTTGATGTTTAGCATTTCTAGTGATAAAGGTGTCTACCTGAGTTATTCTAGGTGGAAGCAGTTGAGAAGTTAGAGACGTCAAAGAATAAATGCTCTTTAGGTGTTAATTATTTTTGTGTGATAAAGATTCTCTTTACCCTTCCCTCCCAGTATTAAGACCTAGCCTACAATCATCCCTTTGTTGTACAATTAGTTAGAATTTTGACTTCTTTAGGATTAAATGATTGGGAAAATTTTTTAGGATATAGTTCAGGGATTTGGTATTTTGGTATTTTTGAAGAATTGTCAGTTTCTAAAGTAACCTAAAAACCACAGAAGTAGTTTCTATTATTCATTATAAAGTAGGTTTATATACCAGTGGATTGATAAAATTACTTGCATGTTCAGAACTTGAGTTTGTTTAGTTTTTAACAAATTATATTCTGGGAATGTTTTATGGTTTCAGAAGATTTATAGGGCTACATTTAATGGCAGTTTCTTTTGCCTGCTCTGTAGCACGTGCCATGGTGGTTTTAAGTGCATCGTGCATGTTTGACAAGTTAGAAACTCAGCAAACCCCATCAGTGCTGAGCCACACTGTCTCAGTGTGTTGTTTTTGTTGGCTAGTATCCACCACCATGCTATAAAATACATTTACTTGACAGAAGAAAGTGGAGAACCACATTAACTACAGAGTTTAAAAAGGCTGGCTAACCACATGCAATAAATATTAATAAAAGAAAAGGCCACCCACCTTTGACCTTCAATATTTGTTACTAGCTCTGGTGTTTTAGAGTTGCTTTAGCATTTTGAGCATTATATAAGAGTATGTAAGGCTCTTACTTAAATCCAACAACTTATTAGCAACTCTGTATTGTGTACTTCAGATTTACATCTTAAAATGTTGTTCTGTAGTTCTCTTGTAATAGGCAAACCAGGTTTATTTGTACCTGTAAGTAAATGAGAAAGTGTAATGTTGTGTATTGTATGTGTGTAGAAGGAGGATGCTTTTCTGGGGACCCTTGTAAAGAATGGCTGTTTGATTAATGAAACTTCGTCTCACTCAGTTTTTCGTCCTAAAAGAGAATACAAAGCAGAAAAAACAGCTTAGGAGAGTGTCATGCATTATCTTGTGGTAAAATCAAGGTCTGATTCATGATGGCTGAATGAACTTCAGAATTTTTTCAATATTTTTAATGTTATGTGCCTCCTAGTATCAAAAAAATGGAGACTGGACCAAACATGAAATAGTATGGAACATGCAATGGGAAGTTGGAGGGAGAAGAAAAAGAGCACTAGAAAAGGGAGCATTGTTCCATGAAATACTAGCAAGATAATGCATCTTGCTAGCTCTGGATACATTTGTTACATAAGTGACACAAACCAACTTCAGCCTTGGACAATATCCATTTAAGGCATTACTGGCTATCAAAAATAGATACTTTCTTTTGTGTTTTTGATGAGATGTGTTGTCATTTGTGGCAGATTGTGCCCACTTTGGCTCTCTGGAGTCAGAAGTTTGAGTCTTAGAGTTTCTGTGCTGTCCTGCTGAATCAGACTGAGAACAGTACTCACATGGAGATTCAAAGTCACATGTAGAACAATACTCTTAATGTCTGAAAATGAGTTTCACTGCTGACCAGAAGGGTGACAATACTGTGAGACATTGGCTTCAAATACCAAGTTCTTAGTGTTGTGGGGAAGAAAGAAGCAAGAGTGAAAATCATCAGCTCTTCCGTTTCTGCAGTCAGCAAGTGAAAAGGTCAACAGTGTATGACAAGAGGGGAAAAAACAGATCAACTGATGAATGAAGTGGAAGAATTAAGAATTAAAAATAAGAGTACAGAAGTTGTGAGGGCCTGAATCACTGTATCTTATCTGAAGCACTTAATTGTTCCCCTACAAATCCCTCTTTAACTTTCATTGTGCCCATGAAGATCCTGGCAGCAATAGTCTGTAGAAACCACTGGTTATCACACGGTCACCAGTTTTTACTTCTTCCCTGTCTACATCCTGGTGTTGTCAATCCTTTTACATTGTATTCTACTCTGGAGTTATTAATTCACATATTCACATGCTCATTCATATGCTTAAGCTTGGTCCTGCTACAGGGTGGTGCACTCTTTGACAATAAGAATATTAATTCGAAGGTCCAGATGAGTTACCAACTAACTGTCCATATCTTACTCTATTTCAGAGTGTTGTGCGTTGCCTTTGGCATCCCAAGCTGAACCAGATCATGGTTGGTACTGGAAATGGTTTAGCCAAAGTGTACTATGATCCTGTCAAAAGCCAGAGGTATGTAATCGTGTTTTATTATGGTTGTTTTCTCAAATTTATCCTGATTCTATGATTCAATGATTATACAAAGAAATGAGAAAAACTGGTTTGGTAACATTTGTTTTGCAGAGTACTACTTATTCAGCAGCAGTAGAAAGAGAAAAAAATAACCCAAAATGTTTGTTTATGAAGAGTGGCACTTTTTCCTCTGGGCTTTTCCTTTTGCAATATGCTGGCTGTTCTACTTGAATTTATAAATGCTTTCATTTTTTTAATTGCATGAAATCTGCAGTAAGAACTATCGTTTCATCCTGTCTCTTGGAGGTTGCCAAGAAGTGTTACTGAGTGGGTATTTATTGTATTTAGTCAGGTTTTTTAATACATATTGTCTTCCTGAAG
>VWZV01003721.1:11060-21094 GCA_013397155.1 Irena cyanogastra
TGCAAAGTAAGGAAGCACATCCTCACCTTTCTTCTAGTCTTCTTCACCACCCTCATTTACACATATCACATGAGGATTTTGTCTCTTCATCTAAGGGAAAGGTGGTACTGATTTATCAGACAGTGACTTGCCAACCTAAGATGAAGAGGGCCTAAGTAGCTTTAAAATACTTGTTTTGTGATTAATTTTATTTTGCTGTCTGGATTGACTGGAGAACTGGGGCATTCTTCCTTCCTGTTAGTGGGGAGGAAATGCACAATTCATTGATACTGAGTGGAATAAATAAGGTGTTTTTCTCATGTATGTGGTGTCTTTGTTTTGCTTGCATCCTAAACCAAATTATGTTGCAGTTCATGTTTTCTGGATACTTACTGTCACCTGGGCACTTGGATGTGAAGATAAACTCTGGTTTATGAGATTATCAGAAATAAGTTTTATTCTCCTGGTTTTGGCAGTTTAGAGAACATGGGGGCTGGTCATCATTTTTTGGACCACAGATCCCTAGCACAGTTTTGTGCCTGGTTTGTTTCCTGGTGTTTACCATGAGGAGGAAAATACCACTGGTTTCAATCAATCTTGCTGCAGCCAGACTTATGCAGTCTTTCTTGCCTCAGTGTTACAGGCACCTCTGGTTAGAAAACGGCCCGCTCTGCTGCCTAGGAAGAATTATATCAGGAGCAAATGAGTGCCCAAGTTTGGAGAGCAGCACTTCCAATGTGCACACTAAAGTAGTGTGGACGAATGAAGTGTGAAATGAATCTTCTGCCCTTATTTCTGTATGTCATATAAACTGCTCTATAACAGAAACACTGTAATCTCTCTACCGTCCTTCACATGAGCATGAGCAGGCAAAGATACACACTTTCATGAATATTTAGAGTGCTATATAATTTTGTTGAGACTGTCTTGAATAAAAACTGGTTTCTGTTTGGTATAAACAGACTAACTGAATTGCTCTGTTTCCTCCTAGGGGAGCAAAATTATGTGTGGTCAAAACAAAACGAAAAGAGAGACAAGCAGAGACTCTCACACAGGATTACATTATAACACGTAAGAAATTTAAATGTATTTTTATAGTAGAATCCTTCGCTCATTCTTACATTTGAAATTATTTGCAGATTGTTTAGCTCTATTTTTTCTCCTCTAAAAGCCAGTCTTCCATTAACCATTGATCACTGGTGTCATATATTGGTGCTTCATACAAATTTTTTATAGTGTTACACAACCAGAAAAGTATATCTAATCTGTATGCTCTGTTCAGCTGTTAATAATCGTTAGTTTCTTGATTGTGGTGCTCCTGAAAACCTCAAAAATTTTGGAGCTTTTTTACATCTTCAGTTTTCCTTAACTTAATTGTGGAATGTAGATGGTTTTAGGGACAGTTGTGCCACTTTGCAGTACCAGTGACAAAATCAGACATGGGAAATAGGTCTTGAACAAATAACAAATGATATTTCAAAAATTGTAACTTACCAAAGTTATACAGGGTTTTAAATAGCTTAATTATCCTCAGCCTCAAGGGTTTTTAAGAGCTTATGTTTGTAGTAAGGACCACTGGTGCATAAGAAATAGTTATCATTGCTACTATAAGATGTTTAATGATCTGCCTTATCCCAGAGACAGATTTTACAATGGAAGGAGGGAATTAACTGAGAGATCTTGACTGTCCCCATTAGCATTGCCCTGTGTAGTGTTTCCTCATGTGAAATGAGAACAGTCACGTGGTTGTGGTGTCCTGCTTCTCTTCATCGTCTTCCAGCTCCAGGGTGTTCAGTTCTGATTTCTAGCAGTCTTGGTTTTACATATACTAAAACCATTTCTCTAAAAAACAAAAAAGGTTTTTGGCATCATAATAAACAAAAAGACGTTTAGAATGAGAAAGTTTGGGCAGTCTTGGTAACTAGACCCGTATCAAGGCACTTTGATTCTGGATTCCTATTTTGATCACAGCTGTCTCTAACCTACCCTACTGCTGCAGGTGTCCAGCTCCAGTTTTTGGGGTAAGCTTAAGTAGCAACTGCCAAAGATCAGGGATATTTATCCTCATTGGGTGCTCTTAATCCATCCTTACAACATCCTTCACTGTAATGCTTTGTGTGCACTGTCATGAGTGTTCATACTCTTAAGAATTTCTATGATTTTTTACAGCAAATTCTGCTTAAAACCCAGTGGAACTTGTGCATTCAATGACATTTTTAAATGTCATTGAAAGATATAGGTCCCAGTTATGCGAATTTTTGGGATGTTATCACTGAGTGATAAAAGCATTTCTTCCACATCATTTTGAAACTAAAGAAAGATGTTTCCATATACATCAATGCAGAAAAATGTTGTAAGGATTTGCTCAGCAAATATTTAATTTTTTTGCATATTTTGGAAACTTTCAGAGATTAGATGTCTGTCTTTTAAGTTTACAGATAGAACTGGGAAGACCTGAAGATCTCTGATGTGCTTTTGCACTGAAGTGAACTGACCCTTTTTTTCTTCTTTTTTTTCCCCTCTCTTTTTTCTTTTAGTTTTTTTTTCTCTTCAGATTTCTTGTTGCTCTTTAATATCAGAATTGCCTGTAATGGCTACTTAAAATGCAGGAATGTTGTTTTAAGGGATTAAGTGTCACTTTTAAAACACAGGAATACACAGCATGGTTTTCCCTTAGACAACCTTGACTCCAGAAATGGCAAAGGCTTGGGTCTGTGCATTAGTCAACTCAGATGCTCTGTGGAAACTGATCAAGCTTAATGCTTGCCAGAAAATGTCCCTGGCATTTCATACTTAATGAAATCTGCAAAAATAAAAGTTAAAGATTTGTTTCCAAAGATATGCTGCTTATCACCAGTCTGTGACTTCATTCAATGGACAGGCTTACAGAAGCAAGTTGAAAGCTCAGGCTGATAAGTGCCTGAATGTTTCCAGATTTTTTTTTTATTCAGTATAGAGACGATGTTCCTAAATTTAAGATTTGTTTGGTTATTTTTTGTCTTTATTGGATCATTTGACCATTACACAATTTCCCAGATTTTGGGAAACAGCAGCAATGAGCACACCTGTCTGTGAGATTTAAACCTCACTGCAAGAAAGCTACGTCCATTGACACGGTGTTTCTCTGTTGCTGACAAATGACTCCCTTGTCTCCTGTCTGAGTGGATCAAAGCCATTACTGTAACTGAAGATAGCATTTTTATGAGGAAATAGAAGTTCTAAATCCTGACAGTTTAGCCAGACTGTCACAGCTACGGTATTTTTCCAATGGTGATGAATCTTACTATTTAAGAAAGAACATGATTGTGACTTCATACGCATAAAATTACATGTGGAATCATTGAGAGATTTCTGCTCCACTCTTTGTCATATCCAAGAATGTATCAAGCACCTTGTCATGCTCTTAGAATAAGAGAAAGCTGAAGAAACATGGGAAGTTCAGAAAAAAGTAACTGATTGATCACAATGCTACTGTGACAGAGGTATGAATGAAATATGCATAAACTGTGCAAACAGTATTTCAGATGAGAGGCTTCTGCCTGAAGGAGCCCTGATACCTGACTATTTTTCTCTGCAGAAAATTCAGCAGAAAGAAACACCTGAAAGTACAACTTAGTAAACTACTGTTTGGATATGGGATTACCAGGAGGCTGCTCCTGCCACCTTTTCCATTGCAAGAAAGAATCCAACTCTTTGTATTTAAAATGTTAAAAAGAAAATGGAATTTCTAACATTTAATTTTGTCCGAACTGTGACCCTTCAGCCCATGCGCTTCCAATGTTCCGTGAGCCACGACAACGAAGCACGAGGAAACAGCTGGAGAAGGATAGGTTGGACCCCATGAAGTCTCACAAACCTGAACCTCCAGTAGCAGGAGCAGGTAATCTAGGCATAATCATTTTGAACTGCTGTATGCCAAAGGGACGATCATGCTTAGGTTCTACACTCATTTGGATTTGCATTTTTTGGGTGGTAACTCTACTCTGTAGATGTATACGCAGTGTCCAGCACTTTAAGACATTGATGTCTCATTGGAGTGCTTGTCTGCAAAAAATTACGATGGCTTATGTTAAGTTGCATAATCAGTAAACCACCCACCTGAATGCAGCCCTAAGTTAAAGCCTTCCTATAGCATTAAATAACCTCTTTGTATCAGGTGACTGTTGCAGGCTCTTCACGTTTCTTAAATATTTTTCTCTTCACGCCACAGGTCGTGGTGGCCGTGTTGGGACTCACGGAGTCACCCTGTCATCATATATAGTCAAGAACATTGCCCTGGATAAGACAGACGACAGCAACCCTCGAGAGGCCATTTTACGTCACGCCAAGGAAGCGGAGGAGAATCCATACTGGGTGGCCCCGGCATATGCTAAGTAAGGAAACAATTAAGAATACAAGTAATATTTCTGGAGGCCAGTAGGAGTTTAGTTAAAATAGATGTTTTTAATGCTATACTTCGCCTTTTTTGGATTGCTGCCACAAATATATGAACTAGGAATATACTCTTTTATAAAGATAAGAGTTTCCAGGAGGTTAAATTGGTGAATTTTCGTATTTCCACTTTTAAAATGTACCTGCCAGTGGTAGAAGTTATTTTAAAGTCTTCAAAGTTGATTTGAGTTTAGAACCTTCTCCAAATCAATGTCTTAAACTGCAATATACCTGCAATAATAGGGTACTGTCCCGTTGATATATTGGGATGATTTTCCAATACATCCTCTGCTTCTGACTGATTCTTAGATTAAACCTTCAAAATATTTATGTGGTGTTATGATAGGATGATTTCTTGATTGTCATAAGTTTTTATCTGAATTTTTCCTACATGAGGACCCAAGTAACTGCCTGAATTAACTTGGTTTTAAAGGTACAGCAAAATTAAAAATTGCACTGATAAAATCTACCAAAATTTCAACGTAAAGAAATAAGTTTTCTGGTGTTAATAAGTTAAAGAGCCTTATCAAGATTTTTGTGGTAAAACCTTGATAACCCCACAGAATCATAGCTTTTGGGTGATGACATTTTTTTTCTGACTTGACCCACATGTTCACAAAGATAACTAAATAGCAGTTCCAAAGCAGCTTGAGAATGTCAGTGACCCAGCCTGGCTTTGACCAGGTAATTAATAAGTATGGAACACTGGTAATTGATAAATACGGCATTTGGTGTTATACATGAAACCAATGCATTATATAGTATCACTCTTGGTACCAAAGATGGGATATTTGAAGTCTAATTCTGTAACAATTGTTGTAATGAATATATTAAATATTGATTTTTAATTGTTTAAGTGTTCATGATTGCTAGAGAGGAAATATACTCAGAATGTGTAGGCATCTGATTTTATTTGAGGAGTCCATTCTCAAAAGTAGATACAATCACACATTCTATCAGGTAGATAGATATGTCAGTATATTTTTGGCTAACTTCATTGATTGTATATTAAGTTTCATCTCCAACACCTGCAATGTAGTAGACATGAAAGTTTTAAAACAAAGCTCTGTTAGAGGAGGCTTACTGTGTCAGGTGGCCAGATCTCATTACAGTTCCTTGTTAAAGATATGGTTGCAGGGGAGGAGGAGAGCTGGCTGAGAAGTGGGCAGGATGCAAGTCCAGACTGCTATTAACTTACACACCAGACGGTGATATGTATGTGGGGGAATTGGACTGCAGCCAGTAGCACGCTGCCTTGATGGCTTTGTCAGCTGATAAATCTCATCCTGGTGAAGCTGCCATTATTCTTGCTTTAAAAGCTGCAATTTCAGATATACTGTCTTCAAAGAGCATTAAAAAACTCCCAAATGATAAAAACATTATTAACAATAACAACAACAACAACGTATAATAATAACAGCACTAATAATAATACTAATAACATCTAAGACAATGAAATGCAGAAACTTGATTGTGTTGTGTTCTTAGTTTTCAGAAATTCAGGACTATATAACTATAGCCCCATAAAGCTGTGCTATTATAATATAATATATATAATACAATAATATATACTATTATAATTACATCCTACATCTGACTTTACAAAGCATGGATATTTAACCTGTATATAAAAAACATTTTTCAGATATACTTACAGACTTATATTTAATAAAATATGAAAATTGCATGTGATTGATCCAAATTGTCATGCAGTACTGGTTTGTATACTGGACAGGTGTTTAGCTATAACGTAAGTTACGCTGTAGATGTAGGAAAGGTGATATTCTGATACATTTTTAAAATCATATACTGTCTTAAGACCTAAAAACCATACATCCAGTATATTTAATTTTTTAAATTAGTGTTTATTCTTTTACTACTTTATTCTTCTGCTACCAGTTTTTCGACTTTTCTTGTAGTAAATTTTTACTTAAACATGGTATAAAACTATGCACTTGATATATCTTTTGTTTGACAAGGCTTTTGTGTGCTGTCTGTGCACATGAAGTTTTCACCCTTCTTCTTCAGAAAATGTGTAAGGAAACTATAGTTAATTAAATTTCTCCACTGATAGTTATTAAATAATTTTAGACTGAGAAGATTAAGAAATGCTCATTTCTGGTTATCAGTTTTCGTAACTTGGAATATAATGACTGGATTGATTTGTCTGTTCCTGATCCATAGTGGCTACTCCATTCTCAATCAGTTAACAGATTTAATGCTTTTATAATTGTATATGAGGGAGAGTGGCTTTTTTACATGGGTGGGTAGTGACTGGACAAGGGGAAATGGTTTTAAACTAAGAGAGGAGAGATTTAGGTAGGATGTTAGAAAGACATTCTTTACTCAGAGCATAGTGAGGCACAGAATAGGTTGCCCAGAGAAGATGTATATGCACCATCCCTGGCAGTGTTCAAGGCCAGGCCGGATGAGGCTCTGAGCAACCTGGTCTAGTAGAAGGTGTGCCTGCACATGGCAGGGGAGTTGGAACTGGATGATCTTTAAGGTCCTTTCCAACCAAAACCATGCTATGATTCTATGATTTTTACTTCAATAAATTTTCTAAGAAACACATGACTTCTGCTGTTAGTTTGTGCATTCTATGTAAAAATATATCTCTTTTTTTAGAGTTAAG
This sequence comes from Irena cyanogastra, assembly GCA_013397155.1. Classification (NCBI taxonomy): domain Eukaryota; kingdom Metazoa; phylum Chordata; class Aves; order Passeriformes; family Irenidae; genus Irena; species Irena cyanogastra. The sequence goes on from VWZV01003721.1 coordinate 18,106, forward strand.
GTGACTAATTTACTCTTGAAGCTGAATATTCTTTTGTATTATTTATCACTTGAAAAATTTTTTAAGCTTGTTATCATTAGCTTGGCCTTTCTGTTCCCCCTGACATTTGAGCCAGAAAGGAGGGGAAAGTATGTAAGAGGCAAAAGGATGGGTGAAAAACAGATGCTGATGAAAAGGATACTGGGAATGATAAGATGTACATGCTGAATCAGGAGGTGACATGTCACAGAAGCCCAGTCTGAATAAAGTGTCAAATAAGATGTGATCAACACAGCAGAAAAGTCATAATGGATGAGGATAAGAAAAAGATCTTGAGATTTCTCAGGAAAAAGCTTGTTAGAGTCCTTGGCAAGAGCCATTCCAGTGGAGTGAAAGGAAAGGAAGGGACAGATTGAAGATTTCAAGTAAAGAGCCACAGGAAAGGAACTTGAGGCATCAGTTGTAAATGTTTGAAAATTACATTCTTTGTGAGCTGTTTGTTTTAACACAGCTGTACAGATATACTATAATGACTTCAGATGTCCCTCCTAAGGATCAGCAGGAATTACTAAGCATTGTAGCTGAGTGCTTAATCAGATGCAGCTTTCTTCTGTACCAGAGAGAAAGTGAGGGTGAAATTTCCCTCCTCAACAAAGTAAACTGGAGTCCCTCAAAGTACCTTTCATTTCACTGATATTACCCCTATTTTGCAGTCTTTTTCATTGCTGCTTGTCACTGTCAAAAGGGACTGACTTGAAGCAAGAGTCTGTAGCTGTGTTGTGTTCACTGAACTTTTCAAGGGCAATGCTAGTCTGCAAAGTGTTAGTCATGTAACGGCTAACTATCATTAGTTGAAAAATCAGGACTGAGCAGAATGTCTTGTTACAGTAGCCTTGTTGGCATGCATTGTTATATTTATCCTATATATTTTTTTGTAAATTGATAGTTTTGAGAGGGAAGCCCCTGAGATTTAGAGAAGAGTCAAGCTGGTTGGTGGGGTAAAGAATAAAAAAGGCGCCTGATGCTGAAAACCTTAACTTTTCAGTCTGGAGTGACCTTTATGATGTAATTCTGGTTTCCAAGCATACTTGAAAATCTTTTTTCTTTGTTTCAGTGCAATATAAACACAAATTTCAAAAGTTACTTTGACATGAGTCACATGTTGTGATAGGCAGTTATCATCTCCAGCTGGTTGTGCTGTTGCAGTATTATTTATCTGCTAGTCTATGAGCCTCACATGTCAATGAGCTACTTTCACTGGATCCCTGAAAAGCAATCAAGAATAACAACTCATAACCAGAGGGATTATGATGACTCTAAAGCAGTCGTCATGGCCTCTGGAAATTTTTTAGAGGTCTGAATATCTTGAAAGGCGCTGAAGTAAGGAGAAGCACATAGTATAAATAAATCATGCTAGTTTGTTTTCCCATTTTTGTTTGCAGCCTGTTACCATAACCCACAATAGGAATGCATTTTTCTGTGTATGAGATGCTGGTTTCAACATGTGGGAACACAGGATCATAGAACAAATTAGGTAGGAAAGGAATGCTTGAAGTTTTCTAGTCCAAGCTCCTGCTTAAAGTGTGTTCGCTGCTCAGATCCAATTAGATTTGGGTTTTTCAGGGGTTTGCTCAACCAAGGTTAAATATCCTTGGAAATTCCCACACCTGTCTGGGCAGCCTGTTCTAGCAATCTGGTTAGCGAGCACAGGATGCCCTTGCTAAGTCCATGCTGGCTGTTCCCTACCACCTTCATGTCCTTCATGTATCTGAAAGTGCCTTCTGCTGGGATTCATTACATTGCTTGCCTGTAAGCTGGGATTGGGTAATTCCCCAAATCATCCTTTTGCCCCTCACAAAGAGGATGATTACTTTTTCTAGTAATTGAGACCCATTCCTAGTCACCATATTATCTCAGTGACGACAGTGCCCTTGCAATGACAGGGGCCAGCTCCCTCAGTACCTCTGGATCCACCTGTGTGATACGGATTTTTACACATCCAATGAGCTACAAACTCTGTCTTCCTCTTCCTGTTGGAAATGTCTCAGTCGCTACCAAAGACTCTGCTGCAGTGTAGGAGTGCTTGCAGGCCTGAGACAGACCTTTTCAGAGAAAATTGAGCCGAAAAAAAGCACCGAGTATCTTGACCTTTTCCATATGCTATGTTAGTGGTTTACCTGCTCAATAAAGCACATTTTCCTTCTCTTTCATTTGGCTGTCAGTGTAGCTGTAGAAGTCCTTTGTTCTTACCTCTCACATTTCTTTTCTGTTTCAGTTCCATCTGGGCTTTGGCTCTTCCGACTGTTCTCCTCTGTGTTCGTGTAATGCCTCTGTTCCTCTTAGCTGAAGGTGTCCTTGCCTCATTTGTGTTCTTCCTTTTGGGAGTTTGTGGTTTATCACGGTCAGATCCAGGCTACTGCCAGGCTACTGCCAGGCTGTACTTCCTTCAGATGAAATGTAACCTATTCTGAGGAGATTTCCTCAAATACCAACCAGCTTTCCTTGGGCCCCTTTGCCCTCCATAGTATTCTGCCATGGGATCTGCCAAACAGATCCAAACAACCTGAAATCAACCCCCAAAGTCAGGGATAAATAAAATTGAGAAATTTGGTGGGGAAAAAGAACACAGCCCTCAGAAATAGGAATACTTGTTTTAATAATTTTTGTATGAATTTTAATCATACAGCAAACTTCTACTACACTAGCAATCTCCAGTGCAGTTACTAAGAAGAAGAAAATTGTGTTTAAATTAGATTAAATGATCACTGCTGATAAAGCAATAACAAAATCAGAGTTTTAAAATGGTCAGGCATATGAATCTCCCTAGGGGCCCTGGTTACGGCTGTGTAGCTTGTGGAGATGTAACAGTTTACATTTCAGCTGAGGCTATAGCTATTTCATGGTAATTTTAAAAAGTGAGGTAGCAAGCAGACTTGACTTCCTCTGCATGTTTTTGCTTTAGCTGAATACTGCTAGATTATGGTATGGTTTCCCTCTTTTTTTTTTTTTT
>VWZV01003721.1:21130-67502 GCA_013397155.1 Irena cyanogastra
TTTTTTTCTTTTTTTCTCCTTCTTCCCCTACCTCAGCTTTCCTATACACAGTAGCACATTTACCTTTTCTGAAGTCTATGCCTTTTTTTGTGCTACTCCTATCCTGGAAAAAACTTAGGTTTTGCTGCTTGTTTCACAAATTTTTTCATTCCTCTAAGTTGGAAATGTTTGTGTGAATTATGACAGTTGCGGGTTTGTGGTCAGAAATTACAGACTTTGACTTGATTAGTTGTGATTTACTAATGAAACTCTTAGTACTGAGGTGATCCTAGAGGACATTTAGATACTTCTCATCTATTATGGTAAAAGGAGGGTACATTGCTAAAATGGACTAAATAAACCTTTGTCAATATGTCTTTGTCAGGAAAAAATAGACGATTCCATACATTCTTCTTTTTCAGCAGGTAGCAAAATCCAGAATTTCAGCCAATAAAGGCTTCATCTCTGGTGTGTGTTTTGGATTGAATGTTGATTTTTTTATTTTCCTTTTTTTTTTTTCACTTCTTTCGTCAACAATGGGTTAAGTAGAGTTAACCCACTGAAAACTGAAAATTTTAACCCATTTAAAAATGAAAATGAAAATTTAACCCATTTAAAAATGAAATTTTAAAACTGGAAAATATTTTTTATTCTCAGTTATGCTTTCTGTGGACAGCAGAAGGACTCATGTAACTTCCACAGTATAGGTCCTCATCTGGGTGCAAGGTCTGCTACAGCCTGCACCCTGGGACCCTGTGCCAGGCGGAACTCTGCAGTAGGGCCGTCTCTGGAATTATCAGCATGACCCTTTCCTCCATGGCAAGCTTGGAGGATGGAGGAGCAGGCCGGGCAATAGAAAGACTGTGCCTTTAAGGGCAGTTGTCTTCGACTAGTTTTGGTGATTTTGAACCTATTTGTGTCACATATTTAACAAGTGGAGAACCCTGCTCTGTAAGAGCTGATGGCTTGCTATTATTCTTTGAAGTCAGAGGCAAATGGGATTTTGCCTGTTCTACTACGTAAGGCAGGCGCAATTTTGGTAAGGTTTATGCAAGGTTTTAGAGCTTGCCAAATAACAGTTATTATAATAATAACGCTTCACATCCTTAGACTGATAGAAAAACATCAGTTAATATAGTAATGAGATAATGACTGCCTTGGCTGCATTTTATACTTTGTCATGTTGAAAAGTTGAGTATAACCAGCATCAGAAATCTGATAGTTTCAGCTCTGCAGTGATTGTGTGAGAATTAAGTTGGAAAAGGCGACCGTGCAGTTGTTAAAGTGTAAAACAAGGGAGCTGAATGTCCAAACAATTTATTGAATTGCTACTTGATACTGTGTTCACTTAGAAAGTGATCAGTAATTACGTTTGTAAAGTTTGAGTAGTATTTAAAGTTCACACAAAGAGTGGAGGAATTGATACCATCAAGCTTGACTGTCAGATACACAGTGTTCTCATGTGAAGATCATTACATTTTTTTATATTACAGTAGTGTTAGATAAGGTCTCTGGGGAGAAGCTGTTTTTTCATGCATAGGCTTAGCCAGAAACCTGGCTTAGCTGTTCTGTTTTCACTTACTGGCTGTTGTTGTTCTACAGTGTATCAAAATGGAAGTTTCTTTTTAAAAAGTCATGAAATGAAAAGGCCAGTGGCTCTGCTTTTCTAGTGTGGAATTAAGTGTATTTGTTCCTCACTTGTATCTTAATTTTATTCATGGAATATACAGATACTGATTGTAAGCTAGTGAGGAAATAATACTTGCAAAATGTGTGTGTTTGTTGTGCTTGTTTGTGAACTGCAGGTTTCTTCAGTTCTGAGAAGGTTAGTTGATAGGTTATTGTCAAAAATAAAAAATGGTCAAGCCTAATATGCTCTTTTATTGAAAAGGTCTGTATGTATCTATTTGGTTGGTGTCTACTGCCTGTCTAATACAGTTTCTGATAAAGTACTGTAGTCTGACCACTATTTTAATGTTTTCTAGAACGCAGCCAAAAACAGTTTTTGCAGAAGTGGAACCAGAAGATGATGAAACAGACAAGCCAGAGTGGAAAAAACGTAAAATTTGAAAAATAATTTGTTTAAAGAATAATTTTGGAGCATTTGAAGCAAAATGAAACATTTATTTCTTTATTTGGGATAGTGAGTCAAAATTTGAAAGCAAATATTACTTCAATTTCTAAAACTTGCTGCAGTATAAAAAGGGATTGTTGAATTATACTGGTTTAATCCCACATCTGAATTTTGTAATAAGGAAGTACTTATATTGTGAAAATAATGCCTATATGTTGGTTACTTAGCTATGTGAGTTAAATGAAAACTAGTTCTTTATAAATAGTGAATTCATTATATTGCCAAATGTTGTTTTTTTCATTACTGCCAACTTTACAAATTCCATGTCATGACAACATTAAATAAATTTAAATGTCCAAATAAAATAGTACAATTTCTCAGACTCCTTTTTATTTTTTCCAGTTAAGAGCTAACAGATTGCTGCTTTACAAGTGTAACAAAGTTTAGATTAGTTATTGTGTAATAGTCAAGTTTAGTTCATTTGTTTGTTCACGAGTTATGATTCAGTTCACGCTCTCTGTGAATTTTAGAAAACCTATTTTCTAGTGTCTGTACTTCTTTGCATGATGTTCCTTTTCAGTATGTATAGTATCTACAGTAGAATTGTATACAGCTTTTATTTCTAAAAAAAATGTGAAATTGCAATGGGCAGTTACGTAATTTAGTGTAGTAAAAATAATGTGCTTATTGCCAAGTTGATGGAAAATTTTGTCAAGATTTCTTATCCCTATTAGTTTGCATGGGTAAGTTTTAGGATACAGCAGATCTGTGTATTTAATACCAGGTCTTTGTGTGTATTGACTTCGTTGTATGCCTGAATTATGTATGTCCTGCCTCACACTTTCTGGAGACTGATACTATTCTGCTATTCTTTATAAAATAGTTTGTCTAAATATGTAACATTTTCATTTTTTAACACAAAATTAGTTCTGAGTGTCATAAAGGGAAGGAAAGATTTAAAACTAATGAATATCCTTCAGAGAAGAATAAAGAACCTAAGTTAGTCTCAGGCATTTATGTTGTGATTATAATACACAGTATGCTAAGTATTGTGATTATAATAATACAGAATATAACAAGCAATCTGCATTTCCACTAAGAGTAGAGAGTAATAGACATGATAAGCAATAAAGCTTTCTTATTTATGAACAGAACCTGGAGGCATATTTTAAGACTGTATTTAGCAAAGCCTTTAATCACCTTCCTGACCTCAAGACTGTGGTCCTGATAGTCAGCAGAGCCTAGACATTTTTTTAAGCATTGTTCTGCATCACTGTTTCATTATATTATTTCCTCTTCCAAGCTTGTCATTCTATTTCAGTTATTATTTTTATACTTCAGTGAAAACTAAGTCTGACTTTAAAAGGTATAATGAGAAGCGTTGGTATAAAATACCCACTACAAAATGTTTCAACTGCTTTCACTACGGTTGTCTTCTGACAAGAGTAGAACTTCAGTACATGGTTGACAATTTGTCTTTGACCCTTGTAAAATTATTGTAATACCTACCTGTGTATAATAGCAAATCAATGTTTAATTTAAAATTGCATCTGTAATATGTAGAATGAGTGACTGAGTAGATGAGTTGAAAGTAAATAGAGGAGAAAAAGAAATTCCAGATGGAGACAAGGAGTTGTTAACAAAACCTGCTAAAGATCTCCTTATGCAATCCTCCCCCCAACAAAAAAACGTAAGATGGCATTGCTTCATGTAAGGCTATCTTTTTGTCTTATGTTTCTTCCAACTATAGCCCTACAAAATAAAGTATTTTCAAACAAATTTCTCTAAAATCTCAATTAATAATTTTAAAGGATTAATATGTTCTTCATTTTAGGCTGAATATTAGCATTTTATCTTTTCTTTCGTTAGTTGTTCTCTGAGGCAGTGTGTTTTAGGGAGCAGAGCTGCAGGGGAAGGCATATGAGGAAAAATGCTGCAGCTGTTCTCTGAGAATGAGAGGAACATATCCTTTTATATTGTTAGTCATATCAGCTAGATCTTTTTTCCTAATTCTTAAAAGAATTAGTTCTGGAAGTGAACACTGCAAAAATTCTGTTGGAATTTCTCTAAGCGTTCATCATGGTTACTTGGCATAATTGTCTTGAATGACTGTTCTAGCAGCCTAGAATTTAGAACAGTGCCTGTGCTGATATGTATTGAAAGTATTTAAAACTAACTTAAGTTTCATTTATAATTTAACTCTTGAATTGGTTCATTTGGCATAGCCTTTATATTGGATTTCCAGGGATGTTCACCAACAAGGCACATCTTTTAAAATCTATTTTAAATCTTGAACAGCTCAATGATAAGAGTTAAGCTAATCAGAAAGAAGATGTGAACAGTCTGCTTGACCATACTTGGGATGGTGAACTCATGACTCAAGCCTTTGAGTTGTCTTGGGAAACATCTTAACATTAAAAATATCAACACAAATAAATATTTGTTATGCCAGATGGAACTCTAGATGCAAACTGGAACATGAGAACTCCATTATATTAATTTTCTTATAAGCTTCTCAAAGCTTTTAGCAACTGCCAAGCTATAATCTTCATCCTCTATGTGTCTGTATTTAGTGTTAACGTGGCCAGAGTCCAGAGGGGAGTTTGTTTCTGCATTACTGAAAAAAGTGGGCTTATTTTGTTTGCTTCCTTAGGAGCATTGTTTACAGAGGTACTGATGCCTTAAGTTTTAGCTTTCATATTATCCAGATTCTGTACTGCATTCGTACATAACTCTGAACTTCATATAAAGTGCCAGCAAGTTCTCTTCACAGTTTACTTAGACAAAACAATCCTTTCCAGCCTGAGAACCAAGGACACCATTGCAGCTTCAGGCCCAAAAAGTGTAAACAACAGCAAACTGGGGAGAGCAGCCTGGGAGGGCAGGACTTCATAACCTGAAGCTGTAATGGGACAATTAACCCCAATATGGAAATGGACCAAAACTTATAAAAGTGAAAACTTGTGGCCCATCACCCGTCTTGGGTGCAGCCTCAGCCAGGCTCTTGTACTGCCCAAGGGGTATCCTTTGAAGGCCTTTCTAATAAACACCTGCTTTATTCCTTTAACACTGTCTAGCCTCTGCTCTAGGTAGCCTCTCAAGGCATCAGTACGATAATCACTGCATACAGGAAGGCTTCCATGGTGCTTTCTCCAAACCTGGATTTTTCTGTGCAGCTTCTGGATGTTTCTGTATGGTGATTTATGGTCTTTATCCCTTTGTGCTATTGACAGTTGTAGACCAGCTGTTAGATACCTTTTGCCTGTCCACAGGGCCAAGGCATTTCTGTCCAGACCCTTGCAGCCCACCACCTACCAGTCAGCCCCATTTTCCATTCCTTGGTGTTGCTGCCACTGATACAGAGATTTAAATTTAACTGTAGTCCTTTGTCTTGTCCTGTCCTTCGTATTTATTTTCCTATCTTATTATTTAAGTCTTCTGCAACAGGTGAGAAGATTGACAAATCCTAGCACTTTCCTCTGCCTGTTTGCACATATTTGTTGACTGTTTTGAGTTCCTCTCTGGTCTACTTCCTATGACTTATAATTTACTGAAGACGATGCTTTTGCCTCTAGTTTTTGTGATTGATAGCAAGAACTATGAATTTTTCCCCAGAGAGTCCAGTTGTTGGCTCCTTTCTCATGAATCCATGCCCAATTTCATGTTCCTTTTCCCAACTGCATTTTCTCTGTTGTGGAAAATAATGTGTTATGGGAAAAGAAACCATAATCCTTTCTCCTGTCTTTCTCCTGTCATTTCTGCTGGACCCTGAGGAGTGTTCTGCATTTCTGAGCTGAAGCACTATCCTCTTGGTTAAATGTTTATCCAGTTTCTTTGAACACTGATGACTCTGGGGTTATCCAGCTTGAGACATTTGTAGCTCACATCTTCCTTTAATACTGAATCATAAGAATTTTGATATGGCCTGTTAGCCACAATAGTATTGCAAAATCCCTCTTATCTTTTCTGTCATGTGAAACACCTGTATGTCCTTCTAGCCTGTCTCTCAGCAATGGGAATTTACTGGAAGTCTTACAGTTACCCCGTAAAAAAATCAGCAGGTTTGTTTTGACTTCTTACCATGGGCAGTCTGGGAGTTCAAGAGGTTCTGTCCACTGTTGTTAATCCCTGGGCTCTTCTCATCTGTCAGACTTTCATGCATGCACATGAATAAAGAGTTGGAGAGTTGGCTAGCAGAAATGTCCTTATGCTTGCCTGGAATTGAAGCATAGACATATCTTATTACATCAGTTTTTAAATCTGTTAGGATTTTTGGCTAATCCCATTTAAACTCAATTTTGGATACAATATGCACTCAATATGCACTTCATCCACTGAGACTTCAGCACCTAATTGCTTCATGCAATCTGGATAGCTCTGAAATGTGAGATACTTGTCTATAGCATATAGCTCCAGAAGGAATTTGCTTCCCATCCTACATACAAATGTGTTGTCTCCCACTTTGGCAGCAGTGTCTTAGATCAGCTTCTTGGAATCTTCACAGCCTTGGTAGAGCACCAAAAGTAGAGCACCTTTGACAATAGTTTGTGATTTATTTTTTTAATGGCTGATGACTGGGCAGTTCATCTTGTTCTGTGATAGAGGACTTAAAACAGGAACGACTGAGAAAGCAAAGCCAGTATGTGTGTCTGGGTATTTTTTTGTCTTAGCTATCCCATGAGGCTGTTGTGTGTCAGGCTAGTGCAGTTTTTGTTACTCTTTCAAAGTATTCTTGTGGGCTGTGGACGCTGAACTTTTTCCTTGTTCTATCATGAAATAGAAGATACAACAGATTAATACCTGCAGTAGATAAATAAGTACTAGATGGGTCCTTGAGAAGTTCGGTCGTCCATCCTTGACTCAACTCATCTATACCTGAACAAGGTCTGACATGTTTACTGGACCTTAATTGCTGCCATGATAGACCCTGCGCAATCACTCTAAGCAATCTGTTCCAGTGCTTCATTCTTAGCACTAGAAAATTTTTCATAATCTCTAAGAAAAACATTCTTGCAACAATTTAAGACCACTGTTTCCTATCCTGTTCTCAGCAGTCACTGTACACAGTTTATGATGTTCCTCTTTGCCACAGCTTTTTATTATGTTAGAATTTTATTATCTTCTCATGTCCTCTCTTACTCTTTCAGTTTTGCATTATGATTTATGTTTTCTGGCCTATCATAATTTACTTACTTTTCTCTGCCTTCTTCTAATTGCCCATATTTCCTGAAGTGCACCGCCCACAATTTACAGCATTTTAAATTAAGCTTCTTTTTTAGCACTACTAAGTAAACAAGAAAAATGTTTGCATGTCTCATTACAGTTACTTTTTTTTTTTTTTTTTCAGTTTGGCCAAACAGATTTGTGTTCAGGACCTGTTCAGTTTTAAAGTCCTCTGGCCAAAGCAAAGCACAAACAAAACCAAATGCCCATTCAACAGCACTGACTTTATTTGGTAACGTTGAAGCGTATAGGGAAGGAGACAAATTGTGGAAGCAGAAGATGGTCACCACTGTGGATTCAGCACCTTTGATCCTTCGCTGCCCTGGGCTTCTTTTTGGTGGTCATCGGGGTTTCTTCTCTGGAGGTTGTACAAAGCAAGGACCTCCAAAATTGACTATCCAATTTCTGACCGTATTTCTGGCACTAGTGCAGTTGTTTCACGTATAACCCATACTGGGGTTGAATGTGGTGGTGAAAACTTACCAGTGTTGATCCTGCTCCCGGCAAGGTCAAACTGAAACTTCGTTCCAGTTTGTGCAGAGGCACCTATGAAGTTTTCTGTAAAAAGTTTTCAGCATCACTAATCCTTGCCTTATGTGGGTCCTAATCCCACTAAATCCAGAACCCCCATTGCAGAGCTGCTGCCCAGTCAATTCACCATCTAGTCATTATGTACTATTCTTTTGAGTTTTGTTCTTTGTGCTGAACTTCACAGTGAAGACTCAGGCAAAGAACTCATTGAGCACCTCAGCCTTCTCTGTATCAGTTGTTACCAGTTCATTCTTGCTTACCAGCAGGGATGCAGTTTCTTTGGCCTTTCTCCTTTGACTTAAATCCTTATAGAATTCCTTCTTGTTGTTTTTTGCATCCCTTTCCAAGCCCAGTTCCATCTATGTCTTGGCTTTCCTTGTGCTGTCCCTACACACCTGAACCATATGTCAATACTCTCCCCAAGTCACCTGTCCCTCCTCCACTGGCTGTGCATTTGCTTCTTTCTTCTCAATTTGAGGAGCAGATCTTTGCTCAGCCATGCTGTTTTCTTGCCTGCCTGGCAAGATATTCAACACATCATGATGGTGAGCTCTTGTGCTCTAAGAAAAATAGCCTTAAACTGCTGCCAGCTCAGGTCAGCCCTCGTGTCCTCAGGACGGTTTCTGAGGGATCACATTCATCAACTCCTTAAACAGGTTGAAGTTTTCAAACCTTCAGGGTCCTGACCATTCTCCTTGCCAGGGCCACGCTCCATGAGATCACAAATTTCACCAGGGCACAGTCACTACAGGCCAGGCCGTGTCCAGACTTAACCCCTCAAATGAGCACATCCACATCACTGAGCACCGGGCCCGGCCATGCTTCTCCTCCCTTGGTCTGGCCAATACTGGGCCAGGAAGTTGTCCTCTGCACACTCCAGGAGTGTATGGATTGCTTACAGCTGGCTGTACTGCTCTCCCAGCAGATGTCTGGGTGGTTGGACCCTTCCGTCAGGATGAGAGGTGCTGAGGATGATGTGCCCTGCAGCCAAAACAAGAAGGCCTCACCAACAGGCTTCTCCTGTTCAGACCTCCACCACCAGGCATAATTTCTTGGTCCTGTCCTTGTTTTTTAGCCACAGACACTCAAGCTGTCCATGGCTGTTTCCCAGACGCAGCTCTTCACAACCTATCCCTTCCTTGATATAGAGGGCAGCAGCCCTGCTCCTCCTTCCTGGCCTATCTCTTCTGAAAAGCTTATACCCTTAATTACAGTGCTCCAGTTATGTAACTTGTCCCACCATTTCCGTGATAACAATTGTGTTACAGTTTGCTAATTGCATAATGGTTCTCAGCTCCTCTTACTTGTTATGCATGCTGTGTGCATTGGGGTAGAGGCCCTTCAGCTGGGCTGTTGACCTCTTCAGCCTTTGGGAGGGGTCCTCTACAACTCCTTTGGGAAAATTCACAGGTATTTTGCTGCTGTTCCCTAAAGTCCTGTCATTTCCTGTTTCCTCATTGACACCTGCTAGACCATCCTTTTCCCTACTAAATCCAGTTTAAAGCTTGACTGTAAGTCTTGTGAACTTGGTCCCCAGACCACTCTTACCCTGCTTGGTCAGGTGCTCCACACCTGGTGCCAACATGCCCAGTCTCTCCAAGGCACATTCCAGACCACAGGCTCAAAGCCCTCCCTAAGCATGGCACTGTCTTGCAGCCCATCCACTTGTTTCACTCCATGGGAGTCCCACTGCCCTACCAGGAAGGTACAGGAGAACACTACCTGTGCTTTCAACTTCTTTCTGAGTGACCTGAAGTCCCTTTTGATATTTTGGAATCTCTTTGTCCAAGCATCATTCCGTCCTACATTAAAGAGTAGAAGCAGATTATAGTCCTCAGCTTCCAGGCTTGGTAGCCTCTTTGCAACATCCTGAATGTGGGCCCATGGTAAGCAATTCCATTGTGTTTTCTCAGAATGTGTCATTGTTTAGGTCAGATTATTTTGAATTATCTCTTGGACCTAAAGTGCTGCAAATTTTTACAGCTTCCAATTGTCAATGGATGTAACAAATGTAGTCCTTGTTCATTCAGGTAAGCTACTACTGAAATTGGTGGTTACTAGCAAATCTGTGAGGTTTCCCATATGTGTGGGAGGGAAATATTTCATATATGTTAATTTTCTTAAGGGTTCATAAACTTACAGTTAATGTACTCAGAAATTTTTGATGAAACAGTTGGCTTTCCTAGAAAAGACTGGACAATACCCTTAATGTTATTTCATTTTAGGATTTTTTTTTCATGGCTGCAACCCTTTGTGTCTAGTGAGAATCCTTACGACATTATCAGTGTGAGATGTGGCAGACTTCAGGGCTTCCTTGTGCTCTGCATTTCAATACTTATCATTCTAAATATATATCCAGCCTGTCTCAGGTGTTTTGATCCTGAATTCTCATTACTTCAATATTCCTAAAACAAAAAGTGCTATAATCTCATGTTATTTGTGAATCAGCAGCAGGGCCAGCCACACACCCCTGAGTGTGCATGTGTTCTGGTCTGTGATGGGACTGAGTTCCTACATGCAAGCCTGGCAGGAGCTGTGATGTTGCAGGGAGATCTAGGAGATCTGCAGTTGCCTTTTTTGTGGTGATTGTGTTGTGTGCACATGGACTTTCTAAAACATTTTACTGAAAACCATCATCTTTAGGCTTTTAGCCCATTCAAGATCACCAGGACTGCAGAGCAGCTGATTTAAGAAGATAGAAGAGTACGTGACAGGTAAGAGCCCGCTGGTATTGGGTGACCCTTGGTGTTCAGGTGTCCGTAGTGTTCAAATGCTGAGGATCATGGAGCGTGTTAGAGATCTCTGGAAGTCTGTCTCCAGGCACTGTCTGTACTGCTATTCCTCACATGCTACTGACCACCTAGTATCCCTGTTTCTCACATTTTTAGAGGCAGCATTGTTCCTTGACTGGACATTATCTTTTGCTGTTGCTCCTTGATTTCTGCAGTATGCACCCGACTCTGAAATCTGCATTTCTGATCCATCCCTGTGTTGTGTTACTTAGCTTAACTCTGTGCAGCTTGAGATGTCTTTAATACAGAGTTGCCATTGCTAGTAACAGGTCAAGGTATGTGTTAAGCTAAAAGGCCTCAGGACTCACCTGGATCCAGACCTGTCTTGTGTTGCCAGCACCTTTGCCTGAGCTTCTCTTGCTGCTGTATCTGTTTATTTGAAGTATTTATTTTTGTAACATTGTGTATAGGTGTCACAACTAAGGCAGGGTCCCAGACCAACAGGGAATCTGAACCATTTATTCCAACAAATGAACTGGTTTTATCAAGGCGCAGAATTTCCTTGTATGGTGATTCTCACTACGTGGCCTATCCCGTGTTGCCACAGCTACAGGCGTTCTAAATGTCCTTTTATGGGGTGATCATGCTCTGTTCACCCATCTGTCAGCTTCCAACAGGCTTCTCTCCCATAGAGTCTGCCCAGTGACACCTCCTTCCCTCAGGGTCCAATGGAGACAGCCTCTCCGTGCTGCCATGTGCCTCTCTGTGCTGCTATGTGCTTCTTTGTGCCCCCATGTCCTTCTGCAGGCACATCCCTCAGCCTGCAGCTCAACTCCATCCCATCTCTTCCGACATAGAGGCACACTTCTCCATCCGACGTAAACTGCACAAGTTTATGGTAGTGCAGCCATTCTCAGCCAGCTGGGGATTATCCTCTTTCTGGCTTGTTCATGTCCATTGCCCCTTGGCATCTCTCTAATGCAGTGAACCCTAAGTTTGCAATGGTTATGCAAGCAAAAGACTTCAAGTCTGCTTGTAATTCTAATGTAGTATATGTCTTAGCTAATAATTTCAAATTTTTTAACACTATGACTTTGAACATTAACAAGGAGTCTCCTCTGTGAGGAAGTTTGTGCATGGTTTGTGTATGGTTCTTCATTTGAAATTACCTGACTAAGCACAGGCAAATATCAGGAATATTCCTGTAAGATCCCCTTGATTATTCATAAAATAATTTCAATGTGTATGTACATATGTATTTATATATTAATTAACCAAGTTAATAGTGGGAAAAAATTAACATTTTTGGGAGAATATGAAGCACCCACTTTGTTACAGTAATGCCACTATAATTTGTTCTATAATTTGTTAGAAAGAAGTGTCTGTAGGCATGTCCCCGTATTTTACTAGTGCATCACAGAACTGGTGCAAAGCTGTTACTGTTGCAAAGGTTCGGAGAAATTTAATTCAGTCTTTAAATGCACACTGTGGCAGTCAAAGAAAAACCAGAAGCAATCCCAGTCTAAGAAACCAATGCCCAGTAGCTGAGGAATTTTCACCAGAAAATTTTATATCGTATGAACACAACGTGAGCTCTTGCAGAAGACAAGGAAAGAGGTAATGATTAAGTAATAGGGCACAGAGATGAGTGGGAGGTAAGTGGTGGGATGCTGCAGGAAAAGGGAATTTGTGTCCGGTTTTATGTAACATGATTTTAGGTTACCCCCTTCAAGATCATAAAACAGCGTGTTAATGAAATTAACAGATGATACGGAAGAATACTGCAAATGCCATTGAAAAAAGAGAAGCAGGAAATAACAAGAAGGCGCCCTGACAAATGCAAGATAGTACATCTGGAAAATGATTATTCAAAATGCAGATTGTTTTTTCTTCTCTGGTAGGATGACTCTCAGCTACATCAGAGATAGTGGATGGCAGTTTGTGTGTCTCAGTTTCCTCTGACAAGGCAGACAAAAAAATGCATGTGGAGCTTTTGCCAAAGGGTTGCTCCTGAGCAGCTAGAGTGACACCCAGGCTGGGAACATAGCACCTTCTGTCTCACAGCCACTGAGGAGTACAAAGGTGGTTGGGATGGCTTTCCTCTGAAAATCAGCCTGGTAAATACAGTACAGAGGCATCTCTTTCTGTGAGCACCGGGTGCTGATGTCACATGTACTGCAAATTAAAAGTGCTTCTTTGTGTTTGCAGCCTTGCAAATTCAGCTGTCTGAGAGGCAAACTCTTGTCTCACATCAGCTTTAAAGAACTGCTTTCTCTCTCCTGCCTGTAATTACAGTTATTTGCATCTTCAAACTCCTAGGGATTTCAAGGGAAGTTGCAGGAAGAGACTCTTTCTAGTTTGGAAGTTTTCACATTTCAGAAGGCAATTCTGCTGATCTTTTCCCAGTCATGCTGTTATCCAAATGCATGTGCTTCAAGTTCTCTGTTTTAGAGTTTCTTGTGATTGTTGGACTGGGGACATGTTTTTCCCTTTTCCCCTTAAAGATCCGTCTTAAAACATTTGGGGATTTGATCACTTCCCACCCCCCCCATCCTCCCTGCCCCATGTAAAACATGTATAGAGATTTGAAGGAAATATGATAATGAAAAAAAAAAAGTCTAATATTGAACTTGCCAGCTGTTATGGTTTGAGCCCAGTCAGCAGCCAAGCCCCATGCAGCCACTCACTCACTCCCCCATCAGTGGAATGGGGGACAGAATAGGAGGAGTAAAACAAAGAGAGCTCATGGGTTGAGATAAAGCGACTTTAATAGGGAAAGCAAAAGCTGTGCACACAGCAAAGCAAAGCAAGGAATTAACTCACCACTTCCCATGTGCAGGCGGGTGTTCTACATCCCCAGGACATCAGGGCCCCATCACTTGTAATGCTTACTTAGGAAGACAAATGTCATCATGCCAAACATCCCTCCCCGTATCCTTTTCGCCCCATTTTATATCCTGAGCATGATGTCACAGGGTCTGGAATATCCCTTTGGTCAGTTTGGGTCACCTGTCCTGGCTGTTTCTCCTCCCAGCCTTCCGACCACTCCGAACTTCTCTGCCAGTGTGGCAGTCTGACATGCAGAAAAGGCTCTGAGTAACCTCTGCTCAACAATAAAAAAACCTTTTATTATATTATCAACACTGTTCAGCACAAATCCAAAACACAGCCTCATACTAGTCACTGTCAAGAAAATTGACTCCAGCCAAAAGCAGCACACCAGCCCATTGTAAATTGTCCATATGCAGTAAGGTGGAAAATAGTTCCTGCATTTTTAATTTGTGAAACAGTCCATGCTTAATTTCCAGATCCATGATCCTTGTAAAATCTGGTGTTTACACAATATGAGTGCAGCAGCCTCCTGATTCACAGGAGGCTCTTCCTCATCATGCAGAGACTGCCATGAGACAGATAATCCTTGAACATTAAGGATTGTGTACAAAATTCCTCTGAAGGGAATGTTCTGTGTTACACTGACAAAAAATTATGCAACTAAACCCAATGGTTCTAACTCTAATCCTCTTTCATGTCACCTGCTAAAGTAACTGAGATCAAGTTGTCTTTAATGTGACAAATGTGTGTGCATGTATATTGTTTATTTTATTTATGAGGACAAGCAGTTGTCTAGGGGGATATTCACCTTAACTAAGGCAGTGTCTTGTATGAGATGCGGAGGTCCAGAGAAACTGAAGCTGGGCATGTAATCAGTAAGAGGCACAGCTTGTGAAGGAACAAGTGGAAGAGTCTGCAGTAAGTCTCAGTCTGAGAGACATGAACCTCAGGCCAGTTGGAATACGCTTAGGCAAAATGCTGATAATTAACCCTTTTCAGAATGGAACAGTGTACTGGAATAGTCCTTGAAACAAAACCAAACAAGAACAACAACCAACGAACAAACAAGCAAAAAAACCCCAACCAAACAAATAAAAAACCACTTACATGGTGCTGAAAATTTTCTTCTTTATGAGATTTTCCCTAATGCTGAGGCATCCAGTTTTAGTTACCCTCTGCTGGGAAGTTCAGGCTTGTGGGATACTATTGCACTGGCACATTCTTAGGAAACCTTTCCAGGAGTGATGAGACTGACAGATGGGCACTCCAGGTGAGTTGTGGGATGAAGGTGGGGGAGATGAATATGATGCACACCCATGCATCACACCCATGATCATTAGAAAATTGAGTCAACTTTCAAAGGCTCCATTAAATAATCAAAAAACATTGCAAAATCATCCTGTAATAAGAAAGATGACAGAAGAAGAAGCTTTCAATAAAGGAATGTGAGCTCTCACATTCCCAAATGCAATGGTAAATTTTGCTGTTTCATAAACTGATTTTTTTTTTTTTATTCAGGCTCTGTAAAATGCCAATTTGTGTCATTCCTTTGTTAGTTTCTACTAGCTCATGTTTGCACAAAAAAATAATTCTGGAAATTATATAGGTACCACAATGGTATATATTTTTTCTGTCTTTTAACCACTTGTTTTACTGTTCTACTCTTGCATACAACAGATTTTAAACAGTTCTGTAAGAGAAATTGTTTAAATGCTTTTCTTTCAGTGGGCAGGGCAGTAATTTAGTTGAATTCTCTAGAGTAGCCACCTTTCCTTCTTGCTTTGCTACAAGAACTTGATTTCAAGTTCAGACTTTTAGTCTATTAGGTTATTCTCAAACTTATGATCAGAGATGGTATCATTTTCTTTGAGAATCTAAATGGGAAAAACTATTGCAGCAGGATTGAAGAAAAGACATACAAGATGGGGAGAGCTAATCAAAGTCAAATTAGTGGCAGATCTAGGCAATATAGTTCTACTACTTCAGTGTCCCTCTGGTGCTCTTTAATAGCATATCTCTGCTGCAGAAAAGTCTGCAAGCCAGCTTTCTGGACCAGGGAATTCCTCTTAGCTTGTGTTTTGTGCTTGTCTGCCTCTGCTCTGCTCCTTGCCTCACTCCTGGTGTGCTGCTCCATGTGCTCACTGAGGAAGGCTGCACTTCCTTTGGGAAGCAAGGGTGCTGCACTGGCTCTGTGCAGCCTGGTCTCGGCACTGATGATGTTTATTACTGAATCACACTACACTGCTTGGGAGCCAGGGTTTTTTTTTTTTAATCAAAAATGTTTGGAATCTCAAACATATGGCCCTCTGCCTGCCAGAATGAATGCAGGGGCTGCACTCCAACAGTTCTGGGTAGAATCAAACCTTGCTATTTCACTTATGCTGTTTATAAATACCTAAACAAACACACAGGACCCCAGTGGGACAGCTAGACTCTTCCTTGTCTCAAGGCAAGATCAGCATTCCCATTTGCTTTGCTCAGCACTTTTGCACAGTAGAGATTTGGTTTAATCTGGTTATTAAATGCATTCTTTTTTTTTTTTTTTTACCAGGGATCTTACAGTCAATATTTACCACATGGATAATTTTTATTGTTAATGACCATGGTATCATTAGACATAGAGTCGGTGTTGAGGGTGGTGGGGGTTGGGGAGGACCTGTGCTCGGCTGGTTGCCCTCTGCAGCTTGACATTCCACTTCCAACATCAGCATGATTTGTTGAACTCCAGAATCAAAAATGCTGTGCCAGTAGCACAGAGTGAACTGGAATTCAGGAGCCAGCACCTCTGCCAATGGAAACGAGCACCAAGGAGCTGCTGTGACTTGAGCCAGCAGATGATGTTGCCAGGAAGTTTTAGCCTGCTTATTTTTCCAGAAATTTCCACAAAGACACTAGTTTTAACTGGACAGGAAGCCAGCCCAGAGTTCTGTCTGCAGATCACAGTGCTGCAAAGTGGAAGAAGTGAGTCTGCACCAGCACAATACCAGCCTATCTCTGAGGTGAGCTAGTTGATTACACAAGGGACAGGGACCAGCTGCCAGCAATCCTGGCTGGAGAACAGCTCCAGGCAGCAATGATGTGTGCCCAGAGGGAAAGTCCAATGTCTGGTACCAGGATGGTGGGGATTAGCAGAACTGTGGTCTAGGAATTGTAACCTGTGAGTCAGCATCTCCTTCTGCATGCTCCATAAGAGAGTATCTTTGAGAGTATCTTGAAGCACTTTTGAGAGTCTTCTGTCTTTTCTTTTATGTAAGTGCAGAGTAATCTATCAACTCTTTAATAAGTTCCTACAGGCAGAGGAACTTCTGAGCAATTAGGAATTACAGGTTCTGAGATTTGGTGTTTTAAGTCATTTAGATGACAAACATTACACAAATAGGGAGGATTTTGAAGCGACAATTCTCATTGCTTGAGCATAGTTGTGTAAAAATATCAGACGAAAGGCTGAAGAAAGGTAAATTGGATGAAATAAAACTGTTGGGTTTGTATGTGGTGGGATCCGTGGAGCCTGCACCTGCAGCACACGTAATACCCAACACATCTGGAAGGCACACAGAGCACCAGGGTGCACATTATTCCTGGGATTCCTGCAGTGAGAACTCTGTTTTCTTGTTCTTCTGAAGTGAAGCCTCCATCTTCGGAATTTCCAACCCCACTGCTAGCATGTCTAAGCTACCACATTTAACTTGTATCTGGAATTTGGACCAATAAATAGTATCAAATATGCACATTTACTGTGAAACAATTGCAGGGAATAGGACTTCAATATGCTTCTGGTGTAGCCCACACCAAAACCAAGTCTTTTGCCCAAAATATTTCTGGTTTAAGAAGTATTTTCATATATGTTTTGTAAAACTACAAGAAACAGCTACTTTTAGCAAACTAAGTGCTTTTAGTTAAGTATGTGTGTGTCTGGATCTTGAATTAAGGCTTGTATCTATTTCCTAGAGCTGTTCTTGCTGACAGTCAGTATAAAGTCCCAAGGTCCTGGCCATACAGTGGTGCCATAAGCACATTACAACCACAATGACCAGCTAACGAGGTGTCAAGGTGATCAGGAGCAGCAGAAGCCTTGAACTTGTTTTGAAGAGGGGGTTTGCTTAAGGGAAAAATAGCGCCTAGAGATTTGTGCAGGAAATAATTTTAAACCAGGAAGATAAAATAACATTGGAAAAAGCATCTGGATATTAGATGGTTATTCAGAGCTCATAATACACTGTAGTACTGTATGCAGCTCTCTCAGTAGCTAAAATTAGGTGATTGTGTAAGGAGACCACAGCATACATCTGAATAACTACTGTATTGGGTTAATGATGTCACTCATCTTTATTGAGTCACTTTGCTATGGCTTGGCCAAGAGGCACCATGAATTTAGCAGCCATGAAATCATAGCCAGTGATTAAACTTAAGTGAAATAAACACAACAGAAGTTTTATGAGGGAAAGCAAAGCAATTCTCTACCAGACCTCTCCCATTGAGAGTCCCAGGTGACATTGCTGTCAGCTGTTATACTCTGTAAATCTCCAGGAAAGCTCATTTTTAGCTTTTTAAACCAATGATAATAGAAATACTACAATGAATCTATTGGTTTATGATTGATTTGGAGAAATCAGATGAGCTATTGGTCTTAGCCAATTAAGCTATTTTTATTGTTGGCTTGAAATTGGTTATTTTCGCATTGAGGTCCCATCACTGAGACAATCAATGAATGCTGTAATGTATACATTGTTGACATGTGAAAATAAATGCAGATGTGCCAAAAGTAAAATGAGAATTAGATTTTATCTATGCATAGTAATCTGCCGTAGCTTTCTCACCAGATACAATCCAAATTTATTTTCCTGTCATATTCTTCTTACGAGTGATTTATTTGCTCACCTATGTTAGGTACTGTAGCTTTTTCACGTTTAGTAGTGGTGTATATTTCACATATTTCTCCACATAGTTGTGGAGCCCTTTTCTGAATAGTTGCCAATTTTTTGTCAACAAAGATCAAGTTGGATACAATTTGATTTCCTCAAATTTTGCTTGACTCTATGGCCCTGCTCCGTGTTTCTCAGTGCGATGGCTCTGATGCCTTCATCTGGAACATGCCTGTAAAAGATGAGCTTTGGAACTGTCCCCCAGAGTTTCGCCACAGCTTTTTGCTTCCAGTGGTCTTGAGTGCTGGTATCACAAGCTCTAGCATGCAAAGCCTCTGCAAGGAAGAAACCTGGCAGCAAATGAAGGCCTGTTTATTTCTCAGAAGGTGCCCAGGCCTGCAGAGTCACGGGGCTTCGAAGTGCCAGAAGCAGTTATTTTGGGGATAGCTGAGTGATGAGCAATGGTCAGGGCATTGATGGTGGCCACGGTTTGCAGCCCTGGCAGTACAACTGAGACTGCCCATGCTGTACCTGGCAAGAGCTCTGCTTTCCCAGACCAGAAAGCAAAGGCTGCATTTGGAAACTTGTTCTTTTCCAATCTATCTACTCTACTCTTTGAAGTAACCGTTCCCACGCGTTTCCTGTCTGGGGTCCTCCAGGCCTCCAAACTCTTCTTTCACTCTGTTTTTTTCTAACCCAGAAATCTGCCTGCTTTGGGAAAGTTTGCCTGGGACTGCACTGTACCCATTTGTTTGCAATGAATGAGAAGCATTTTTCATTTTCGCTGAATTATTGTTGCCAGATACCATGTGTACACATGTTCCTGGCCATCTTGCAGGGGGAGCTGGCAAATCTGCAAAGCTGATGTGAACTGCTCCAGCAACTGAAATGGCTCCTCTCAGCCAGACCCCTGCCGAGGTCGGGAAGCACACATGCTTTGCTCTCTGTGAGATCTCAAAAAGAAGGCTTTCTTCAGCTGGATGGAAATAGTGGTACTGCAGCACAGCCTCCCAGCTCCAAGCACCTTTCTGCTTTCTTCCTGCATTCTCATTCATCCCGTTTGCTGACCACTTTTGGCAGTGCAGGCAGCCTACAGCAAGATGCTTTGGTGAACTCTTGGAAAACACATGGCTCATGAGACTAAAATTGTGTGACTTAATGCAGTCTTAGGACTGTCTTTTCCAGGGATTTTTTTTCCTCTAAAACTGATTATGTGAGGGTTGTTGCTATCTTCCCTTGCCTTCATTGGGAGGTTTTGTAGTGATCAGTTATTAGAAAGGAGTAGCCTTTTTTGGCTTTTAGTTTCACCATGTGCCATAGAGTGCATATGTTTGCCTTGATTAGCATTCCATTAGCGGGCTGATCAAGGGATTTGTCAGGATGGACACAACACACTTGCAAACCAGTGTTGGAAATTAAGTGCCAGGAGTTGGTAGCTAAGGATTTCTTTCAAAACCTGATGGGATCTCTTGTCCCTGCAATGTCAGAGCACTTTGTTGTACCACCTGATGTGCTGTGTGGGGTCCATGGGAGAGGTGAGCTGAGCTCCCTTTGTGGCTTGCCATAGGAAGCATTGGCTGAATGGATGAGTTACCACAAAAGGTTTCCGTTTTGCTGAGCTGACTTCTTCTGGTGCAGAAACAAACTGCTGAGATTGAAAAAACCTAGGAAAAACAGTCAATCTTTACTGTTCTTCTTAAAATAGTTGTATGTAGAAATGCATAAAACTCCAAGAAGCAGAGTATTTGCTTTTTTCCTCTTGATAAACAATTGTCCGTGTGAAACCCTGTAAGTATAAATGAGGCTGGTAACCAGTGAAGCAGCATCACTCTCATTGATCCTTATGTGCTGTTCCTTGGATATGACTCAGAGCACTTGCATTAACTTTGTCTGCCCTGAAGCAGTCAGTCAGTTGGACTACATGAGCATTTTATGTCCCTTCCAACAGAAAATAATATTCTATTCTATTCTATTCTATTCTATTCTATTCTATTCTATTCTAGTCTATTCTAGTCTAGTCTATTCTATTCTAGTCTATTCTAGTCTTTGCATGGACAGAGCCCCATAGCATCAGTAAATCCTGTGCACAGTGGAGGCCACTACACATTTACACAGCACCAATTGGCAGTGTCATGCCACTGGTGGTTCTCTGTCGGGTGTGAATGTGGGCAAATGTTTGTACTTCTGTGCTGCATTGGCTTCGTTGCCCATGGTTACACTGTCTGTGCTCAGGGAGGGTGGCAGAGCTCAGTGCCACAGACCACAGCAGATGCAGCTTCTGAGTTTGGGTTACTGAGCAGAGCAGGAAAGAGGTTTTCCATGGGACTTCCCAAAGGAAGGCAGAATCGCTATACTGAGTTTTCACTGCTGCTTATGTTTCTTGGATGGGGATGGGTATAAAGATCAAGACATCAGCTGGACTATTTCTAGTGTGTGAGAAATTATTGAGCCAAAGCACTCAAAAGTGAAAAAGAGGCTCTGCTGTAGAAATATGCTATTTCGTGGGAAAAAAAAAAACAAAAACAAAAACAAACAAAAATGAGCTATAAATGTCATCAATAGGCTAAAGAAAAGGAAATAGTACCAAATGATGAGTAGGACTAGGGGAATGTGTGTTACAGAAAGCATATAAGGAACAAGTCTTGACAGTCTGAGAAGAGCTGACAATAAAACACGTAATTTAATGAGCGCTGGAGAGCAGACTCAGCCATAAAACTATACATTTAATGGCTGTCCTATTTACTGAGTTATAACATTGCAAGAAGTGCATAAACATGAATAAGTCCATGTGGGATTGCTCTTTTTTTAAAGCAAGGCATTATCATAATTATTTGAAAGTCTTCACACATAGTAATTTTAAAGTACACTTCTGAGTTTGGAGTTATCAAAGATGTTAGGAGAGATTTATGCTTAGTCATGAGACAGTTTAAACCCATACATGAAACTTTTAATCAACTTTCTTGTCCTAAATATAATAACACTGTTGTGGCCTTGACTCTGGACACTCATGTTTTTCATTTGTCCTTCAGAGGATGATGAAATAATTTTAGGCTGTGCAATATTTCACCTTCTGCTGAAAGGCATGTTATATAGGGGAGTGTCACGCCACGTTACCGATGTCATGTAAGATAAAACCGTGACTTTTTTTACATCAAATATAGCCAATATCGCATCTATTCTAAAAGAACAGACAAAAATGTAAAGATATTTAAAACAATCTTGCCAGAGTAGCTATCCTAAAGAGATGACATAAAACAGAGATGTTCCATTGGTTCCTACTAGCACATAATACACTCTCGCCCACAGTCAAACACAAACACAGTCTACTACTGAAATTTACCTGCATTGTCCTGTACTAGTCACTGTTACTGACATGAAGAAATCAGCCTAAAGTATTACCAAGCCTTTCTTAATATATTAGCAGAAAAAATTCCAAGAGAACTGTTGATTTTGGAGAACATTTTTAAGTATTCCAAATTTTATTTTGCCAGTTGTCAGAATCAGAAAGGGAGGTTTCTGTACTCCTTGCAAAAAATGTCTCATTATCGCTGACTTGCTCTGGCTTTTAAAATGACATTCACATTTGTAGCTGAAATGAAACCAGATATCCTTGACAGGAAAACATGTGCTGTAAGCAGAATTTGATGTCCTAGATAAACACAAAAAATCTGCTGCAGGGTTTTCTTCAGCTCCTCCCAGACGGGCCCTTGGACTGGCTTCATTTTTTCCTTGTGGTAGGCACCCTGTCCATGTGCGAGCCATTGAAGCTTTCCTTTTTGGATACATTTTTGCATTTACCCTCTTGTTTCCTGGTGTTACAGAAACCCTGTTCAATTGATCATCTCAGTCTGGGGGTGGCTGGCATGCGCCACATTTTGGCTTCTCTCTGAACCCCTTGTGTGCAGCAGCACCTGGCCACTGCACACAGTGCTTTCACCTCAGCATAAAACAAATCTTATTTTGGCTGGCACATGATACCTTGCATAGACCAACACAATCGAGTTAGTCAGGTTCAGACCTGATAGTTGGCAAAACGTTCTCTGTTAAATAAAGGGGATTCCCAAATTGATGTAACGTGATGTCTCTGAAGTCATGTTTCTAATGAGTTCCCCACCTACCACCTGAAAGGAATTTTTGGAAACAGAACAGCAAATAGAAAAGAAAATATTGATGTTCCTCTGTGGAAATCCAGGGTTTGCTCCTGTACGGCATCCTGAAGGCAGCATCTTGTTCTCTGTGGTCTAGATGGAAGAGAGAGAAAAGACAAGAGTGGTGAGAGATATGTCAGTTCCTCGGGTTGGACAGATCCACATGGACTACAAAGGTGGAGCTCTGGCAATTCATTGGGACACCAGAGTGAGTAGGCAACTGATGGAATGGAGTTTCAGTGGCAGCAGAGAAGCTCTTGCTTGCATTGCACAGAATTAAATTCCTCCAGCATAAGGGAAGCTCTAATTCACATTGGGTATGTTCTCTGCAGGACAGACCTGCCAGGGATTGTTGGACACCAATAAAACATTTGGCTCAGAATGTTCTGAACTGTGAACTGTTGGGTCTGGGATGGGATTCTTAGGGAAAATACCACTCCCAGTTTGCTTTTTTATTCTACTCCTTTCTTTCCCAGCTGAGGGTCACTGTAAGAGATAGGGTGCTGAGAGATCTTCATCCTACCCTGACCGTACAGTCACTTTCACCCTCAGAAAACCTACCTACTCCTGTGGGAAGAAAAGGAAAAGGAGTCTCTGTATCTTTACAATACAGTAATTCAAATTGATCTCTAAGCTGTGAGTTTTTTACAGAAAATATTTCATCTTCAGATAGAAACTTCTGTTAGAAATAATATTGAACATTATCAAGAAGTGCTTGTTGACCCCTGTTTGGATCAGAGGGGAAAGATATTAAGCTGAAATAAGAATTATGGGACATATTTACAGCATGTGTGAAGCCAGAGATTAACGTGTGAGTCATGAGGCTGTCCAGGAAGAGAAAACTGTGGGTAGAGTGCCAGTGGGAAAAATCCTGAGGAGTTAGCAACATGATCAGAGCAGAGTGAAATATGTTAAAGCTATAGAAAGGCAAAATCCCATGAAGATGATTGGGGGGCTGGAGCACCTCTCCTCTGAGGACAGACTGAGACCATTGGGGTTGTTCAGCCTGGAGAAGAGGAGGCTTCAGAGAAACCTTATAGCAGTCTTCCTGTACCTAAAGGGTACCTAAAGGCTTACAGGAATGCTGAAGAGGGACTTTCTATGATTGCATGTAGTGATAGGAAAAGGTGGAATGACTTCAAACTGAAATATGGTAGACTTAAGTTGGATATTAGGAAGAAATTCTTAACTGTGGGGTGGTGAGGCACTGGAACAGACTGCCCAGGGAAGCTGGGGATGTCCCATCCCTAGGCATGTTCAAGGATGGATTGCATGGGGCTCTGAGCAACCTGGGCTAGTGGGAGGTGTCCTTGCCTCTGGCAGAAGGGTTGAAATGAGGTCATATTCAAGGTTGCTTCCAACCCAAAGCATTCAATGATTCTATGAAAGAGAAATAGAAGGAGTAGGGGGATTGTACAAGGATACAGTTTTTCTATTTGCATGTGAATATTGCTAAGAAAGTAACCAGCTTTGATGCACTTATTCAGACTCCTATAAAACTGGAGTAACTCCACAACAGTCGATGGAGCAGTTCTGGTGAGGATGTTCATGGTTTTAGTCCTGCCAGGGCCACCTGGGTATGACGTGTGCAAGTCTGGACCAGGGACTAATATTTGTGCCCTTCCTGAGGTGACAGAGAAGGAAGCTTTCCTCATCAAGTGTGCCAGCAGAGAGAAAAACAAAGGTTTGGGGCAGAGAGAAGAAACCTGCACATGTGGTAGAGCTCAGATTGTTGTCAAAAAGCTGGAGAAGTTGTGGACAAAACATCAGCTCTTTGGATAATTACAGCAGCTCTTTGCAGCCTCCAAAAGCCCATTGTTTTTTTTCTTCACTGCATTTGTGAGTGAACATTTTGGGGAAAAGTGAATAAAATGCTGCAGTTTCAGCAGTGAAAAAAAACAACCTCAGTACTGGAGCTCAGTGCTTCACAAAGGAAACTTCCCTGCATCAGGCTGACCTGAGCACCATGTTTCCCTCTCTGGCTGCTGCTGCAACTTGCCTGAAAGCCAGTGGGATTTATGCTGCTGGAATATATGGTTTATTCAGCTATTCTTACTGACCTGTGAATACACCTACTGTATAATTTATTGTAACATTAGTGGTTCAGTCCTGTGATGTTTGTGATAGAAAATCTTCACTTTGAGCCAGTGGGAAATTTTGTTAGGGTGAGGAGT
This sequence comes from Irena cyanogastra, assembly GCA_013397155.1. Taxonomy (NCBI): domain Eukaryota; kingdom Metazoa; phylum Chordata; class Aves; order Passeriformes; family Irenidae; genus Irena; species Irena cyanogastra. The sequence goes on from VWZV01003721.1 coordinate 45,686, forward strand.
GCAGGCCTGTCCTCTGCTTTGCCTTTTTTCTTTTCCATTGCAACACAATTAACCTTTTCATTAAAAGAGCTCTGTTCCAAATAAGCAAACTTCTCAATGTGTATTACTGAGCCATTTCAAGTTGTCTCTTGCTTTGAAACAAAACATCTTTGTTCCAGCCATGCATGACATTTGAAGACCTATTTATACAATGTGTCAGCTCCATTTGTTTTCTTCATCCTGATATTTTCCTCTGTATTTTTAGTTAGCCATCCAGATTGCAACGAACGAGGTTGCTTCTGGTTTCCTCCTGTGCGCCTCCAGACTGAGGCACTGGCTGCCTTTGTCCTTCTCCACTTTTGTGGGTAGAGGTCAAACAACCCAAAATCAGACACAGTTCTGCCTACTTCATCCTCTTTGTACTGAGACCAGCAGCTCCAGGCTGCTGTGGGATGGAGAGATGGCAGAGGACCTGCTGTTGCTACAGTTTCTCTCCTGAAGTGCTGCCTGTGGGAAGCACAAGGCTTCGATCCCTTCTGCTGGAGGGGTCTCACTGAGGGACAGACTTCCAAGCTGCATCAGTAAATAAGCCCTCCTTGCAAAATACCTGTCTTTTCCTTAGACAGTCATAGTATGTCCTAAGTCTCTAGCTGGTCATTCTTGTTTGGCAGCACAATGCTAACCAATCCAAGAAAATTCAACACAAAATTGAAAAAGGAAAAAAAAAAAACACAAAAAAACCCAAACATATCAAGATGTCAGGTAATAAAGCTTTTAACATCCTGATTTTCAGTAAGTTTAAACAGTTATGATGTTTACCTCATTTTTTCCCTTTTAAAAACTTTTATCTATCTTGGGACATGTCTTGTCTTCCAGAAGGGTTCCAGGACAGTGCTATGCCTGCTACTCAAGCAACAACATAATGTCTAGTCCAGTACTGGCACTTCCTAGTAACAAAATCTAAGTACTTTTTAAAAAATCTTTTACACAACCTGCCAGCTGAAGGTTTCAAACTGCTTTAACACATACAGGGTGCCAGGAAACTACTGCAAGCCCTAATTTAACCAGAAAAGGAGCTTGCAGGTGCCAGTCCAGCAATGGTAAGCCTGGCATTGCAGTAGCAGAGCCTCTTTTGTTCTCTCCAATACCGTTGTCACCAGAAAGGCTGGGGAAGAAGGGTGCAACAGCTCCATGCAAGCAACACTGCTCCTGCCAGCTGCTTCATGGCCCACTCAAAGCCTGATAAGACCAAGGAAGGCATCTGCATTGACCTTCTGCTTCCCCATCCCTGTAATAGCAGACAGAAGGGCTGTAAGAACAGAGATTAAACTTTGGAGCACCTCACAGCTCTGTTTTACATAGACACTCCCTCCAGCTCTTGAGAAAGTGCACAATCTCTTCTGCATGTGGAACTGCAGGTCATTTCCACCAAACACTTAATGTGTCCAGCTTTTGCATGTGATGCATGGGCTTCTGCTGCAAGAGGTGGAGGCAGTGGCATGCGAGGAGGACGCCTTCGGTACCGTGTGCTTCAGAAGCCGGGCTTGCGAGTTTTGCTGCGCGTTCCAGCAGCTGGGGCAGAGCTGCGTGCATGGTCCCCGCCAGCACAAATGAAACCAAGGCATCCATATGCTGTGCATTAGGAGTGTTTGATCTCCTGCACTCTGGCTCGCTGTCAGACGCTCCCTCTTCCTCTCTGCAGCAGTACAGAGTGCGGTGTTGAAACCTGTAAGTCTGCGTGTGTTTATGGGAACTGCAAAGCTTAACACGAAACAGTTGAGAAAATGTTGCTGGCCACAGCCACAAAACCTGTCCTCATCTGTTCCATGGTTGTGGTGGAAAAGAAAATTCCTTGAGTTTTATTTTCCTGGTTAAAGATGAAGGAAAAAGAACTTCCAAAGTAGATGGAATTTAGTCCAACTGATGTGACACCTGGATTAGCAAAGCAAAATCCAATCTCCTCTGACTGCAGGAATTGTGGCCATGCACACCCAAGGCCACCATGAAGACACTGCAGCCCCACATGGACAAGGGACAGCTTCAGTAACCCCAGGCTTGAAGCCTGCCCCTGCGTAGATTACTGTCACCATTCATTCATTCACTACTCACCATGCATTTTCAAGTCACTTATTGCAGTGACTCAGTTATGTTTCACTAAGAAGCTACAGACACCTCTGATCCACATTAAAGATGTTAGTGAGATAGGAGAGGAAGGCTTCACTCCATGGAGGATTTGCTGGCCCTGCACCATTGTCTCATGCAGATTGGGAAGCTGGGCAGCTCTGGAACTTGGACACTGTATGATGGGTAGGCACAAACAACAACCATGTAACAATAGAAATGAATTTTATTTTGTAAAAAGTTATAAAATGAATATTGTACAAAAATAAAGTCTGTAGAGAACTTTGGTTGATTAACACAAATGACTGAGACATATAATTGCAGGTGAAGTAAAAAAATCCAGAGAAGCACACTCCTGTCTTCAGTAAGGTCTAAAAACTAAAAAAAAAAAAAAAAAAAGAAAAAAAAAACAAACAAAACAAAAAAAAAAAAAAAATNCCAACCAAACCTAAAAAAATCACAAACTTTACCCTTTTGTATTTTGAACATAGATTTGCTTTGGTTGCAGCCTCTTCAAGCTGCACAGAAAATGCTTTGAGGCAAGTTTTCATCAGGTGGGGCAAGGGAAAGCACAGCTCTGAGCACTGTTGCCAATCAGCTGCCCAGCAGTGCAGCTGCCCCCCTGCCTGGCAGGCGTTCAGTGCCCACATCGTGCCAGGGTGGTGGTGTCACCACCCCTGAGCAGCATGGAGGGCACGGCGTCCCCGTGGCAGTGTGAGAACAAACCCCTGAGAACAGACCCGAGGCAGTGTGAGACAGAACATCTCCAGGTCTATCCTCCCCCTGCCCAGGAAAGTGGTGGAAGGCAGGGATGAATCACATGCTGTACACCTGGTACACCTTTCTATGCCTGTTCTGGACTTTTTTGACCTCTAGACCCTCCTTCAGTGGTGCCCCAAGGGGCCCAGGGCAAAATGAGCATGGAGAGCCATTACATGCATGAGATAAAAGGTTGGACCATGGTTTTCAATAAGGATTTCTTTTTTCATGTTGCTTTTGTGGGAGTTGATGCTTCACTGGTTGTCAGGTATGTCTAGTGACCTGCACTCCTGCTCCTTTGGGAAAAATGTCTCAAGAATGAGAGCTTGTGTGAGCGGTCACGTAGGACACCTTTGCTGTACAACCTCCCTCCTCCTAAGGAAACTCAGACTGTTCTGCTGCATGGGTATGATCCTGTAATGTTTCAGCAAATTATACAAAACACTCTGGTTATTTAACACAACTGTTTACTTGCAGGCTATATTAAATCCAGGGCTAACTAGTAAGAGGGATTTAACCTCTTCTATATGGAAGTATGGAAGGAAAAGCTTACATAAATATAACTAGAAATTATAAGGCTAAATGTGATTATTTTCCATTTGTCAATAGTTATACGAGGTCAGTTGGCATAAAGTGTGAGAAAAAAAAATGTGGCTACATTTAAAATATGACTAAAATTAGTTTTTCTAATCAATTGCTAATGTTGAGCCAAGTCCTGTGACCCTCACTCATCCAGAGCCATTGCTGCTCCTGCACAAGCATGACTGCAGTTATTTTCAAAAGGCTTAGTGACAGGAGTAAGGGCTGCAGGCTTCAGCACTACCTTTTGTGAACATAATCAAGATTTTGTTTGAAAGAAAAAAAGGTAAAGTAAGTGATTTTTTGCATTCAAGTTAACACTTTCAATCAAAAGCATGGACCGTTGTTCCCAACGTCTTTGTCTCTCTATATCCCCAAGTGCCATCTACTTTGGCACCTTTGAAAGACACTTTAATAAATAAGGAGACTCATTACTGAACTGTAATAAATAACAATAACTTAATCTCAATAAATATCTTCTGTATACTTATGTCTCTGAAGGGATGCATTGCATCAAGTAGTCTCTCTCAATCACAATGACCAAATAGAAATGTAGCTATGCAAGTGATGTTAGTCCTTTGTAAACCTAAAGAAAAGCATTTTGTGTAGGCTGGGCTTGTTATTCCTCTTACTATACTAGGAAGAAGTGCTTAAAAACTCAACTTGTTTTCACAGGTAGCAGAAGAACAAAATCCTGCACTCATTTTGAAGAAACACAAGATGGAAATAACCAAACTTAGCCAGTAAGCGGAACTGTTTTGTTTCGCAAGAACTTGAGCCTGGTCATTTTGATATTTGCCCAATATCATCTTACTTACAAGGGTAATCTTACAGCTTAGGACTTGTCCTAAGCACTCAGGAACTGCCCTCCAATGAGCAGCGGCGCAATGTGTCTTTCAGCAGAGCTGAGGGCACAGGGGATTAGTAAGGTACTCCTAAGCTACTTAGCTAAGCTTCTTGGTATAACTGGTATATCGTGGCAGAACTACAACACAGCGTGGTATGGCAGGGTTGTGTTTTTAAGCACGTTCCTCATGGATTGAGTCTCACCGGTGGTGGACTGAGTCAAACAGGAAAGGTAGCGTGCACATAATCCATCCGTCGTCATCTCCACCTGAGCTTTTATCTAAATCCCCATAGGACATCAGAAGTCTCCATCCTTCTACTCTGCCGCATGCCTCCGTATCCCCAGGCTCTCATGGCTCCTTATTCTGTGTTCTTGGTCCTTTTTCCTCTACTTGGAGCAGACACTTCCCTGGGAACTTTGGTCCCTCTCTTTGCAGCGTAGCAGGAATGGAAAACTGGTGCCGCCTCGACATGCAGCTGTCAGACGCATCCACACCTTTTTGCGGAATGTTTTTTCAGTATGTGGTAAACCAGGTTATCATCCAAAAAGGACAGGTCATCATCAAAGGCTGTGGGTCTGCAACAGGCTTGCCTCACTTTGTCAGTGACCAGTTTTTTCTTTTTGGTTAAGTTTTTTAAAATTTTGTCATAGGTGGTCTCAGCTGCATCACAAGACCCACTGCAATACCGGAAAATTAGCTCTTCTTTGGTTTCATATCCCAAATCCAAGTCGGTCACATTTAAATGTATTTCTGTTAAGACACATCCTCGATTTTTGCCCTTTTGATTCCTCCTTCCCTTCTTGTTGGAATTCTCCATGTTTGTGGCTGCATGTTGACGGTTTCTCTCCCGCCTAGAAAAAATCGGAGTCTGTTTATCTGGTGACCTCCTCAGTCTTTTAATAGTGGCTTGAATAAAGTCCACGACCTCATCAAACTGATCTGGATAATCCTCTGGCATATTAGCTGTTTGGGAAAGAGAGAAAAGGCTTTGTCACACATCAGTTATCATAAAGTTTATCCATTCACAACTCAAAAATATTATGCACATGCAAGCTTTTCTGCCCATCACTTCAGAACACATGCCCAGGACCCTCAGAAATCAAGGAGAATTTGGAATGGTTCAGATCATCACAGAAACTCATTTAGGGAAAGATAAATGAGACGTATTTGTATTTCTGTGTGTGTCTGCTGACACTTGGTAGCGTTTCAGCACATCTTTTAATATTGTATGAGCCCTGTGGAAATAGAGGGAAGAAAAAACATGTCATGGTATGAATATTAGTTCAGAGGTAGATGGAACCACTGTAAAGAGGTTATAGAGACTCTTCCCAGAAAAGTAGCAACAGGAAGATTCTTTAAAGCAATTCTTTAAAGCAATTTTTATATTATAGTTGTTAATAATTTTCTTTTCACACCAGCAGCAGTTAGTATTGCCAAAGCCACCTGTCAATAAGGTTTTTGGGCATGACAGAAGGAGGATTTCCTGGGGTACCAGACTGAGATATTTTTCCTGAATGAATGCCTCGGTTTTTACTGCTTCTAGGGGATAACTATTTTCATAGCTTTTGAAATTTCTCATGGAAGTGTTTTGTATCACAAGATGCTGACCACACTGAGTAGAAATAGGTCAGAATAGAAGTATTATGTTAATTTTTTTAGGGAAATATTATTAATGCATTTTCCTTTTACGAAAATTTAATTTTCAATACATTTAATTTATCACTTGGCATGTCATTGATGAATTATTCAAGTAAATCATATGATGAAGTCAATGAAATGCTTTGATACAACAGAATGAACCTCTTCAAGAAGGGTGAAATTAAATGTGTTCTGAAATGGTCCCAAATTTTGCCATTTCATCATGATTTGGAAAAAAAAATGCATTTTGAGATCCTTAATCTTCCCATGGACTAAATCCCTGAAAATTACCTGCTTTAGTGAATACAGAGAACTAACAGAGGGTCAGGCTGTCAGGACTCTGTGGGTGGATGCCCTTACATTGCATTATTAATAACTGTATCTTAAACATATAAACTATATTGCAATATTGAGATTTTTTTTTCATATTTATTGTCCCAAAAATTAAGACTTCTTCCTTTCCAGTAAGTCCTAGGAGAATGCCCCTTTCTGTACTTAACTCCTAAAACCCAAGACGTAACAGACCAGTGTCACACTTGCATATACAGGAATATCCATCTCCAGTACTCCTACAAATATTGCAGGAACACCAAACATTGGGAGAGGCAATATCCAGTGCCGTGCATCTGGTGAGGGGTTGGTACCTACAAAAGGCTCCCACTCAGTGAGGTGCTGAGATTGGAAAGGTCCCTTAGGCTCAGCACCACATTTCCCTAATGAGCATGCTAAGACAGGAATCCCAATGCGTGACCAGGTAGCACTGGTACCCAGCTCAAACAGCACAGACTCTGTTAACAGGAGACAGGAAGGCATGAGGCTGCCCCCACTTAGCTAAAGTGCACCCTCATATCCTCAGTAGAAGCACCAAATACAGAGGAGATGGGGGCAGCAGAATCCTAACTCTGTCAATGCCAAAACCTGCTGAAACAGGGAGCATCTGCATGTAATCAGGAATGAGGACTGCTGCCACATCCTAGAGGCCTCCCTCCATCAACAGTGATGGATCAGAGGTATATGTTTTCTGATGGATGGATCCAGAAAAACAATTTAGACTGGTAAAAGAGTAATGGAGGCTGGAAACCTTGTACCTCCATGTAATGAGGGTGATACAAGGCAAACACAGTGCTATGAACTGTAGAGTTCGGAACTGAAAAAAGTGAATTACACTTTGTTTTACAGATATCCGTGCTAAAACCAGCAATCTCAGAGACCAGTGTTCAAAGACATGAAGGAGGGATGGCTGCTATCTCTACAGCTAGGTGGAACCTGAACACGGCAGGACCCTGCACCCAGCCCCACATCCCTGCAACAGCAGTGGTAAGTACACCTTCCTTGCACTCCTCTGTCTCTGCAGCAGGTAACAAAATACACACTGTGAGTCATACCCACTGGAGGGGGGTTGCTTGGATGGATGTGTCACTGGATGCACCAGCCAGCTTCTTTGCAGAGCAGGCTGGTCTGCCTACTCTGTACAAGTATTGCCCAATCGAGCAAGAACCAGGTCCAGGTGATAGGCAGGCTGTTATCCTTTAAAGCAGCAAGAGCTAGACATCTTTCTAGACTCAGTTAAAAAAGATGGCCCACATGGAGCTCACATAACTCCATTGCTGAAGTACAGACTTGGCCCTGACACAGATACAGATGGAAGGTAGCTGGCAGAAGGCACTTGTTGCTCAGGACTGAGTAGTTTCTAGATTTCCTGCACAGAAACCAGTTTTCTTAGTCTATAACCGAATAAGAGAAGGATGCAGCCCTGAGGAGATGGCTCTAGAAGTGCCCTTCTCCACTCTGAACTTCAATTGCCCTCCTCTCATAGTACTGTGACTACCCCAGCCCACACCTCCTTCATGTATTCCTAGTGCAACCTTTGTACCAAGAGTATGATGCAACGAGACCTTGGCTATGGAGAGTGAAACACAACGGCAGGCAAACATACGAGGGCTTAACAAAATTAATGCAGTGATCGACCATCAGGAAGGGGACAACAGACAGTTACAGGGAAAGCCAACCTATACGTAGAGATTATTGTTTGTAGTCTTCAGCCTCATGCTTATCTCAAGCCTGGCACACTTCCAGGGCAATGAGAGGTCCCTCTCCGAAGGAGGGAGGAACAAAACTGTGGATTAACTGAAGAGATAATCCAACTGAGCACACTACTTTTAAACGGCTTGCAATTGAGGGGCAAAAATACCACCTATCCCTGCGAGAGTAGGAGTGTACAGGCTAAATACCTGGGCAGGAGTGTGCTCTAGCTAAATAACAACCAGACAGGTACAGGGTTCAAGCACTGCTCTGCCAACTATATCCTTGAGGGTAGTAGATGGGAGGAGGACAGATCCATGTGGTGAACTGTGTTCCTACTAAAAGTGCATGCTGAGATCTATCCTGGTTCATGTGTGATCCCTACCCCAGCTGTACCAAGGGAGGTAATGCCACTGGGAGCTTTCTGCACTGAGAGTGGCCTGTGGTATTTCAGGCTGAGGAAACTAAATGCCACTAAAGAGCCCCATGCAACACTGGTGATGCAGACATGCACTGCCAATGCTGCAGATGGTGCAAGCAGTAGGGCAAAAAGTAGATCAAATAATCACCAGCATATCCATCTAGAGAAGTCCTGCCTACACACATAGACAAGCTGCACCCAGAAAATGAGGTCATTGGCCACATGACTGGTCCTGCTAATGTCACTAAGGCTCTAACATGAACAGTGCAAGAAGTGTTCCAAGTATCTAATGGAGCTGGGGATCCCTGCTCTGCTCATTGCTCATCCCCTACTGCAACACCAGGATATATTTTGGAGACTCACTGAGAGGAATGCCAGCACTATTAGTAAGATGAATTCCAATTTCCTGCCTCTGGTGTGGACTTTCTCTTCAGCCCAGGGAACTGGAACCTATCCCATGAAAGCATCCAAATCTACTAATAAGACTCCTGCAGTGATGCCCAATATTTGGGGATTACACAACTGGAGACAAAAGGCTGGTGGGTGATAATAGGAAACTGGTGGAAACAGTGGGCACAGAACTCCCCTTGAGAAAATGTGATCCTGGTCACTGTCTGCTGACCTAAACTACATGAGCTGGTACAGGTTATGTGAGTACTTCAAATCAGTGGCAGCTGCATTACTGGGCTACTCAGTGAGACCTTGCAAGTTTCTGTAAGCAACACTTGCCTCTGCCTGTGGAGCCCCAAACTGGTTGTGAGCAATGCAGCAGTGTTCTTTCGGCAGCTTCAAATGCACTGACAAGGTACCTCAAGTTTGCTTCCATAATTTAACAGTCTTAGCAACAGCTCCAATCCTGCAATCAGCTAATTTTCTACTGCTTAATAAATCAGTCAAAAGCGTGACTACAAGCAGTCATTAGGAATGGGTCACAGGGGTCTGGGACAAAGACTGACAACCAGGAGTGAAGGGAGACTTGTCTTAGCCCTGTGCTGAGGTGCCAGTCGTGACTTAGTAGGGATATTCATCTGCCCAACAAGCATGAGTATGAAGACTCAGAGCCTGAAGCAAAATGCTGTGAAAAACTGCTGAAATAGGACCCAGAGCAACACAGGGGAAACACCAGCACTGGCGCCAGGCACAATGGGTTAAAACAAGGCACTAGAGGTACGTGCTGAGGAAGCTACCACCAGACATCATACATGAATAAGCAATAACCTCTAGCACTAAACTCCATAAAAGGCTAACAGACAGAAGGGAAGGCGGAGCAGACTGACTGCAGGATGTTGCCATCCTGATGGGCACTGGGTAGATGTACTCCAGGGATGCTGACCTCTGCACCACAGACAGCACTTGCTCGGCCTCTGCACTGTTTTAAGCTCTGCTGGGGGCAGTGGGGGTGCTGAGGGAGCTGCGGCCAGGGAACATCAGCGCACTCATAGGGGCTGCCTCAGCATGTAGCCATGGTTTGTAAACTGAATAAAGCTGTTTGATAGGGGGGTACTTTGTTACCCTTCTGTCTGCAACGTTGTTTAGAAAATGTTTATAGTCTCACACATTTTTGCTTCCCTCACACTGCAAGGACTGTGATGACTTGACTGCGTCGCACAGTTTGCTGGGGGGATTTCACACCCCTGCAAGGAGCGGATACATATTTTGCGTTTGTGTGTATGTGTGCTTCATTTACACATGCACACACACAAATACAACTAATTATACACACACGCACACATTTTTTTCAAAACAAACTAGTTTACTGACAACACTTGCCTTCTGCTGGAAAAGCTGAGAGAACAAACACATGACAGATGCCTGTCATGTTGTGCAATGTGCCAGCAGAAAATGCTGGGATAATGGCATTAAAGCAGCAAAGATCTCTGAGGAGTAGTCTCCCCAGTCTCAAGCTCCAGGGTGCGAAGGAATTAGAACTTAAAAATTGAAAACCACCTAGGACAGGATAGGACAGGATGGGACAGGATAGGATAGCCAGAGCAGCATGTGCTCAATACAGTTTGCAAAGATTGTCTTGCACATATGATGCACCTCAAAACGTGTTTCCCAAAGGAAAGGAATGTATGTCCTTCAAAAGTAAAATCCTCCCTTAGGGAACATAGGGTCTTTGTATGTCTTGTTCAGAGTGTGGGAGAAAGGCTCACAGACCCCACAGGTTGAGTGTGATGGGCTGAGCCCCACCACTTAAACTGTGGTGCCATGATCTCTCACAAGACTGTGTGAAGTCACGAGGTTTTGTTTGGGTTTTATGTCACAATTCTCAGAGCTGTTTCCTGTCTGTCCAGCTCCCAGAGGAAGTGCCTTGGAGGCAGTCTGTGTGCGGGCATGTTCAGGTGTTTATGCATCACCTCTGCCTAGCATCCCTGCAGCAGGAGCCTGGGGCAGGCAGCAGGGCTTGCAGGAAAGGCATCCGCCACGTGTGTCCTGCTGTGCTCACTCTCCTGCCACTCCTTTCCATGCTCCCTCTGTCATTACCATGCCAGGGACCTGAGCACCCAGGCAGGAACCACCCAGAGCATTTTCCTATGGCTGCAACAAGAGAACAAGTTTGTTTTCCAGGATCAGAGAATCAAGACTGTTGGGTATTGACGACAGTCCGTGTGCCGCTGTGCCTCCGAGCACCTTCTCTGTATCCCTTGTCCAGCTGAACAAGGGCTCTTCGTCTGTGACAATTTTCGCACATAACCAGAAAAATGAATAAAAAAGCAAAGCAAGAAAGAATGAAATGTCACAAGACTTATATAAATAGGCATCTAGCAGAGTGATCAGGCTGGGGGCAGACCTGGTGAACACCTTCACCAGAGGGAGTGAGACTAATTTAAAATACTAATTTAAAAACCAACCAATCAACCAACCAACCAACCAACCAACCAACCAACCAACCAACCGACTGACAAAGAAAAAAAAAAAGAAACAAAAACCAAAATAACCAAACACAAGAATATTTGCATCATCTGCTTCCTGTTTGCAAACTGTTTGCTTGTTTTCTAAACACTTAGGCCACAGTCAGATCACAGCTTTGACCCAACCTCCTAGGTTTGGAATGTCCCTCTGTAATGCAAACTGAAATTCTTGTCTCACTGATGTTCTCTGGAACCTGAAGTTTTGACCTGCCTGTCCCCAAGCACAGTCTCTGTTCCCGGGGCACAAGAAGAGCTGGCAGCACACAAGAGTGAAGGATCCTGCAGCCAAACAGCCATGGCCCTCTCCATTAGCCCCTGGAGAAATCCAGTCCTGAGTTCTGCTTCGGGAGTGCAGGGAAATGTGCCTTCCTATGGGCATCTTCTCCACTGCAGCCCCCCAGAACCTGTCTCAGCAGTTTTATTTAATTAGAGACACCATGTGACACCAGGACTGGGATCAGATCCCTGTGCTTCTTAGAAGAATAAATTATACAGTGTTCTGATAGACTTCTACATGAAACAGGTCTAAATGGATATTCACACCAAACTCATCCCATTATCAAAAAACCAGCCTCTATTAAGTAAAAATGGACAATTTATTTCTGTCTGTTCAAATATGATCACAATTACATTTTGTAAATCTATAATTTGATTTTGCAATAAACAGATTCATTTTAAAGCCAAATAGTCCCCCATATGCAATGGCAGCAACCCAGCATGACAGAGCAAGAAATCCCCAGCTTGTACCTGATCACAAACTGATGGTTTGGAGCTGCAATTTTTCAGATAAATATCCAGTTTCTTCTTTAGATGCCTGGTTATGGATTTAAAAGACTAACTACATTCTCTTCTAACCACGATGTCTCTTATGGCATAAAAGAAAACCTTAAATCCTGTATATTGCAGAAGAACAATTTATATAGGTAGGTTTTCCTTTTTTTTTTTTCAACCTCATAAAACTGCCACATTATTTGGCACTTTACAAACCCTGAGCTAAAGTGATGTAACAGAAGTCATGAAAGGTATATTATAAAATTATAACATTATAAAATTATAACATTATAAAATTGGGTTTTGCTTTTAGATTGTGGTTTTTATGCCTGCATTTGTGACAGTGTATAGCTATCACATCAAAACATTAGACCAAACACCTAACTAAATTATTTCGCTTGAGCACAATCGTTCAGTTAGAGAAACTCAAACAACAGGATCAGACCCTGAACTATGATTTTGAAGTTCTAGGGGTTTAGTCCAGCTCATTGTAATGGTAAGCAATATTTAGAAAATTTAGATCCAGATCTGCATGATGATTAATTGGCCCCTTTTCAAAAACAGTTCTGTACTTTAATCTGGAACCTTCATAATCATGATTTAATAGTTTTTTTAAATATTTAGCTTGCTTTGCAGTACTGTTTTCATGTGCTTATTATAGTGGAGGTGGCCTGTCTGAACACAGAATGCCTCCATGTCACACCATAAGGATGTATTTCAGGAGAGATTTGGAGCAATTTGTTTGCAGAAGTGCAACCTTATCCAGGTTAAAAACAGTAATGTGGTGATCATTCTGCCTTACAAACTGAGAATGTAGCAACTGTGGTGGGGATAAACCACCTATTTTATTGAAAATGAAATATTTGGAATAAAAAGGCAATATTATATGAATGCATCTAAGTGAAGGAGGCTGTTAAAAATAGTATGCTGAAACATTTTTGGTATTTAAACAATTAAAATACCACCTCTCTGAGGCATGACTTTGCTTTCATGCCTTGCATGAAAATGCATGGGACCAAGAGTGAAATGGAAACCCATTGGTTGTATCCATTAGGAAATAGAGCATCAAAACAACCAGGGCCAGCTCATCCTTAAATGTTTAATACAGTTCTGTATTACCTCTCTCCCAGCCCATGCTGTGGCTCCCCTCAGACTCAGAGAGCCCTTAGAAATGGAGCCTCTCCCCGGTGTCACTAGCCTCTCATCAAGGCAAGTGCTAAATAACCTGGTGGGTGATGCCAGGGCCACTTGCACCAGTCAGGTACGAGGGAGCAACACTGGTAAGAGCCACAAGATTGACTTTCCTGGTGCTCTGGCTCCTGATGGAGCAGTCAAGTTACATGTTTGTAGCTCACTAGATAACCCTGCAGCTTCCCACATGTTGATCATAATGACAAATCCACAGAGTCCTTTGTATTTTCACTCTGCCATGCTTGGCAGTGCCTCCCTTTCTGTATTTTGCTTGCCTGCTGGCAAGTAGAAATGATGGCTCTCAACAGAGGAGGAAAGCAGGAAGACAACAGGACCACCACAGTTGTTGTCCATGTGGGAAGTCCCTGAGAGCAGGGGGACACAGCAAGGTCAGAAGGACTGTGTGAAGTAGAGGAAGTCATGAGCTGACCTGCTCACAGGAATTTCTTGTTCTTCACCTTGTCCAGGCAGGTTGCTCACAGGACCCTTCCCAATGGTGGGCTGCCCTCCTCTGCTCACCCCCACCTCTGGCCTCTCTGGGGTGGGCAGAGGAACATCTCACCCAGCAGTCAAGGAGCAGAGGAGCAACAGGAGGATGCAATCTTGCCTCTGGCACAGGCTTTGAGTCACCAGCTCTGACCACAACAGAGCAGTCAGCTTTTCAGCAGTTGCACCTGATATTTTGTGGCAGCTCCTACAGCTGCTGCCAGGAGCCCATCTGCACTAGAACCTGATCCTATGGGGTGGTGGGTACGTGATCACCCTCAGAGCATCCCTGCATCAGAAGAAGTTACAGCACAAAGAGTGTAAAAGGGGAAGATAGAAAAAGTGCCTGTACCCTGCCTGAAGCCACTAACTGAACAGGAGCCAAACCTGGGCAAGACACATACCTATTGACTCTTCCCTAGATCTGGTACCCTTCCACATCCATATGATGCTGAGGAAATACCCAGCTTCCCAGTAAGATCTAGGTTTACGCCTAATATTTGGTTAAGCTAGAACCTCAAATCCTGTGAGAGCCTCGAATGAGTACGTATGAGCAAGACCAGAAACCTGCGACCTCTGTTAGCAGGAACACATGGAGCCAGGTAACAGGCAAGCACACAGGTTTTAATGGAGGAAATACTGAAGGTATTTTCTTCACCATCCCTGATGCAGAATTGATCCAGCCCAGCTCTCTTATGACATCAGTGAAACTCCATGACATTAACCCAGCCCCTCTTTAGTAACAGTTCACTGAAGGGAAAGAGCACGCTTAAATCAATAACATCAGCTATTACTGGAATGCCTGTGCTTTTATGCTGCATCTCCCATCAGGTTTTAGAATCATCCCCAAGGAACAAAGACACGCAGCAAAGCAGGAAGAACAGACTCTAAAGGGACCCTAACCCAGTCTCTTCCCTGTGGCCTTAGACTGGCAGAGCAGTCCGGGCAAAATCTTGGCTGACGTTTCTCTTGTGGCAACCTCTGCCGCTATCAGATTTGATCTGATCTATAAATAACACACGATCTTTCATTGTTGCCTCTCAATTGCTTGCATTCCAATGTGTTTACAAAAGGAACAATATGGAAGATTTTAATATTGCTATTGAAAATTGTTATTGTTATAATAATCAGTCCCTGGCTCTAGGGCAGGTGTGTGTACTCCACTGCAGAAGGGCTCATGCTGCGAAGTGTGGACTGGCACTTTGCCAGATAGAGCTGGTGTGTGCTCAGAAGAGCAAGGTCCTTCCTAACTGCTGCACTGGGTGCTACCTCCCTTCAGAAATTTCCTAAATAATGGCTGATTTTGCCAGAGAAGTCACATATGCTCTGGATGGAAGCAGAGAGAGTCCAGACATTTGTACACAGTTTGTTATTTAAAGGAGGTACGACCAGCTTGCCTCTAAAAGCGTGGCCACCAGAGAAGTTTTGGCATACTGCTGTAACACTGCCAGCCACAACACCAGAAAATAAATACATGGATTTCAGTGTTTGCTTATTTTGAAGAATATTCCTATCCAATAATCTTTAAAGTATTTGCACAAGTCCTGAAGACTTCAAGGAAATGTACCTGGAGGTTTCAGTTTAAGTGATGTATAATACATACAGCCTAAGCTTCTTCTAGGTCATATGAGTGGCTTTATTCTTTAAAAAAATGTTGCTAAATGAAATACCTCACAAAATTAATTTTAAGTCCTTGATCTTAAAAAATATTCTAACATATATTTTGTGCCTTAATATTTTAATTGCAGCTGTCTCAAGTAAATCTTTTTGATCCTATTTTCTTTCTTCTCTTTGTAATCACAATTGAAATTCCAAGAACAACTGAAATCTTTCCTGTGGTTCTCTTTACCAAAGGACATTACTTGATCAGAAACTGAGCTGGTTTTGTAAAAAATGACCACTCTGCAGTGCTAACCACTCTACCAGCACTAATGTGTCAGTGGCCTATTTAGATGTCTGATGATCCCTGGACATGGTTATGCTGCAGTATTTTGTATTGCTTGTTTATTCCTACTTATTCACTTACTACCTCAGAAATATGGGAATCCACAACAAATGTAGTTTTGTAGGGTTTGACCTATGTACTACAAGTTTTATGCTGCGATCTCTAGATAGTGGGGGGGAGGGATGAAAGCTGGGTATTTGCACTAGATGTTCACCTCTGAACACGTGCAATTGTGGCAGGGTGGGACTTGATGACCCAAATGGCTTCTCAAAGCCTTTGTAACTTTAATTATTTTAAAACCACTTTTTGCAGTACTAACCAGGAACAGTATAATTTACAAAGGCGTTACAACCTCTCAGTCAGAGGATCTTCTACTAGTGGACAAACAATGCCTCCCCCACTGAATTCAGTAACAGTCTAATGAATACTTAACACAACTGAATTCTTCAGCTTTTCAAGGAATGTTTTGAAGCTCTTCATTCACAAACCCTGAACATGAGTATTTCTAAAATATACTGAAGAGTGTTATGAAAGATGATGAAGAAAAGTATGTCCAGGTATGTTATCTGTCAACAAACACCTGCAAAACATCCAACGGTATCCACAGTTTCACTGGCAATCTTTTGAGGTCCCTAAATTCAAAAGCAGCAATGAACTGAAACTTTAAGCAAAGGATAACTCAAAAAGAGAATAGGACTTTATTATCCTGCAATTCAGAACTTTTTTTCCTTAAGTCATAGAGTGCTTTTCACTGCAGTATATTCAGTATTTATACCTGACACTGCAGAGGAATTTGCTTTCAGGTCTACTTGCCTATGGATTTGACCGCATCTGCCCGGTTTCTTTCTTTTTCTAGAATTTTGCCCATGAACAGACCAATCTGAATGCTTGGGATTTCTGAATGCCCAGATAACCTGGATGTCCCTGTGCAAACAAACTTGAGTACACACGTGTGCTGGCTCAGGCGCCCAGGCGCACTCGGCCGGACACTGGCAGGATGCGCCGGCTGTGCTGGATGCTCCGGCTGTGCTGGGCACACGCAGATCAGATGGCACGTGGTGGCACCTGCTCGGTGTGGCTGATACCTCCCTGATGCACTGGGTTTACTGTGCAGGGCAGGTTACCTCTGCACCTTCTGGGTGTCTTAGTCTAAAGCACATACACCACACCGTAGGTGTGCTGAGCAGAAACATGAGAGTTGTAGTTCGTGATATTGAATGGGCTTAATAAATATTGTAGAGAAGGAAATTCATTCAGTTGGAAGCATAGTTAAATACTGTTTTTGCCTTAAAGAGCCCTAAAATATCACTGGTTTTTCTAGATACTTTCCATATTAGTTGATAAAGTTGCAGCTAAAAGCAGTAACTTAACATTAAATATACCTTAGCAGGGGTAAGAAGAGTTTTTAACAGAGGCATAACACACACATACCATGGTGTGTAACAGCATATACCAAAGGAGCTCCAACAGTGAATGACCATTCATAGCTGTAGAGTAACTCAGACACCATGATGAAAAACTCTATCTTTTCTTTTTACTAGGAGGGAAAATCCCATGGGGAGATGTTTCACTTAATTCTACCTGCTTACCACTAGTTCTTAGTAAAGGTTCTCACTTGATCAAGAGAATACATATCATGTCATGGATTTTAGGATGCTCCAGTCCTCATATATCTGTTGATTATGTGCATCCAACAGCAAGCAGTTACAAGATACATTCACTGGCGACTGTGTAGAATGCAAACAAGTGTTTGGCTCCCTCTGCACTGTCATGCTTCTGAGGCTGCTGACTTAGTATTTAGTTTATAAGAATGTGGTTTATATTTGTTCTAGTTGCATTTGGTATTTAAGCTAATAGCGTTCTTCCCCTAGAGGATTGTAGCAAAAGGGAAACAATGAAACAGTTACGAACTCTAGGTCTATTCTGGTTTTTGTGGGTGTGAAATAAGCTATCCTATGAATATCGATACCAAAACACCTACAAATACTGGATTCATCTCCAACGCACTGCATTTGTGGAGGATACTCCAGTCTCCAGTCCAATTAAAAATGCAGAAGAGTGCAATTGCTAGCATCCTCTGCCATCTCTGATTACTGCCCTGAACAGCAAAGGTCAGCACATTACACCTGATCAGCCCAGGAGGTTAGAACCCTGCCTAGAGCCTGGAATGAAGGGAGGTTTCAAGCCAGCCTGAAAGGGATGTGGTAACATCAGGTGACCTCAGAGTACTTTGCAGAGAAAGCAATCCCATCGAACAAGAACACAAAAAGGTGTCAAGGGCCTAGGAAACAGACCTGTTCTCCAGCAAGCTGTTTGGCCTGCCCTTAGGAGTGGACTTGATCTCACAATCCTACTGATGCAAGTGCTGTGCAGGAGACAAAACCTCTTTGGAGTAAGAGCAGTGGACCTTGGAGCAAGGGATTGCTTTAAGGGACAGCAGTACACCTCTCTGAATGCACACAGCACCCAGTCCTGCCCAGGACCCACACACTGCCCTACGCATATGAGGCAACATGGGTGATGATGGTGCTCCCACCACGTTATGAGCTGTCTCCTGCAAAAGCCCTGAGCAAAGCAGCTGACCAACAGCATCCACAGAGACGTGAATACATGGCAGGTTCATCAGCAGATGGCCAGGGAGCTGCAAGCCTCTGTGCTTGTGGCACACTGTGCCCTGATGGTAAGAGAAACCTTCAAGTGAAAAGGGAAATCTAGATGCTGTAGACATTGATTCCTCTTGTGTACTTGGTTCTATGTCTTTCCTGTGCTGAAGGGTGGATGCCACCAAATTGTAAGTGGAGAGAACAAATATGTCAAAGACACTGATGAGAGTGACTGGAGCAGAGTGCTGCTGCAGCAGGAAGGCAGTGATATGCCTGGGTAGGATCAGCCCCATGGCCTGTTTGCAGACTGCTCTCCAGACACCGCACGCTTTTAAATCAACTACAAACAGCATAAAATTGCACCAGAGTATTTCACTGCTCTCTTACAGTCACCTTTCCACAGGTTTCCTCTGACTCATCTGACTTGGCAACATAGGGATGAATTTCTAACTTTCAGACTTGATTGTTGTGTTAACTGCTGCCCTACAAAGATCACAGGAACACATTGGGTTTTCCTCAATTTCTGATGGGAAGAACAGCACTGCTTCCTTTGCTCTTGAAGCCAGGCCCATTTGTTAGTGATACACAGAGTTAAAAAATCAAGACCAAACTATCAACCCTTTCTCAAATGACTATCCTGGGCAATAACCTTTCACCCAGCTCTGCATGGCTAAGCCTATGTCTGTACCCTGGAAAAAGAGATAATATTGATACTACCATAGCTCAGGTAAAGACAACCTGTGTTAGGTTGTCTTTCTTCCTGCTTCTTGCTTATCCAATTCACAGGAGAGGAAAAAATACACAGTGATGAGAAGCTTTGGATACAATAACTGAGTGAATCACTACTGTTGCCTATCCCCTTGAGTTGCTGTAGAGGAATCAGCTTACCAGGGACCATATTCCCAGAAGGTAGTTTCAAGATAAAAGCAGGTATTGTACAAATACTACCACTCTGGAAAGATGGAGCATTAATGCTCTCCCACCTTGAAGCTTCTGTGAGAGCTAAAAACTGGCTAATGTTACTTTCCCCCTAATGCTCTTCTTGCCACCAGCACCACAGCAAGCCTGTACAGAGGGGAACAGCACAGTGGCCTGAAAAGCTGATCACTGCCTTTTGTAGGACAGCACTTCTCCACCACATGGCTTGCCATGGAGAAGAAGATCACCATGTGTGATAGCCCCGTGATCCTGGCAGGCTGAAGCCCTGTGAGGAAACACTTTTGGCCAACCTCCCTGCGTAGAGGGGCTGAAAGGATGTCAGGGTTGCCAGTCTGTGAGCAGCAGGAGGCCAGGCTGGGACACGTGGAGGCGGGAGCCTAGGCAGGATTCCAGCAGGGAGGAAACACTAGCAAGAGAAGGGAAGAGAGAAGACTAAACGGGGAAGGACATAAACGTGTGTGTATGGAAGAGATGGGTGTTCGGGAGGGGTCAAAGTGAAGTCACAGCAAATGCTTGGTGCCTCCACTGCATTAGCCTGGCTGCTCCCACAGAAACTGGAGCGCGACTGCCTGTGACTGGAGCTGCGGCAGGCGCAGGGAAAGGACATGCCTCCAGAAAAGGAGATAGAAATGAATCCCAATTACTGGATACTGTCTGTATCCTGTAACGAGCTAAACAGAGAGGGCGATGAGCAAGGGCAAAAGAAGCAACCTTCAAACTGCGTCTGCGCCTTTGCTAGGCGAACGTCTCCGCTATTCATGTGAGTATTCTACCACTTCTTACTGAGTCATATTACCTCTCTCTTTAAAAAGCCACCAGAGTTAACATAACACTCACATATCACTGTGAAAATCCTGTACCTGCTATTGTAGGTACCGGACCTATTATTAGCAAGGCACTATTATCTGTCATTTGGATTGCAAACTGTCTTACTGTGAGCTAGCTCATGTGGATTGCTCTGCACCAAGCTCCTAACCCTGCCAACAGCTACTCTTCTGTAAATTTCCATGTGGACACACTAATTTCGAGATCAGAATCCAAGGAGGATTTAATGAAGCTCAGCAGTACTCCAGGATGTGTACAGTGCCTCTCATCACGGAGCCAAACCTCCACCAGGACTTGCGCCCACTACAGGCAGACAATAATTACATTGGCAGGTCTGAGCAGGGAGAGGAGGCTGAGGCAGTGGAGAAGGAGCTTCAGTGCCGGTGCCGCGAGGGGTATGAACCAGATCCTTCCCTCGGCTCCTCTGCATACAACAAACTTTCCCACCTCCCCATGTTTTTCAACGAGAGGGATTCTAAGACTGCCAGGAAGGCAGGGCTGGTGTGGGCAGGGGGCATTGCCACTGCAATTGTCAGCCCCAAGCTTTGGAGAATGACTAGGTTTGGAGCTGCTCGATCAAGACTAAAGACGATGACACCGCCTGTGGAGAAACAGGGGCATAAAATAGGGGGATCCTTTCCTCATCCTGACGCCTGAGCAAAGGGAAGCAGGTTTAGCGAGACAGACAGCAGTTGCTACAAAGGGGAATGTTTCTTACAGTCACTGTGCACAGCATAGGGAGGCAGCAGGCTGATGGGGGAGAGATCATCTTCAGGTCCCTCTACCACTGAAGGGGACCCCTTGGGAGGCGTCTTACCGGTGGGCAGGGGCAAGGTGGAGACCGTGTTGAGCAGCACCACGCAGACAGCCACAACATCCCATAACTTCATCTTAGATCTCCTTCCAACACGGGCCCCTGGCAGAAAGGAGAGGCAGGGTTAGCTCCAGCTGCTATGTTCCCCCAGTCCTGCCCCAGCCCCGCCAGCCCTGAGAAAAGCTAAGCAGCCTTGCACCCCAGATCACACCGGTTCACCAAGGCCAGGCCAGAGGACAGTGGATGGAACAACAACCTCGTGCAGCCAGAGCGAGTGAGGTGGGCTCTCCCCAGCAAGTTAGTGGTATGGGAGAGGGAGGCACAGGATGGCCTCCAGTCTCTCTATGCCTGAGAAAGCTGCAATGGGGAAGGCAGGCATGCAGGCCCCAGATGTCTGTTTCTAGGGACAGAGTGTGACCATGTCCCTGTGCTTGCTGGCAAGCAGATCACCTTGTGCTTGTCAAGCAGCCAGGCAGCACTAGGGCATTTGTGCTCAGGCTGGACCAGGGAGGACTGGGCTGACCTGGGGTGCTGGTCTGTGCAGACTTGATGTGCTACAAGCAAACCTTCCTTTCCCTGTCTTCCCCTTCCCTCACCTCTTCCCCTTTTTCCTCTTTCTTAACCTCTTTCTTCTTCCCCCCACCTTTTCCCTTTCCCTATCCAGTCCTCTCTTTCCTGTTAGTTTTTCGCTCCTTTTCTTTTTCCTTTCATCTTCACGTCACCTTTTTTCCTTATACTCTTCCCTTTCCCCATTCTTTCTCCTTTCCCTATTGTCTTCCTCTTTTCTTTGTACTTTGCTTCCCCCTTACTTCAAGATTTCCCTCTTCCTTCCCTTTTCCACTTTCATTTTTCCTTTCCTCTTTGTTTCCACGTCCCTTCAGTCTTCCTCTGCCTTTCCCTTCTCATTTCCCACTCCTTGTATTCTTCTCTTCCCCCAGTCTTTCTTTCATTCTCTCTTTCT
>VWZV01003721.1:69006-230532 GCA_013397155.1 Irena cyanogastra
ACCGACCGACGGCTGGCGACGGCGGGGAGACCGCCCCCTCCTCGCCCCTTGCCGGCCGCAGGTGCCGCCACCGCCGCGAGTGCCCCGCGGAAGCCGCAGTGCGGGGTGCGGGATGCGGAACCTCCGCGCAGCCCGGCCCCGGCGCGGGGGGTGGTGGTTTGACTCGCCGAAGGCCGCGGCAAAGTCGCTGTAAACAGTGTCGACTTTCAGCCCTGCGCCGTGTATTTATGACTCACGCAGTTGTCCGGAGGTATGAGATCCTCATGTCTCCGGTGCTGCGGAATTAGCGCGGCGCGGCCCGGCCCGAGCGGGCGGCTGGGCAGCGCAGGGTTTGTGCGGGCGGTCCGGAGACAGCTCCCTCCGCCTCGCGCGGCTTCTCTTTTAAAACAATCTTTGCTTCTGGATATTTTATTTTTGTGGGGGAAGGCACTCCCCCCCATGGGGGGGCTGTGGGATGGAGCAGCGAAACCCCCGAGACCAGGTCGGTCCCGGAGCCCCCGCGCCGGCACAGCGCTGAGCACAGGAGCTGCACGACGGAGGGACTCGCGCTGGGTATGGCTGAGCCGCCCCTAAGGCTCACACCTGGCTGCGTGTTTGTTTTGTACGCCCTCGGCCCCAGGTGTACGTATGTGTGTGGTTACGGTTGTGCATTCATACATGCGCGCACCCGCTCATCTCTCTCTCCCGGGGAAGGGGAGCAGCCCCCAGTTGTCCTTTTGGTGACCGCTGCCCGTCCCGGACCCGCGGGCATGGCTGCCTGAAGCAGCGACGGCGGCCAGAGCCGCACCCCGGGCGAGGGGTGGTGCGGCGGGGCGGAGAAAGAGAAAGGGGGGAAAGGGGCGCCGAGTCTGGACACTGCCACAGTCAGCGGCAGCGTGGATTGCCTGCTCCCGACTCTGCCCAATCGCTTGCGCCACCTCGTCTGCTGGATGCGACTTTCCGTCTTCCCATTCCCCCGTATAAGTCCCAGGCCCTTGCAGGGAGAGGATGCAGGAAGCAAGTGGGATGCTGCATGCCCTAGGCTTTGTGCACAGCCCATCCTGCACCGCTTCCATCGTCCCTGCTCTCCGTGCCTAGGAAGTATAGTGAGGACCGTGCACGTGGACTCCAGGGCCAAGTGTGTGCGAGCCAACAGCACTTGTTTGCTCTCCATCAGTCTGAAATGTACATAACCCTCCTAGCTCTTAGTTGTGGAGGAGATCTCAGGCCGGGGGCTGTAGCACAGTAGAGGAGATCACAGTCAACTCACTAGATAGAATGGCAATGAGAATCAATCCCTGCGACCTCCAGGGGACTAGTGAAGGTTTTTGAGACATTTGTTGGAAATTTGGAGGGGTCTGCTGAATGTTATCTGGATGGGCTGCCAGGACAAATGTTTCTGAAGAAGGCATCTTCTAAATTTCTGTCGGATAACTAGATGGAGAGACAAACATGAAAGTTCTTGTGAAGTCGTTTGGGCAGCATGGCTTTACATCACTGCAGTTGTCTGCCTACTGAGGGGAAATTTTACAGCTATCTTCCACTAAATGAGGTGTTTGTGATGAAGGGGTCAGCCTGTCTTAGGACCATGTCCTCATCTCTGCAGGAGCGACAGATTTATGACTCAGAAATAATGTCTGAAAGAATTAATTTATTAGATTTTTTTTTAACTTCAGGGTATTTTTTTTCCTAGCTGTGCCATTTGAAGAAAGAATAATTTGCATGAGAGAGGTTTCTTCTTAGTACAAGACAGCAAAATATTCCCCAAAGTTATCTACTTTAGAAATATTAAACAGTATTATACATAAATGTAAATGTTCACTTAAAAGTAATCTTAACTTTTTTCAGTACAGACAATCTAGTGATAGGTAGCTGGAATAAAAGTTCCCGAAGTACAGCCTCTTTGCAGGCAACAAATGGGATGATGACAGAACAATCTGTTGAAAAGAAACAGATTGAAAAGGGTGTATGGTATCTGTACAATACAGACCCAGGCGTCTGATAAATGCATCTGTTTATATATATGTGCACAGCAGAAGAGGACAGGAGAAGGTGTTACAAGAGGCAGTGCTTGTTTTGGCTCAGTGGTACTGTTCAGGTTGTGCTACCTCTGTCACAAAATTGTTTGCGTGTAGTTGTGAGATGGGTGATGGATGCAAGTACAGGGTGCACCAAGTGCTGTGTGCACAAAAACTTTTCCTGGCTCCCACCCTGAGCAGAGCAGAGGAATGGATACAACATGGTGCCTCCATTAAAGGTTGGGGATTTAGGCATGCTGAAATGAATGCCTTGGTTACACCGTTTATGGTGACACAGAGTCCTAGTATTTTAAGTGAGAGAACATTAACTAAAACTTTACTGCACATATTGGACAAAACGAGTTCAACACATTATTCTTTTGCATGGGTTTTGTCAGTGCAAAGCCACTAATTGTATTTAAACAACAGAAGGTAATGAAGCCAAGACAGAGATTGTCCATCTATAATACTGCAGGAGTTTATTTTTCCTTGCTATTAAAAGCCGCTGAAAGCCCATTTTTTAGCTTATGTGTTATTTAGCTCACATGAAGCAGAGTGAAAAGAAATGTTAGGCAGATGTCTAAACTGCACTAATAGGATGGTTGAAATAAATGGAGAGCAAACCTGCTAGTTCTTAATCACAAAATAATGTACCTGCCTCGCCCTGTGCTGCCGGCAGAGATCTCTTGGTAAGAAGGGTTACTGAGAGCCCTGTGCACTCTTTCTTGATGGAAAGTAAAGTAGCTGCTGAAAGATTTCCATAGTTCTATTAAAAGCTAAGAAAAACTACAAAAGTGCCAGAATTGATTAGATTTTTCTATACAGATCATGAAAGTTTTGGAGTTGCTTGAGATAAAACTCTTTTTGGTGAAGGAAAAAAAAAAGAATGTCTGCTGTCACGAAAAAAGACAGGAAGAGAAAAATGACCCATTCAGACCTAAATAAAGCATGTCTTTACATTGTAAAGGTTGCCTCTTTTAAAACAAGTTAAAAAGCTGCTTGACATTATGCAGTATGGTCTCATTTTTTGTTTATGTGTGTCAACTTGATGTATAGATCTCTTAAGATGTCAAGCGCTCCATATTGTAATTTCTAAGTTACCTTTGAAATATGAAACATGATTTCCTAGTCACGGTATGACTGCTCAGGCAGTAAGTGGTCATTTCTTTGGTGTTAGTAACAGAGGAGACCATGCTGTTGTTGAAGCAAGTGCCCTTGGAAGTCGTCTAAGTACCAGGAATATGCACCAAGTGGCTGCATGCCTGGGGAAGCAGCTGTGTTTTGGGCCACAGCTGCCTGCTCCTGTGTGATGTCAAATGCCCTTGGTCATCCCTAGGCCTGCAGGAGATCCCTGCAGCATTCAGCCATTGCCTGAAAGAGCTTTGAGGATTCCTTCCTTTTCTTTATTTAAGATTATTTAAGTTTGTAGTGAATTCATCGTTCTGGGGACATGGGTGGCTGTTCTGGTCTGCACTGACATCCAACACTGGACCTGCCATTCCTGAGTCCCATGGGACATGTATTTCATGACTTAACTGATGGACAAGGGGTGAGACTGATTTAGGTAACAACCGGGGTGGGAATGTGGCAGCTGCCTGGGTAGGGCAGGTTTGTTGGGGCCTGAGAGGTGCCCACCTTGTGTTGGAGCCCAGATAACCTGCTCAAGCAATACAGTTAAAGCTATCCATAATTGCTGTGTTTGTTAGAACTATTGTGAGCCAGTGCCAAGGTCTGTTCTTTAGCCTGGGGGCTAACTGCTGCCTTTTGACCACATCCTTCTCACTCCTGGCTGCAGGGTGTGGCTCCTGGCCCCTGTGGACTCGTGTACCCATGTGAGATGATGTTTCCTGGGACAGCATGGGTCCCAGCATGCCAGTGACTGTTCTACCAGGGTGATAGCATCAATGGTTGGGCCTGGCAGCATCCCTGCAGTGTTTATTTTCCTGGGATAGGTGCAGCCAGCGTGTCTGCACGTGCTTCAGGCAGACCTCCCAGTGCAATAGGAACAAATCCTAAGCGAGGGCTCTCTTCTTGCCGTGGTGGGAGAAGGGGAGAAGATACCATGTTTCTAAAATCCATGTGAGATGTGACAAGCAGGGTTTAAGGACAACCTTCTCTTCTCTCTTGATTGATACTAGCACAGCTTTATTGTTGATACCCACTTGGATTGTTTAACTTGTAAATTTAGAGGTGAAATTTAACATGCTGTGGGGAACACTGTAAGCAAACTGTGTTTAAGTGTTCATCTGAGCATTGTCCTGTGCCCAAACTGACCCCACAGCTGAAGTTCCTTTATTCTTTACAAGCCATTTTCCAGGGAAATACCAACAGATCATGCAAAACTTTTCTGGGAAAGCCTTTCATGTAGTAGTTCTCTAGCAGAAAGTTGTTCAAAGGCCTAAAGAATCATGAACTCATGACCTATTCTAGTTGCATGCTTTGAAGTGTAGCCTGATAAGAGAGGGTTTAAAACTTGCTAATTAACAGTAATTGTAACAGCTGTCACATGCTGCTACTGTTTTAATTGGCATTAATCACAGCTGCATCTGTATTATAGTGCCCCTGGGATTCTGGTGTATTTAATCTCAGAATGTGGCACCTTCTGAGAGATTATGAGATCATAAAAGCATGAGAGCAACATATTTGTCAGGGTTGAAGGTTACTAATCTGTGCTGAAAGCAGCCAAGAGGAGCAAGCCATGCAGAGGGAGAACTGCAACCAACAGCGACACTTTGCAAAAGTGGTGAGCTTTACTGTTTGGATTCTCTCTCCCAAGGGCTTTTTCTGTACTTCTAAATTTGAGTTCTGCTCTCAGGTGTTGGCACAAGGCACAAGGAAGGTGTTTTAGAAGCATTTGTTAGCTTGTAAGTTCCGCCAGGAAAAGCTGTAAAAAAAAAAAGCGCCTCAAAAACCCATACACCAAACCCCAATCAAATTTTATGAGACAAGGAGCAGAAGCGTGATCCTTTTGGATCAAGATCCATGTTAGCCTGTTACTAAGGATAGGCAGAAACATCTGAGTAATCTGAATGACTATGATGCATTCAGCAGAGTATTTAGCTGTTTGCTTGTGGCAGATTTGCAGCTGTAAGTGTGTTGTCCTTGTAAACCACTGGAATGTCAGATAGCAGTGGTTATCCCTAGCTCTGGTGATTAGGCAGATGTTTCTGTTGGGATGAGCAGAGAGACATTGTCACTGGTGTTGGTTAGGAGAACAACTGGGCTATAAATCTCCACCTTCTTGCTTATATGTAAATCATGATGTGGAGACAATTAACGGATACTTTTTCTTCTCCTTCCAAATGTGGCGTTATGACAGTGTTTTATTTATTTATTTTTAAATAAAACGGTTCTAGTTTGTGCTGGCTACTAGTTTGTATTGCTTCGGCGTGCTGGTTTACATTGGGAAAACTTCACTAGTACTGAAACTAGGAACATTTATTTGGTCTCTGTGTTTAGAAAGATATGTTTATAATTACACTTTAACAGAGCAGAAACTTTGTGTCTTGTTACAAATTCAGAGAAAATAGCTCACAGGCAAAATAAGCATAATGATAATTTATGGAGCTGTGAACTTACCTATATGAAAATTTTCAGCAGCTAGCAAAAAAAGTTCTTAAAACTTGGGGCTATAGTCTGGGATGAAAATGCAAACTGACATGTTTTATTTATACCAGGCTACTTTTAAAATCACTTGTTAGGAATACTCTTGCATTGTTTTTCATGAAATCTTTGCATGAATTGTGCATAGACCTCTCTCTCTTAGCAAGGAAAAGTGTGGGGGAACTGTACCGTGATCTTTTCTACACCTCTGAGCTCTCCATAGTCAGTAAGACTCAGAAGTACAGTGATGTATGTGATCTTCAAAGAAGCTCGTTTGAAGATTAGGTTTGGGATCTGAGTTCAGCATTGAGGTGAAACATTGACTTTGAGCCAAGGATGGCTAGCATGCTTAGATGCATAGAAGCTTCTTGCAGAATTAGTTCCTGAATCTTTGTATGTCTCAGCGTGAAGTTGTATTTTCACTGCTTTTGTGCAGGGGAAGTGAAAAGAATAGCTACTACTAATCAGGAGATTGAAATAGACAAATGTAGAGGTGAGTAATGATGGAAGGTGGAGGGTGGTGGAAAATGAGGGGAGGTTTGAAAGAATCCCAAGTACAATTAGCCATTTTTACCAGAAAGATATGATCAGTCCAAAAAACCGACAGAAACATTAAACTTCGCAACAAAACCCAAAATTATATTGTCCATCTTGGGATGGTAGGGTGCTACAAGGCTTCATGGGTAACTGTTGGTAAATTTCCTCTAAGATTTCAAAGTATCTTCTCCCATAGAAGTTAATATAAAATCAATATGGGGAACTCTGTCTGCTCTTCTTACCCCAGCAGTACTTCATTGACTTCCTTGTGACAATTTCCTGAGAGACCAGTTGCTTCCAGAGTCAGTGTGGTGCTGCTGGAGGAGGGATAGCTCCAGTTTGTGCACAAGCTATTTCCTGTGCAAAATTATTATTGCCTTTA
Organism: Irena cyanogastra; assembly: GCA_013397155.1. Lineage (NCBI taxonomy): Eukaryota > Metazoa > Chordata > Aves > Passeriformes > Irenidae > Irena > Irena cyanogastra. Next base: position 75,526 of record VWZV01003721.1, read on the forward strand.
GTCAAATCAACCACTTGCTTTCCATTCGTCTGTTTTGAGATCCTCTCCCAACATTGCTCTTTCCATAAAGTATCTCACCTGTACTCTCTGAGAGTTTGTATCAGGCTTTTCAGAACTTATGGTTTGCTTGGGGGAAGGGAAATGAGAAATGGAAACAAGGATAAATACTTAATTTTTATAAGAAGAAATTATTTATTCTTTATTCCTCTTTTGCAGGAATAAAGATTATATAATTATTAGGACAGATCCCAAGGAATTAATTTTTTTACCCTTTTTTGGTAAAAGGGTAATTTCCCCACAGTTTTCCTTAATTATGTTTCCCTTTGCATTTTTCTTCTAGGACCTTTAGAAAGGAGCTGGGGAAAAACTGGCAGGTCTCCACAGGGAGAACGTGTGATATTGTGGTGGGGGCTGTTAAAGGCTGTTTGTTCAGATCAATTAATTTCTTTTCTTGGCATTTTCAAAGCCAAACTTGAATTTTTAAAGTGGAGATGAACACTTGCTTTGTTTGTTCAAGGAGAAAACCTCAGAATCATCTTTTGCTATAGGAATGGAGGTCATGTGTCAGAACAGTACAACATATGAGGAAAATCTGGGGAAGATTTAATCAAGGTAGCTTTCGACATCAAGACAGTTTGTCCCAAAACATCAACAGAATCCTTAATTCAAAAACAATCCTGGAGTACCTAACCATCTGTTCCTGAAATGAAGGAGCCTTCTCTTCCTGACAACCCAGGACATAAGCCCAATTCTGGTCCCACTATCTTGTCAAAATTTCAGAGATGTTTTGCTCTTTCAATGCTCCTTGACACCTGACTGTTTCAGGGTGGCCACAGCAGCTCTCACTTTTCCATACTCCAACTTTCCCTGTTTCACTCTGTCCATGTGCTGCAGGCAGCCCCTGCCACCCACTCTAAGTGACCCTTCCATCCACTGCTTCTCACCTCTCACTTTATAGGTTCTCTTCTGTGCTTAAAACTTGATGTCCCCTCCTCTGCCAGTCTTTAGTCTTCAATGATGTCTTCATCAGAGACATAAAGGGCTTGTGCCTGGGTGCCAGCAGGGGTGTTGCTGGGAGCACCTTGGATTCTTGCTCCTTGGATTGTGGGGATGGAGGGTGCAGGCACCAGGCACTAGTGCTCGCTGTTCACAGCTGCAGCACTTCCCTCTGTGCTGGCAATTTAAGACAAAGCACTAATTTAAACAAAAACAAAACCCCAACACCCCCAATGTCACCCTTTCCCCCTACTTTTTAAATAAAAAGAATATCCAAATCCATGACCTGTACATGTTCCTCCAAATCAAAAAGGAGAAAGAAAAAGAAGCATAAAACTCAAACAACTGTTTGGTACTGAATCTCTGAACACATAATTTCATTTCTGTTCCCTTTATGGAAATTCCAGTAATCCTTAGCACGCTCCCCACTTTGTACCAAGGTAGCTATAGATCTTAATGAGTTTCCTTTTCCTTTTTCTTCTTTTCCTTTTTCTTCTTTTCCTTTCTTTAGAAAGGAACCAGAGGAATGGAATTAGGGTAGATACACACAGATGCTTAACACTGATCCTCTTGAACCCTCTTAGCTCTTTGATGTTGCTTTATTTTGGGAAATTTCCACTGAAAGACGTTAGGAGAGGTATTGTGGGTTAACCACCCCCTCCGCCTAATTTTTGTCAGGCAACTTAGTGCCCAAGTGAGAAACCAGTTTGTCAGATGCCTTTTCAGTATTTCATGAAGGGTACAGCCTCTCCAGAGGCAATCTGGCCTACCTAAGAGAAGAGCACCAGCTTTGTGTGTCATCGCTGGTGTTAGAGGAAACCAGAGGTGACCAGTCTCATGAAGGAGGCATCTCTGTTAAGCAGGCTTGGAAGAAAGCAGGGTAGAGCAGACCTCTTTTCCTTGGATATACATTGGTAGGAGTCCCCAGAGGCTTGTTTTTAATACACAGCATTGGTTCTGCATTCTGGGCTAGCTGCTATAAACGCTTGCATCTCTATAGAAACACACACACTTGACTCTCAGTGCCCTGTGGTTCAGAAAGTCCTTCCCTCTGTCTCCAAAACTTCCACTGCTGGGAATGGCTTGCCAGCCTAATTTCTGAGGTGTTTCTGGCCTAAGTTTCCACCTCTGGGCAGTGCCCTGGGATGAATGCTCCTCTTGTTCAGCCCTTGCTCTGTGCCTACACTGCACACATATGCAACATACAGACAGATATTCCTTCCTCCACAGTTCCCCACAGTACAAAGGCTAGAGGGACTTACTTGTGCTTCTTCTGGTCTCAGTTCTGTCAGATTTTCTTGGCAGAAAATTTGCAGGCAGCTTCTCACAGAAGAAGATATAGCCTAAGGAGAAATGTGGATCTTGGCTTGTTCCCTGGCTCCAGGGGAAAGGCAGCACAGGTGCATGGGAAAATGCGAGGGCAAAGGCCCTGAGCATAGCAGAAAGTATTTAATGGTCACCAAGTTTAATGAATTATTGCAAAGCTGATGACACCTGAGAAGACAAATGCTAATAGTGGTGTTATGAGTGTGCAATCTCTCAGGTAAGGTTCCTTGGGATGTCATCACCTGTCTGACAGGCAAAGGGAAGAGAAATGCCTTCATCTTTCAACAGCTGCATTCCCAATAACTGCCTGTACAAGCACCAAAGCCGAAGCAAACTCTGCATTTTTCTGTCTGCTCTCTGTGTTTCTACTGCAGATTGTGCTGACTAGGAAATGAGAAACACATGGGGGTAGTTCACCCCCTTGGCTTCATCACAGCTATAGCTGTTTTCCTGAAAGATTTAGAGTTAACTTGGCACACACAGTTTGAGCAGTCCTCCATGCAAGAGTTTTTCTGTGACTTGCAATCTGTGAAGAGGGAGAGTGACTGCGAAGATAACGATCTGCCTGAAATGACCAGTTAGTTTCTGGAAGTTATCTGAAAGTTTGGTTATTAGGCAAATTTTTACTGTCATCTGTGGTCATTAATGACGATATTAAACCCTAATGTAAAACATGGTAAGCAGCTGTATTCCTGGTATTTTACTTGAGAAGACGCCTAATCCTAGACTTCTGCATAGGGAATAAGTCTGTAGTTAAGCCCCTGATATGTAGAAAATTGTAAAGTCTCTAATGACTCACTTTAGACTGACGTCACAAGGAGCCTGGGATAGTGTTCAGAGGAGCTGGCTCCTATTTGTTGTGAGTTACATTTATTTCTCTGTGGTCTAGGACTCCCCCCAGGTTGGGAATGTCATTTTTTTTCTGCCTTGAATGTGGAAAATCTTGCAGCCCCTTGACTGATGGTCCTTGCTCACCTGAGCCCCTTCATCTCCTTCGTGCCTTTCAGGTTCTCCTTTGGGGGTCACATTTCAGGTTATTGTGTGTCTTCTAGGCTTCTGCTTTTACATCTCTTCATGCTTTTCCCAGGAAAAATTTGTGTTTTGATGTGGTACTAGATGTTATTCATAAGCTGCTTTGTTTTAAAATTCTTATTCTTCCTCTATGCTGTATTAGGGACTAGATGATCTGGAAACTTACTCTTGATTACACTTCCAGCAATTGCTTGAGAATCTGCACTCTTTTGCCCATTTTCTCTCTTAGGTGCTATTTCTTAAGGATCTTTACCAGAGAAGCATAGTTGCAGGGGAAAGAGTGAATGTTTGAGTAATTGTTTTTTCCTGGGATGAACTCTAACTTTAACCTTTTCAGAAATATCAGCACTGTGTTTCCTGGACCTGCGGCTCTGCTGTTTGAAATACTAGACTGTGTATTTGTCTTGTCTGGGTATCTTGTAATTGAGCTGGCTGAAGTGTCTTCCTTACACTACAATAGTAAATACTTTGATTAGATGTTTTAAAATTATATTCAGTATCTGATAATTTTTGCAAGTTAAGTAAGTGTTGCATCTCCTAGCTATTTCCTTAGGAGATTTCAGTAGTATTTTTTGTACTAAAGTGTCATGGTAAAACATAAATATCAAAGCAAGTAAAATAAACTTGAATTAAACTTTTAATTCAAAGCAGAATTAAAGGGTTGTCATAGCTATTGACAGAAAGTATCTTTAGACTGATCAGTGGAGATATTCTCTAGACTAACATGAGTTAACAAAAAGCTATTTTGCCTGTGCACCTTTCCCTCACAACAGTTTGTTTATGGACATTTTTAACTGTAATGCCTCTCATGCTGATTTATTGCATAGAAAAAAATTGGCATAATTAGTTTTGCATATGCTTCCGGGGCTCCACCAGCCACTACTGAATACTACTCTTTGCTTACGTTTGGTTTCAGTGTATCCTTTGAGGTAATTTGCTTTCCACAGACTTTATGCAGCCCTTCAGGGTTCGGACTTGAGCTCTTTCTCTCTCTGTGAAATCTGGTCACACCTTTAATTCTCCAAAGGGCCAGCAGATAGTAGCCTGCTTGTCTCACACGTTCATAAATTTATGCAGACTGGGCAGCTGCTACTTCATCCCTGAAAGTCCCTGCCCAAAGATGCCAGAGATACTGCTGCCCTTTCACTCTGTAAATCAGAACCAAGAGCTTCTTTCCCACAGGACTCTCATCTGTCAGCTGGCTGCTGCATGCCGAGCTATTCTATTGTGGATCATTTGGAAAGCATCTCTTGGCCCTGATCCTCAGAGGGACTGAGAGCCCCCCCTTGTCCATGAACTTCATTTGGGGGGTGAAATGGCTTTGCAGGGTAGAGCCTGTGCATGTCACCAGCTGAGATGCTCTGTGCTGCAAGGAGTGGCAGGTTTCCCACTGACCTGAAGAGGAGCAGGACTAAATTGTTCCATTGTGTTTTACTTAAAAAACCAAAGGTCAATTGTGATCAGGATGTTTTAAGCAGAAGTATCTATTAAAGGAAAAAAGAGTTCCATTGCTGGGCACAGGTGACAAGATAATGCAGTCCAGGAGTTTGATTAAAATAGCTTTTCTATTTTTAAGGCAATTCCTTTAAAAGAATGTTTGACTTTTGTGTAGGTGATAAAATCCTGAAAACCTCTCAGGACAGCACTTGGGTTTTGTTTTCCTTATGATAGGATGTAACTATCACGGTTATAGCTTTCAAAGCATTGCTGCTCTGAAATAAACCTGCTGGACTAAATACATTCATCTGGATGAGACATATTTTTGAGCACTTAAGTTTTTGTCATGAATAGAAAACCTGATGCAAACTGACCTTTAAGTCTCAATTGATTCCAAGCTATCAGAAATTCAACAGTTACGGTTGCAGTGACAATGTGAATGCTGAGTGTTCTGAGCCTAAGTTCCAGAATAATGCACATGCTCATACATGTGGCCCCCCCCAAACCCTGCCAAAATACACAGGTGTGCAGATCGGAGCCTGGTAGGAGCTGCAGGATGGATTTTGTTGAGAGGTGTAGTCCCCAATCCAGTGAGTTTGTTTATTCCCTGTGCAGCAAGTCAAAACAGTTTTGGTAACACTGTCAGCATGCCACTGCTGCTGTTGACAGCAGGAATAAACACCACCTGAAGGGCATGAGAGAGACTGCTATGCCCCACTGCTGTGGGAGGCAGGACTCCCTGTTCCCTATGCAGGATGAGCACTGGAGTTCTCATCCTGGGCCAGGCTTCTCTTACTGCATGAAGACATAGGAAGGTGATGACCTAGACAATATAGCTGCTGTTAGGATATTGTCTACTTGTATGTATTTACCTTAACAACATTTTTTGTGTGTTTGAAGAGAGAACTCATTCACTTTTAGGAGTTCCAGTCAGGCCTTGAATGCTAGCCCTGGAAAGTGTGCTAGAGAAACTGGAGTTCTTTCTTTTCAAGCTTTTTTCTTTTCAAGCTTTCCTGCCAGAAAAGCTCTGTTTCAAAAATGCATTAGCTTAGATCCTTTTCTGAGCTGAAATCTTAACCTCTGGTGGGTTTGAACCAGCAATCATAATATCGTAATAATTTTACATTGTGGTGAGAAATTCTTGAAGGAAAAGATAAATGAAAAGTAAAAAGAAGCTCCATTTAGATATGAACAGTGTTCACATCTGCATTTTGATCAACTCCATATACAGAAAAAACTCTTCTGCAGACAACCAGTGACATGTATTGACTCTAGATGCTGAAAACAGCTGTTTTCTGCATGCAGGGGATAATTATTTCATACAAGTTACTGACCTTTTCTTTTTCAAGTTTACCAGAGGTACAGCCATTGCTCAGTGTATAGGATGTTGAATTACTGAGAACAAATTTTGAGTCTGACGTGATCATTTGTATAAAAATTTGAGTTAGTTTTGTAATGAGATATTTCCACTTTCATTTGCAACTATCTTGGACTAAATTCTTGTCTGCATCCAAAGCTTGATGTGCTTAGACGTGGTGCTGCCTTGCAGACCGTGACTTGTGTGTTTGGTTTCCTACCCATGGCAGGGGAAACTGGTGCTTGAAAATTTGGCTCTTGATTAAATGCAGGTGCAATTTGAATTTTGTCTCTTCAAACTGTCCCATTGTGTGTGCAGGAATTTTTTTTTTTACTTTCATATGCTAAAAGCACCAAAATGTATGCTGAGTTTTGCACCATGGCACAGATGCTGCAGGTAAATACACGTAGAAAGGGAAAAAGGAGAGGACAAACAAGTGGGAAGAACAGTATCATGGCTGTAAATACCATGGTCATTCTGTTTCAGTCCCCTTGGCACGAGTAAAGCCAGACCTGGAGCAGCTTGTCTAGAAGGGGAAGAAGGGAAATGTCTGGGAAGGGGCACATGGGATAGTATAGCTGGAATCGGTGTGAGGTGGGACTAGAGAACAGAGCCAAGCTGGATTGGGCAGGGGATTTCCAGCCTAGCCACAGAACTGTTAGTGTGGCTTGTGGATCCATTCTACTACAGTTTTTTCTGTTTGTGGTTTTGCTCCTGAGTCAATGACTTTGGAGGGAAAAGTTAAACTACACTTGAATGTTTCCTACTAGGCCCTGGGAGACGTCCTCCCTGTTACTGTGGAAGTAAGGGATGATGCTGTGTGCAGCCTCTAGAACTTTTACTTCTTTCCTCTCTTATGTGCCCAGCCTTGGTGCTGCTGAGAACCTGGCTAGAACAGAAAATAGCTCAGGATAGCTCCTAAAGAGGAAGATGGGCAAGAGAAGAGTGCTCAAGTGAGTAGACAGTGTGGTTTTCACCACCCTGGGGGCTGTAAAATGAAGCTCTGCGAGGTGAGTGATCTCGGACAAGGTTGCAACATCACTGTACCACAGGATATTAATCTAAATTCTGCTTTGCCTTCATGTAAACTATTATCCTCTGGAGCAGCTTACACTGCTGCAGCTACACATTTTGTTTCACAGACCCCAGACTGTCAAGCAACCTCACACAAGCATGCGTTGAGCTCATCTGATTGAGCTACGTGTGTTTACTTTGTTATAGGTCAACCACTTGAGCCTACCCTCAAGATGAACTTAATGTTTGTGGAGGAAAGGCAGCAGCTATGTAGTACTGGAACAGGCAGAAAGCAGAACCATAGCTTTGAACAATGGGAAAAGTGCTGTGCATCTTAACTGTTCTATTGCATGTGAGGATATACACCTATAGAAAAAGTTACCACACTCTTGTGTGGTGTTTGGCCAGAATATGGAAAACTGGCAGGTAGAACAGAAATTTCTCAGTGCCAATTTTGCGTAACACTTGAAACAAGATATCTACTAAGAAGAATGAATCTGATGAATATTTAAAAAATGGAACAAACCACAAACAAGCATTATTCTTCTCCCATTGAATATGGCTAATCTTTCCAGATGCTCAACTGCTTTACCTGCAAGGACTGATTGCAACCATGAGCCAGGGACTAAGTGGTAGCAAACCTTTCTTGGCATTAAACCTCACTGAAAATACAAATAAAATTTATTATGCACCTAAATTAAGTCCAGGGTAACTGTAAGACTGTTTTTGTTTGTTTTTAATGCCAGAAGAACAGTAGCTAGAGCTCTGGTATAATTTAAAATGTTGTACACAAAAATGAAATTCTGGTCTTAATAACACAGGTCCATTTGTTCTAAAATGTTGCTGGTTTGACTTTGGGAGAAAGTGTCTGTTTAATTAAACTTTTCTGTTCATTTTCATTTCATGGAGTTCTAAATGGAAGAGCCAAAATGAGCCATTACGTTGAGTATTTTCTCATAATTAAAATCACAGAACTTACTAGTGCAAACAGACATTCAAGCTCTTTCTATAAAAACTAGTGCAAGGATAAACTCTGCTCTCTCTGGTGAGAGCAGAGCATAGCTTTTGTTTTTGCATCCTAGCTTTACAAGTAAAAAAGTGAGGATTTGAAAAACAAGCTCTGAAATCTAAAATGATCTCATTCAAGCAGCCCTAAGAAACCAGCATAGATGAAAAATTCCACTCCTCCTAGGCCTTGGGCTATCTTTGAATGAAAAAAAAAGTGTAAGAAGTTAGGAACATACTTCTTGGTACTTTCAGCACAAGCTTCTTCATGGACTTTCTACCCTTCACTAGTCCCTAACATTTTGAAATAATTTGGTAGGTGACCTGTCATGGTGTTCTCCCATCTCCATAAAATCCTAGTTCCTTTTGTCAAGTGGCTGGAGCAGTGTGGTGAACTTCCAGAGCTGTGGTGGGGGAATGAGGTGCTCCCTGTGCAGCTCCTGCTGGGTTTGGCAGAGGGCAGCTCTTCCTGTGATGGATGTGGGAAAGCAGCCCTGATGCTCCTGCTCTGAAGTACTGCAAGGATAAGGCTGGCATTGTGTCTCACTCACTGGATAGTGGAGTGCAGCCTATGTGTAACTTTTAGTCAACACAGGCACACACAGATAATAGACTGTTTCAGCTGCCTCTGGGAACTTCTGTTAGAATCTGCCAGAAGATTCTTTCTGTGGTTTAAACTCTGACATATGAGGAACGCCAATACTTTATATAGACAAAATGTCAGTTATGTGCCCTCAGGCAGCAAGCTAAAAATGATATTACCATGTTGATGGATTTCGGTTTAGATAGTTTCAGCTACAGTAAGTTTCTTGATTTAAACTCTGAAGATGGCTGTGCCAGTTAGCTAAAATAAAAATTGCAGGGTGTCGTTGGTTTTCTACAGATTTCAAAGTGCTTTGAATAAATCAGCAGGGAGAAAAGTAGTTTTCTTACAGGGGCTATCACCCAGTGCAGCAGTGATGTGCAGCCACCCTGCCTTACATAATGCAATGGGATGAATGAGCTGTTACCCAAACTCTGCTGACCTGCAATCTGATGGTGCTCCAGTGGCTTCAGTGGCATTCCATTGTGCAGTGTTAGAGTCTGCTATGGATAGTGACCCGCAGTGTGAAAGCCCTTGATGTCCATGGCCAGCTCTGCAGGAAAATTGCTGCTGCCCTGAGGGAAATCGTGTGTGATGAGGAAACCACAAGGCAAGGCTGGTGATGCACACCCTGGTGCCACTGCCAGAGCAGCATGCCCTGAGACAGGCAGAGTCAACAGAGGACAAAAGTCTTAATAGCAGAAGGCAAACAACTGCATGCAGCTCATCCAGAAGATGACATCAATGTGCTGCAGAGAATTGCTGACAATAAACAGCAAAAGAAATGCTACATGTGAAGTGCTCAATTCTTATTTACAGCAAAGCCAACTTATATCCCTTAGGATATAAACACCCCTTGGATGTTTGTAAGTGATCCTCAAAGAGGAGGATTCTGCAAAATTTACAACCAGTGTATAACTGTTACAAATGAGATTTGGAGCCCAAACCAGTAGTAGCCTGCTAATTTTTAAATTACAAAAAAATTATAGCAACACTTTAGTGGCAGTTTTAACTTATGAATTGGAATTTAGGCTGGAAGTTTAAATTTCTTTGATCGACAGAAGTGTCCTGAGAGAGACAGCTGATGTTCCATAGCTGGAAAAGACCATAAAGGGTCAGCCTCTGTGAAAAAACCTGTCTCCAGTTTGAGTCAAACTATTAGCATCCAGGGTTATCTGATTGTTGAATTCTAATGTAACTGAAGAAATGAAACTCTGGGCCAGATTTTGATCTTACTCATACCAATGTAAATCCAGGCAAATTCTCCTCAAATCAGTGGAGTTATTCCAGGCTTACATAAGCTTAGCTAGTATCAGAATCAGATCCTTTTATTTTTGGACTACTGGAATTCCCAAAGTAAATAATGTGGACAATTGTTCAAATATCTGTTAAGGAATGAAGAAGTTTTCTAGTAATAACCACATCAGCCAGATCAGGAAGAAAAAGAAGAGACAGATGGTAGATAATGCGCAATGCTAATGAAAAAAATTAGCTGGGAGGAAAAAAGACAACTCCATGAAAATCTACAATGACATAAGCAAATTCTTTATGATTGCAGCCAAGAGTAGCTTGGGAAGCAAAGACAAACATAAGACCTGTATGAGCTGAAAAAGTAATTTTCTTATGGTATCCCAGTCTGGGCACCCAGTGCTTGCACGTGTGGCACTCTTAGAGATTTTTTTACCTCATCTGCTCTAGCTCCTGGCTGTTTGGTTAGATCTTAGTCCTGGATGAATGCAAAGAACTGGCAGAGCCTGCATCCTTCTTTCATTATATTTAAACACAAAGAAATGTAAGTCCTTCTCCCTCCATAAGCAGTGTAAGTCATCTCAGTTACTGGGAAGTCACTGATAACTGCGGTTCTGTCCTGAACTCTTAATTATGGACTTAGAGCAGATATTATACTTAGATAATTATTGAAAAAGCCATGAATGTATTTTTGTCTTCCATAGATCAATGTAAAATTGTCTGTCTGCTTCTCTTCCCCCTAAAAATAACATTTCTGAAGTTTGCTGTTCATCTGTGAATCAAGAAAAATATGAAAATATGCAGAACTGTATGTTCTAGTATATACTGAGTACAAGACCTAAAATTTATATCTTCAGATAGTAAGTTATATTTTGGTTATATCTGTGGTAGTGTAGGCTGTATTTGCATAACATTTTTCTTCTAATTTGTGCAGAAGAACATAAGTAAGGCAGTGTTTCTCATGTTAGAATGCTTTATCTTTCCTGCAGGGGTAAGCAAGAGCCTTTCCCTGGCTTACTGAGGGAGGGCAGCTGGGTATCTTTGCTCCCTCACAAAATAAAGAGGGTAAAACTAAAATTGTCCAGAGTGGATGGCTTCAGACTGCGGGATCAATGCTACAGCTTTCCTGTGAAGTCCTGTACCAGGAACTCCTCCAGAGCAGAGTGCTTTGCCTCTGCCTGCATCTGCTTTGGGGAGGTTGTAAGTGAGAGCTGACTGATGTGGTATAATTTCATTGATGCTTTTCCAGATCCTGTTACCACAGAAAATCATTATTTTCTGAATCACTTCCTGCTGTATGCAAAACTCAACTAAATGGAGCAAGAGCTGGAGAAGGAGGACATGAGTAGCTGCACTTTTAAGTGTGATTTCACTTTTATGAAATAATCTGCATACAGTAATGATGTTCCAGGCCTGCTCAAAAATCCCTCTAAAGATCATGGTTGCCCATTGAAGTGTGTGATGTGGAGAGTGGCTCATTTAAAATGAGCAAATCTTGCTTGAATCTTTACAACTTGCCACTTTACAACAAGCTGTAGAAAGAGGTCCCAGTCACCAGTGACTCAGGACACTGTCTACTTAGCCCTGAGAAAGACAAATTTGCACTCTGATTTGGCAAGTGATAGAAAACACGGATGCAGCTGGCTATGCTGGACTGATATACTTGTAGCCCCACTGCTAGAAGGATGACCACAACAGTTATGTGCACCTTTTAATGGAGCCATAGGTGGCTGAGGAACCAGCCAACCAATTTTAGCATCTGTTTTCCACTTGGTACTTACTTTTGCCAAACTATTTTCCTACGAAGCAGCCCCAAAGTGAATGATTGCTATTATTTCTGAAAATCAGGCAGGCATACCATGTAAAAATACACAGGGTAACAAAACTTTTTTCATGGCCTGAAGGCAAACAGTCTTCCCATGGCAATCATGGCCAGGAATTTTTAAAGTAGCCTCTGGGAAAGGATGTGAATCAGAGTTTGACTTTTGGGGTGGTGCGTGAGTGGGATGAGATATACGTAGTCATATCTACGCAGGAGAACAGTTGTAGCTAGGAGGGGAATAATAATTTCCTCAAAGTAATCTAAGGGCTGTACAGGCAAGGGAAAAACTGGTCAGGCTGAGAGGCTCTTCAGCCAACACAGGGGCATATAAGAAAGATAGACTTTTTATCAGGGCCTGAAGGGGCAGCACAAGGTCTGATGGTTTTAAACTGAAAGAGGGTAGATTTAGACTGGACATACGGAAGAAATTTTTTTGCAGTGAGGCTGGTGAGACACTGGCACAGGTTGCCCAGAGAAAGTGGATGTGTGAATGCGGCTGCCCAGAGAATTGTGGATTATGGATTTTTAGAAATTCTACCAGTGTTAGTAATAGCAAATCACCTGTTACAGAGGGGAAGGTTCAGAGATGGCTTCACAAATTGTACAATTCTTGTACAAATCCAAGGCATATTTCACACTTCCAGGAGTCTCCAGCAGAGATACTGTAGAGAGGACAGCTAAGGGCAAAGACTAGGCTGAAGGCCTGATATTTAGGACAATATATTTCTTGGGAAGGGAAATAAAGCTATCCGACTTGATGCTGCCCTGTGCCTACAAATTCCTGCAAAGACCTTGCATGAGGAGCAAGGTTAATCTCTTTAGCTTCTACAGGCTAAATTTCAGACTGAAAATTTCATTTTCCATTTTGTGATGAGTTTTAGAGAAATTAAACTGTGATACACACACACACACACACACACACATGTACATGTGGGAGAGCAAACTGCTAGACATTTCTCTCAAATATTGACTTGTTGAAGTCTATAATTTCTTTGGGGAGGCAGAAGGAAACAGATTAGTCTTCATGCAACAGAAATGTAGGGAGGAAGCCTTTGCTAGCCTTGAGATTGTGATCTAGACATAAACAGTAATTTGCTTCAGTACTAAAATGTATATCCAACTGAAATTTGATTTTACTGCTGCAGGCAAAAATTTGCTCATATGATTTGTAACTACTTACATAACTCTTTTAACTTCCTGTTTAAGGATTTATGAAGATTTATTTCCTGTCCTCTCAGTTTGACATTCTAACCAAAATAACCATTTAATTCCAATGTTCCTGCTAATTTGTCTATTCGCTGTGGTTTTAACCTTAGTTTGAAGGGGTTTTAGGGCTTATTTGAATTAATATTAATAACTGTTTAGTCTTAGTGGCACTGAAATGAAGAGATCGCTGAGAATTACCTCCCCTTCAAATCTGAAGAATAGGATAATTAGCCTGATTAAAACTATTAAAGGTAGTGGAAATAACACTGTCAGGGAACGTGTTTAAAAGACTCTTAGGCTTAACCAAACAGAAAATTTTAAGCCTGTTCCAACCCCTGTTTGCATATGAAATAGAAGAAATAAAACTCCAAACCCTCTAAATCTGTAGAGCCATATATTAAATTGGGAATCACACTTTTTTGGTGATATTGAGAACAGAGGTCTACCTTCTTGGGAGCATATTGAGTGGGTCACTTTCAAGGATGCATCTTTTCCTTGCTAGGTGAGAGTGGATGTACACGAGGACCCACTGTATATAATCTAGGGTGGAAGTTGTAATTCCTTACTGGTTCCTACAGGAACAGGCTACACCTGGGACGATGCATCTCCTGTTCTGCTCCCAAAGGCCACTGCATCCTTCAGCTACCCCAGCTGCTGCCAATACAGCTATGTCCTCTCATATCCTCACCTTCTCCACAGTCTGGGCTTGGACTTGACCTTTGGCTCCTGTGGTTCTAAGAGAGCTTATGGTTAGGTGAACTCTGTTCCATCCTGTGTTACCCACTGTGTCCCATAATCTGTCTGAAGTCACATTCTGCTATGTTTTCTTTATTCTTTGCTTGATGAGACACTTTTTCTGTAAAATATCTTATTTTAGCAAGGAGATGTATTTTTTTAGGTATGGATATTTCTGTGTGTTTAATTTTGGGGAGAATAAGACCAGAGAAAGAGCCATATGAGGTACCCGGGATTTTACTCCTGGTCTTTGAGGAAATTTTTCCTGCCTACCCTTGACTCATAGCCTTTTCTATTTCTCGGACTTAGGCAAAAATAATGCCTCAAAGACAGTGGTCAGGACCTTGGGGCTGATTTGAGCCAATTTAAACACAGATAGAGCTCACATCCTCCAAACATCTTGTGCTACTTTGGGCTTCAGACTGTTTGTCACTTAAAAGCTGAAGTTTTCATCTGAAATTAAGGGAAGGTTCTTGCACCTAACCAGGGATACAGGAAGGATTATTACTCTTTCAGAGTACATGGTGAATCCAGCACAGCAGAGGCAGCTGCTTGGAAATCTTTAAGCAAAGATGATAATTACATGCCTGCAAATGACTCAGGGTGCATAAAACTACCTTCTAGCATTGCTACCTAGTTATTACAGCTCTTCACTTTTAAGCCATTGTTGTCCAAGCACTAGACAGCTGTGGTGGCAGTAGGTGGTCATATTTAGTGTTGATACTCGGTGCCTTCTGTTACCCAGGGCTAGAGTTCAGCTTCTGTATTGAGCATATTATCCAATGCAGTATAATGCAAAGATGTAGGGAAAATAAAGAAAATACTGATCCAAGTGAGGTGTTAAAGGGACATGCTGTTTGCTATTATTATTTAGTTCACTGAAGGCTAAATTGACTAAGGACTAAACTGAGAACTATTATTTAGTTCACTTTGGACTTTCACCATTAGTACAGGGAAAATACAATGAGAAGTTATTGTGAGAACACAATAATATGTCAGCTGCTGCAGGGACATAGCAAAGGAGAGCAGTAGGGCGAGAAGGATGGATATCTTTTACTCTCCACCATCCTTGCAGAGGTGTCTTTAGCTTTGTGTCTTCCTTGAGACAAGTTTCAGAAAGCCTAAAATGCTTTTTCTCTAGGCTTTCTGCAGAGCAGGAGATTTCATGCTGGGAATATAACTGAGTAGGATCATCTGGGATAGGTGTCTGGTCTTTAAAGGAAGAAGAGCTGGGTTCACTGAATGATGCGTTAGCTATTTCAGTCTGAAATTTCACCAGTTGCTCATGACCCTTCTCACAATCCTGGAAAGGCATGGGTTATATTCACAAGTCTTGGTTTAAGGCTTATGGGTACGCAGTAGATCTGACATAAGCTGCTCTGCCATGCCTCAGATTTCATAATCGCAGAACAGTTGGATTCCTGACTGGCTTCTCTAGGCAGGAATTTTGGGTTCCAGTTTACGCCGGACGTGTCAAAGACGTGCTGGCACTTTGAGACGTTGATTTCATTGCTGTCTCACATAAGGATTTCTGGTTCAGTTATTGTGTTTTGTAAGTGATCTATACAGCCCAGGATTAACTTTAATACCCACTAGAGTAATTATCAAAGCATGTGGTATCCTGATGACACACTTATAGCTTCACAAGGACGGGTAGATGCTCTGTTGACTGTAGGCCAGAAAATTAGAACCCTCAGTCAGTCAGCTGTAAAGAAACTCCCTGTGTCTCCTCTTTTTCAGCATATACATAATTTTCAAGTTTTGACATTGAACTGTTAGGGAAAGCCTGGTAGAAACAAAATTTGAGGTTTTAACCATAAAGCAGACACATAATGCAACCCCTTTGTCTTTCCACCAGTCCAGTCAGGAGGGTTTGAGACTCTTGGGCAGACTTCAGTGTTGTTTCCACAGAGTTCAAACACAAACCCCTTGACTTCAGTGACAAGAAGGTTATGTCCAGGTGTTTGAGGAAATTCATGGTCACTGAATCAAGGGAATCAAACATCTTGTTTAGCTCCTTGGAGCTGCTGGCACTGACTCATGAAGGGAAAGAGCGGTCTCCTACAAGGGAGAGTGTGCAGGAGCAGGAGACAGCCTCACAGAGCTAGTTAGGGCCAGTGCTGTGTGGGGGGGTGGTACTTCATCAAAGTGACTGGGTGTCTGGGAGAAACCAGCACCTTTAGAAACTTCCTGCTGGTTAAAAATAGCACACATTCTGCATGAGCTTTGCAAGCATGCAGAGAGATATGAGAATGGTATATAAACATATACCCTTTGTGTGTCTTCCATGTACCTCAACCATTGTGTGTCTATCTTGGTAGACTCTTCCTACCAGAGGCTTTCCAATTTTTGGACTTTTGCTTTGTCGGTTACAACAACTCCATGCAATGCTAAAGGCTTGGGGCAGAGCAGTTGGAAAGCAACCTGTTGGAAAAGGACCTGGGAATGCTGGCTGACAGTGGCTGAGCATGAGCCAGGATGTGCTCAGGTGGCCAAGAAGACCAATGGCATCCTGGCCTGGATTAGCAATAGTATGGCCAGCAGGACCAGGGCAGGGATTGCCCCTCTGTGCTCAGCACTGGTGAGGCCACACCTTGAGCCCTGTTCTGGGTCCCTCACTGAAAGAAAGGCATTGAGGGGCTGGATAGAGGCCAGAGAAGGGCAATGGAGCTGAGGAAGGGTCTGGAGACCAAGCCTGGTGAGGAGCAGATGAGGGAGCTGGGGGTGTTTGGCCTGGAGAGAAGGAGGCTCAAGGGAGACCTGATCCCTCAGCTCTCTGAAAGGAGGGTGTAGTGAGGTGGGGGTCAGTCTCTGCTTCCAGACAACAAGTGGCAGGTTGAGAGAAAATGGTCTCAAGCTGTACTAGGTGAGGCTTAGACTGGTTGTTAGGAAAAATTTCTTCACTGAGAGGGTGGTCAGACATTGGAACAGGCCAGTGGAATCACCATGCCTGGAAGTGTTCAAAAAATGTCTAAGTGGAGGACAGTTTAGTGGTGGACCTGTTACTGATAGGTTAATGGTTCACTTGATAATATTAGAGGGCTTTACCAACCTTGATAACTCTATGATTCTGTGATTCTGTACAGTGCTCTGCAGAAACAACAGCATTTTGTCATTAATCTTTCAGCATGACAAGAGAAAGTATCACTGAGCTCATCTGAACATTGGGCTGTCGTTTATTCCTTGTCTTCTTCAGGGACTTAGGGGCAGACGGAAATTTTCTTGTGCCTCACATCTCCCTCTTAAGAGGCAAGGGGAGGCTTGATTCTGGCTGTACTGTGGCCTGTGCATATGAAGCTGTTTCTGAGCAGGTTTGTGAGAGGCTGTCCCGACTGGTGGCCTGTGAGGGCATGGAGTATAGCTGGCACACCGAGCCACGCACTCCTGGGAGTCCGGCTGGATGTTTGACACTAATGGCGATTGATGGCGTGTAAGTAATGCTGAGAGTTAACAGTGGGGCAAGGTCCAAAACAGTTTGGAAACCATTGCCTTGGAACGTGTACTGAAAAATGAGAGCTGTGATTTATAATTTCCTTCAGAGAAAAAACATTTTAGGGAATTCTGACACGAAGCAGTTAGCTGTATCAGATACTTGTGAAGATAATGCAGTGTTTGCTGTCATATCTCTCTTCAGCAGATGGTAAAGGCCAGGTACTAATTAAGATGAAGCAGGAAAAAAAAAAGAAAGAAAAAGATTTAGATTGACAAAATGCTACATTGTGTAATAAATAGCTTCATATTTATTATTTCTGCTAACAATTATGGACTGGAATAAGACCTCTCATAAGGAGTAGATCAAGCCTCCATCTGTCTACTGCTGTGCTATTACTCTTGCATTTACAGCAAGTAGTTCTGGACTTGTTAAAGGCAGAGCACAGAACATGATGGGTAGGACCAAACTTCAAGAGCCATTCATGAGGATAATGACTGCTCATGGGGCCAACATACTCATCCATTGGCAACTTTTCTAGGTCCTCTTCAGAGACAGTGCTTTTTTTTTTTTTTTCCTAGGAAAAACTCTGCAGCCCTCAACCACATTTGAAAAATGAAAGCTAAAATGAACTTCATGAATCAACAGATCAGAGATACTGAGTTTTTGCCAGAGACTATCTAAAAAATGAGCCCATGAAGGAAGAATGTAAGTTAGTAATAAATAATCAGAAATGTATTTCAGTTGAGAGTTTAATTCAAAGTTCTCTGAAATTTGTCAATACGAAGGCTTTGTATTGACAGCTTTGACTTAACCTTTCACTGCCCTGCCTTTCTCTAGAGGGCAGACTAGGATGAGGGCATGGGTGCAGATTCAAGACTGTTTTGAGGTGTGGAGATATAGTGGCTCTGAGGTGCTGTAGAGCTCTTTGAGTCAAGCTCCCAGAAATGGGACAGTGCAAAATTAGGTTTGAATGCTTTGAGCTCCATTAAAGAAGAGAAATATAAATTAAATAATCTGCTGAAAATGTCTCAGAATCTGAAAGGATATACTTTTCCATGGGAAAAATTAAGAAATGCCCTAAAAGTAAAGTTAAAACCACTTTTTGGTGTTTCTATTGACCCACCTAACAAATATTCACATTTTGGAAGGTATAGAAGCAAATTTTGCTTTATCTTAATGAAATGCTAACAGATTTGCCTTGTCATTTAATAAACTTTTTCTTGGATCTTGAGCCATGCTTTAAACAAGTTATTCTTCTCTTTAGAAAGGATTGTTCTTGGTTTTTTTTTTTTCTCTTGGCTTCCAGAAACAAATCTGATTTTTAAATGGTATTTATGCACATTAATAACACTTAACATTGACTCATTTGGGAAAAACTTGGTGTCCTAAGAAATATTTATCAGATGTTATGCAGATCTAGATCAAATAAATATTTTCCCTTGTATAATAAATTGCTTTTGTTAGTGTAAAATACATGCCTTTATTGCACACAGCTGGTCATCCTTTAGTTGTCCATTTCTGTGGGCAGTTTTTGTAGCGTCTTCAATGGTTTCCAGTAGTTTCAGGCTGGAACACGTGGAATTTTTTAAACTGCACAATTATTGGATTATTTTGTGTTGCTTAACAAAGCTATTGAAAATACCATGTGGTCTGTATTGATTAACAAAACACATGATGCCTTAGCTTCCCGTATATCTTAATTCATCTGTCTTAAAATATTGGCAAAATACCCAAGCTGCAGTTTCCACGGAGTAGCAGTTAGCTTAGACAGAGAAATCTAGGTCCTGAGTTGCTAGCAATACTAGCTCTGCAAGGAATTCCTAGCTGGCCGTGGTCCTCGTGCCCCGCCAGTCTCCTCATAGGCTTTAAAGGTATAAATAGAGAGACACTGGCATATCTCTCTTCCTGCCCTTCCAAGCTTCCAGAAGGCATGACTCCTACTGTGCTTTGTTGCTATAGAAAGGTCTGGCCCAGGGCTCGACAGCTCAAAAGGCTGCATAGGAAAACATGTCTTTGGTAGGGATTAAAAATGACTGTCAGTCTCTCTTCCCCAAAGAGATCAGAAACCGAATGGCATTGATAGACAAGACCTCAGTGCCACAAGTGACTTTGGCTGGAGGTTCTAAACAAACTCCCAACAGCAGATGTTTTGAGAAAAGACATGTCCTTCCTTCAGTATTATTACTGGCAGTGTCCTTCTTCCTGCCCTGTTACTAAGTATGGCGTAAAATGCCACATTGCTGAAGTGTTAGTAATGCCATGGGATGATAAAATTTTAAACCTATTGACTAGAAATTCAGAGGAAACAAGTTTCTATTTAGACTGAATCCTACTTGAACTCTAGACTGAATTGAAAATTCACCCTATTTGAAATTTAGACTGAATCCTACTGAAATTCTGCATTTTCTTGGCTGCAATTTTTGTCTTGTAATTCTTCATCATCTTTCCATGCTGTACCACAGGGCTGGGATCAGTTTTTAGCCAGTAAGGACTTTAACAAATAGGTAGACGTTTACAGGGAAATTTGTAAGGATCCTTTTGAAAACTCTTTCTTTACCACTTCCTTTGCATTTTTTAGACTTTCTCTGGCTTATCTCTGCAATTTCTCATCCTCCTCCTGGCACAGGTTCTCTTTTTCAAATTCAGGGAATGAGTAAGTATTGGTAAAACCTCTGATTTTTTTTTTTTTTTAATGAGAAGGAATAGTCATCTTGCATGAAATCAAATGAACTTTTTGTTATATGAAGACCTGATGTTTAGTACATCCACTTTTTGGTATCCTGTTTAGCAGGTCAAAAGGCTGTGAGTTTTTAGTCTTGTTCCTCTTATTCCTGTATGAGAAATTTCCTCCCTTTTGTAAGGGCTCTTGTAGTCTGGGAGCTTTCTGCAATGGCGAGAGCCGTTGAGAGCCTATATTCTGTTTAATTAAACACTTGAATATTGTATGAAGGGAAATGGATATTGTGAAAGGAAGAGCCATCCTAATTTCTCAGTTCTACTGACCATCAGAGTAAGGCCTCCTCATTGAAGAGGAGTAGTGTATAAATACAGAAAAGAAAATCTAGCTGCACCTGGAGAGTGAGGAGAGGGCTGAGCCACAATCTCAGCACTTTGCTGTTGTCAGTTCTTGGTTGACATCACTAGCAAAGTAAATTTTAAGGAGTTTGAAAGACAACAGTGAGGCATCTTTGTGGTTGTTTTCAGGCAGCTGCTTCCAAGTGTAAGCACCAGCATGGTAAAAATAGAAGGTATTTGTTTGAAAATCTAGTAATAGATCATCACAGTTGCAAATGGGGCCATTGAAATAGGCCCATCCCTTATGTTTCATTTGTCCTCTCAAATATTGGGTGGGAGCTCCCAGGCAGGTTGTGCCAGTGTCTGGCCTTGCAAGTGCAGATATATATCTATAGTTGATATCTATACATAGAACATATAGAGAACAATGTGCAGGTGATGTAATCTATAAAGATATATAGGAAGGAAGCAGCAGAAGCTGCCAATAACCATGGCTGTCTCCCATTTACTTATTTCTGCTTCTATTTTTTCCTCTTTTCTATGTGTCTGAAATTACTAAAGGTGATTCTGGGAAATGGGAGACTAGAGGTTTTTCTTTTAAAAGACTGGGGCACTCACTATAGTTGCATTAGTGTTTTTGGTAAGTACAGGTGTTGACGCCTCGGTACTTTCTCATTTTGGCAGCAGGTTTAGCACATATGTTATCCTGCAGATGTAATTTTCCATCTCAGGGTTTTCTTTTCCTTGTGTGTAACTGGTAGAATGGCTGTGGTTTCCTGAGTTTCCCGAGGCTTCTTTTCTAATTTTAGGGTTAGAGCTAGTTCATATCAGCACACAGATGCTTTGCTGGCAACATTTTTCCTATGAATTCTAGGCTGGACAATATAAAAACCTATTTGTAGTCTTACTTGCTGGTTAGTTATTCAGTATGGATAGCCCTGAACAGAATAATAGAAATAGAATCTAGTAGAGAAAATACCACCACAACTGAAAAAGGGGAGAAAGTAATTTAAATAATATTTACAATACTATGAAAGAAGCTGTTCAGCTTAACTATTTTGAACAAATAAGAGTTCTTCTGGGTGTATATAGGAGCTCAAACAAAGTTCCTTATAATAATAATAAATAACCTATGTAATATAATATAATGCAAGTAATTGCAGACTCCCAGAAGTTTGGTGACCCCTGCAAATGACTTCTTTGTGTTGCCAACAATAAAACTGCCAAGTGGAAACTTGCCAGCTTACTACCGTGCAAAGGAATGACTTTTTTCTATTTAATTTTTTTGATAAATATATATTCGGTTGTTGGCATAATAAAATTCTGTTGAAGTCCCAGTTGTAGCATCTGCTTAATGCAGTCTGTCCTGTGCCACCTGCTGTGCTTGCCTGATGGATGCCATGCTTCCATTCAGGAGTTCTCCCTCGTAACTACAAATGTGTGAACAGAAAAGCTTTTCCAAGTGCTCTTATTTACAGTCCTGGAAAACTGACTGAGATCAGCACACAAGGTCATGAAGTGCCCAGGGAAAACAGTAGCACTTATTTCCAGAGACATCACAGTGGCATAGCTTCTTACTCACAAGTTGCATGTGACATTGTCATTTAAAATGCTCTGGTCTAACCAGAGCTGGTTAGAAATTCAAGGTATGTGCCTTTAATGGAGCTGAGTTGTTCATGTGCTCTGTAGAGCACAGATTTCAGTTGGCTTGGAGCAACACGGCATTTGGTAGTTGGTTCCTATTTCATAAAAAGATACACATGCCTGAAAGAGTTGACTAATTGTGTGGTTGAATCGAATGAGAGGAGTAAATAAATGTTCTCCCACCGAACAAAATGTAGCAGAAAACCAAGAGTCTAGGTTTTGTGGCTTTAGAAGAATAAATCTTACCCACAAAAATAATCAGACTGACTTCACTGGGAGAAACAGCACATGTCACTGAATTATTCTTAGAAGAGTAACAGAATCAGAACCAAAGGGCATACCTGCTAGTTTTGCTTAAGGAGGCATTGTCTAACACAACTACAAGGGGGGAAAAAGCCCCTCACTTCCTAAAACAAAAAATACCCCCTGAAGTTTCTTTACTGCAAATTCAAGTGTTTGACCTGAGAGACTGTGTTCTTGCAGGATTCAGCAGGTTCAGGGAAGCCATGTGATCATGGGCCATGGTCGTGTGTCCGTGTGGTGGATGCCACATGAAAACACACAGCAGCCTGTGCATGTAATATCTCCATCTCCAAGTGCACATAAATGATAAACACATTGGACAAAATGGGTGTCTACACAATTCCTAATATGGGAAGAATTTCTTAATGTGAAGGGAGTTCCATAGCACCAACACAGTTTGAACAGAGCTATTCTAGGCCAAATAGTGCTGTAATAAGGAATTGGTGACTTCCCTGAAGTGATGTTGGAGAGGTGTTAGAGCATGACTGGCTCGGGGCTTGGCTGCTGCTGCTTCAGGAAGGCTGTTCCTGCCAGTGGCTGATGTGGATTTCTCTGGACTGTGGTTTGGATTGCTGTGGCAGTGATGTGAGGGTGCTGGCTGTGAGGAGAGAGCCCGACCGCAGGGCAGTGGCCACCCCTCTTGCTCTCAGATCTGTAAGTACAGACTAAAGGAGCAAAAGGGCCAGTCTTGTTCTCCTGGAGGCTGCAGTCAGCTGTCTGCTCTGCCTGTAGCTGGGACCCGTGCTGTTCACTGCTGCCACAGGTGTGTGAAACAGATGATCAGTGCACACAGTGTTTTGCACAGCTTGTTCTCTAATGAGTGCAGCATCCCTGGCTCTGTGGCAGGCTTATTTGTCTCTCTGGATCTCAGTCAGACAGATGCTTGTTTGCTAAATGGATAAACTCTCTGTCTGCAAAACTGGGAGGGAAGGATATTGTGAACCAAACAACCTGCCACCACTCTCTCCTATACAATGAGTAATGCTTCCTCGGCTTGTCTTGTGTTCAGCGCTCCTTTCCTCTATGCTATGTGCATTCCTGTTGCTTAGTATCATTTGTTTTTATTTTGGTCTTTCTAGGAGAGGCTGTGTAGAGTTTGGGCCCAATCTGGCTTCCTCTAAAGTCTGAGAAAATATTGGCCTTGAACCAGCAAAGCACTTACAGTCTGATAATGCTCCTATAAAATTCAATGGCAAGACTCCCACTCACTTCAGTGGTGTAGCCCAAAGTGCTGGGATTACTCACTTGCTTGAAGTTATGTGTGTGCCTGAGTGTTCTGTTGTTTAGAATCCTAACCAATAAAAGCAGGTCTGAAAACAGGGATTTCCATGGTTATTTCACAGGTTTGATATCACGGACATTTCAGGAAGTGAATAGAAATGGAAACTGGAAATTCTTTCCCAAACCAGAAATTCAAAATCAAATTGAATTCTTTGGAGAGAAATTAGTGGAAACACTTGCAGGGCTCCAAAGAGACAGAATGACTGTGGAGTCCTATCTGCTTTACCTGACAGTATTCCGCTCTTTTGGCTCCGATGGTATCAAAGTCTAAAAAGAAAAGTAATTTTTCATACTGTTTCCTGTTATTTTAACATCCTCTCCTTTCCCTTGGTCCACAGAACAAATGCTTTTTTGGTGCGTTTATCAAATTATCAGCCCACCCTCATGGTTTGTCACAGCTACGGTGGAAAGTCAAGCAGAGCCATAAAGTTGGACATTGAAGAGGCTGGTGCAAAAGCCATTCACTGTGGGAAGCTGAAACATAATAGGCTATGGATTGCTCCAGACCGAAGTCATTAAGAAAAAAGTGTGGCATGTGGCTTACAGAAGTTGATTGTTTTATACTGCTGTTGTTTAAACCCTGCTTCATAGCATTTTCACAGTGAGGAATGTTACGTACACTGGTGTCAATGAAGTTTTGCCAATTAGTTCATCTGAGGTATGGTTCTGCCCACAATAGATAAGGTTTCTTCATAACCTGACTTCTACCTAATCTAGTTTATGAGTGTTTTACAGTATAGTGTGACAACATTTATTGAAGAACTCTGTATATAATTCTTTTTTTGCATAATCTAATGCACAAAAATGCATTATGTATACATAAGCATCTACATCCCATACTCATATGCTGTAACAAATTGAAATTTTGGAAAGTGGTACAACTACTGCATCTAACTGTGGTACCTCTGACTCCATATCTGATGAATGACTGCAGCTGCCACTCAGAGAGAGGCCTTTGACTCCTGCACTGTTGAAACTCATGCCCATAAAATCTGAGGCCATCAAAAACTAGTGAGTTAAAGAAAGTTCAGGATGTTCCAATAGTCATCAGATCCATTTCAGCAACCATTCTGCTTTACATTCTGCCCACAGAAAATATGTATTAATAAAGAAGGAGTAAGAAAGATCAGCATAAACAAATATGCCTAATCTCTAATAATAGTACTGCCAAAAAAAAATCTACCAATTACAGTATAAAGAAAAAAGTTGCAGGTTTGATGCCATCATTCACTTGCATAACACCACAACTACAAGCTGCATACACATTCAATGGAAATGCTGAACTTCAGCCCTCAGAAATGTAGCCTCAATGAGCTAGGAAGTGAGACATCCCACTGAGCTGGCAAACAGGAACTCATGGTTTTGGATCCTAGCTATATTTCTGTTTTGCTGCCTGACAATCAAATAAACTCAGAAACAGAGCACCACACCTGACCTGATTCATTTGCTGAGAGGAGAAGTGGTGACTGCACCAGCTCTTCCTCATTTACGTCCTTAGTGTTTCCTCACCTGTTAGGATATAGCAGAACTCGGAGGAACCCCTGGGACTTCCCCGTCCCAGGGCCTGTGCTCCTAAAGGCAAAGAAAGCCCCACACATAAATTATGTCTACTAATACACTGTTCATCCCACACTCCCCATGATGTCCATAATCACCCAGCAGGGCTCACTGTGTGTTTCAAATGAGCAGGAGCCACCCAAGTCTAAATCAACCTCTCCAGTCGCTTTGCACTATCTCAGTATTGACACTCAACCCATCGTGCTGCATGACAGTGAACAGCTGACAGAATAAATCAAGGATCTTGGATATGATAAGAACTCTCTTGACCTTACTTGACTTGACCTATAATATCTTGTTGGCACGAGAGGAGCAGGCTTTCTCTAGTAAAGTAATCATATCCTCTCTAATTTTTCTTCATCCTTTCCAGAGCACACTGTTGCGTGTGCATGGAGTGAGGGCATTTGTGAGGGAGGAAATACCTTTTCCTTTTTGAAGATTATTCTAGGAAGCTGCAGTGTAAATCTTTATTCAGTAGCAATTTTTTTTTTCTGTGAAAAATTTTAATAGAATAAAGAACTTGTATAAACCGACTCGGAGAGAGAGTCAGAAAAGTCCTGTGCTTTATGCCTGAGTGTGATTATTGCTTTGTATTGGGAAGATTGGAGAGGTGTAAATTAAAGTGTCATTAATTCCACAAATTATCAAAAAGTCTTAAATTTGCTACAATGAAAATAATAAAACCGACGTACTGTGAGAGGACTAAAAAACATGACAAATTTCTCAAAGTTGCACAGTCCACTCTGCCTTGTACTGGAAATCTGATTCAAAACCTAAAGACACACGAGGCCTTTGCTCATATAAACTCCCCTGTGCCAGAATGGAAGTTGTTGGGAGACTTGGTGATCTAGACCTTCAGGCGTCTATTTCTGCACCTTTGACAGGCAGATATCAGATAGATGAAATGGATGCTGATGAATGTTGCTCAGATAGTATTCTTGTAGATGGAAAAAAAAGTTTAAGTTCATCACAAGTTGATTTGTGTTTTCCCACACTGATTTGCTCTGTTTAAAGTGAAGTTCCTCCAATTGCAATAGGGACAACAATCCATAATAAGTATGGATTAGGTGGTGAGGTGTGTTCAGAATCTATGCCCTAGACAACCCAAAATGTTATGTAACATAAAATACATTTCAGTTTAGCCACTATAATTCTTCTAAGTCTATTCATACTGAGACATCAAATATTTAATTTATTTTAATAGAAGCTCCCATAATGCTGAAAGAATTTAGTAATAATATAGCCAGAAATATATTTTCCCCATTCTGATTCACAGTGAATTATTAAATAATACATACCATTAATCCTCACATTGAAATTTCTTACTGAGGGTCATGACTTGCTGAACTTAAATTTCAAATATTTGAAATTATGGTAGTTACGTATTTTATATATATAATTTAGTATGTATATATAGTTTTGTATTCTTCCTTTGTTTTCAAGCTTTGTATGCTCACAGTCATGCAGCAGGTTTTCCTTTCTATTATGAATATATTTATCTATTTGCTATTAAGTAATCTTGTCAGCATATGTGATAATTTGACATGCAATATTTAAGCTTGAGTTGTAAAAGTGCCTACATTTTCTGGAAATAAGATGCAGGGTCAATGTACTTCAACACAAGATTTGTCCTCATTTATCTGAAGTGAGTCTTAAGTGTACAAGAGAGATTTTAACAAATTAGCCATACTGTCCTGAGAAATTCAACCCCACTTTTAAGGAATCAGTCATTTAGTTTCATCTAGAGTGGAAGAAGTATTGCAACTTTGGTAACAGTAATGTGCACAGAAACATCATCTGTTACCTCTTCTAAAACTTCTGGAGGTAAATATAATATTCATTAAATAGATTACATCACAGTTACAATGAGAGCTTCAGTTTCAGGTATCTGATTTTCTTTCAGACACTTATTAATTCAACAGCTCTGCTTTCTGTGGTTTTTTTTAAATTTATTTTTGGCTAAAGGAATTCAGGTTTCATCCTAGAATATCAGTTTGGTACAGCAGCAAAGGGAATGGCAGACTCAAGTGAGTTTTCTACTGGCAAGATTCCACAAGCTTCAGTGAAGCTATGCTTGTTTACATGCATTGAAAATTTGGCTCAGCGCCTGGATATGTGATAGAAGTTATCTACCTGCTCCTACTTTTTCAGATAGAAACATCCTGTGTGTATCTTGGCTTTCTTCTTTCATTCCATTTCAGTCAAAGGGAGCCTTCAGATAAGGAAAGTCTAGCAGACATGAGTGGTGGAAAGCATTAAACTGATAGGACTTTAGCAGGAAGCTGCCTAGCAAAGGGGACTTGGATATTTTTCATAGTGGCGTAAGGATTGAACAAGGGCAAAACTGGCTCTTCTTCTATTCTGGATGAGGTGTTGGTTGTGTTGTAACTATTTCATTTCCTCCACTGTTATAAGCTTGTTTTTATGACATTTCACGGAAAAAACCAAAACCTTTGTCTCCTGGAAACGTCATCTCTTTCCCCAGCCATAGTGCCACATTTTGGTAGCAGTGAGCACTCTCTAGATGGTCACTCTGCCTAAAGTGCCCCAGCAGTGTCTTTTCAGTGTACTCCCAAATTTTCAGGATTTTTCCAGCATTTTCCTTTTGTGTTTGCTATTGCAAATTGAACAAGGATATATTCCTTCACATTCTGCCCCTGGTTTTAATTTCACTTTTTTTTTTCTTTTTTTTAATAGCCAGGGGTTGCAGTACCTCTCTCTAGGAAGTAAGATTCTTCACTTGTAAGTGGCATGGAGTTGAGAGGTGTGTGCTGTCTCCTGCCACATGTCAGGGAACATACTTTACTAAATTCCATTTCAATGCAACTTATTTTGGAATTATGCATTTGAGGTTTCTGTGGAACTTCTTTAACTACTCGTTTATAGCAATGCTGCAGGGTATAAATCATCACTAACTTTTCCAGAATTTTTTTCCAGTGAAGCAACACTTAAAAATTTTAAGTAATATTTTCAGATGCAAAAAAGGTCTCTCAGTAACCCACTTTCACACCTTAAGACTTTAAAAGTCAACTGTTATTTTGAACTATTCAGATCTAATGGGAATTCTTATTTTCTGCCATGTAATCTGAATCTCAGTATTTTTCTTCTGAGCCTAAATATAATTTTCTGTTGTGCTATATCAACTTTAGCTGATTTCACAGTAGGGAATTTGGGTGCTCAAAGTGAACTTAAAAACCAGAAATATGGTGTCACCATACATACATGTTAGAGTTACAGAGCAGTATTTTACCACTAATGTCTGTGGACAGCAATTCTGATAGACATGTAGTTCACATTTTGTGCAAAGATGACCATGTCATTTTATTATTTATTTCAGATTCAGAGATAATCTTGATGAAAATAATTTCACTGCTATAAGAAACATTTCTTCACAAGAAGTGATATGTTTTAAAGACACAGGTTTAACATAAAATATCACTACAAAATATATCTTTCTTTTTAACTCAGATCTTATGACAAGTTAGCTTTAACTCAACTCTGTTACATGTCATAAGATATATTCCTGTTTAAAAGCAATGACAGTTATTGCACAGGTGTGTGTGTGTGTGTGTGTGTGTGTGTGTGTGTGTGTTGTGATCAAAAGGGAAAATTGTACAACTGGCAAGAGAAAATTGAAAAGGATCACAATGTGTTTGGATAAATTGTCCCAAATCATCAATAAATGCTATTTTTTTAATGCAACAAAATTCAGAGAGAGGGCACTTGATTGCGAGCAGGTGAAACCTGCGTTACAGGCAGAGAGCTCTTTGCAAGGATGGCATATCTGATATCCACAAGAGTAAATGAAAGCTCACAGTAGTCTTGGATAATATCAGGAGATGGGTGGCCATAGGAAATCAGTCCTAGTGAAGTACTAAAACTCATCCATATTCATCGTACACACCCAAAGGGCTAAGACCTGATGCTGGAGGTTGGGATTTCCAGGGAAAGTTATGGAAGTCCAATTCACATCATCCAAGACACATGCAGCAAAGCAGCTTTGCTGGGAGGCAGAAGATGGTCCCGAGCTGATGGAGGAGCCCATGCACCCCTGTGCCACCCTCTGGTACCCTGCTACCAGCACCAGGGTGTGACGTGCATGAGTACCAGCACTGCTCGAGCACTCTGCCTGGGTTTGAGAAAGAAAACACAACCCTGATGAGAGCTGCCTGCTGGTGGGAGGGAGCAGGGTCAGGCTGTATTTGGAGCTCTGACATGGGCGGATGCCGCAGCCCTGGAGAGGGTACAAGAATTCGGGCCACGCTCCTGCAATTAACATTTCCAGCTCCAAGTGGCTCCTGCTCTACATGTGCTTTCTTGGATGGCCCTTCTGAGAGGTCTAACTCTGCATGTGCTCAATGAAGGGAGGCTTAGCACCCAGCCCTGGGTTTTGAATTTCACAGAAGGAGCCAGATGCTAAGAGGCCAGGTATTTGGTGCCTGATCTGCGGGGGTTAACTCTCTTATTGGATCTACCTACAATAATTTGACCTCGAGGATCACAGCTCTGATAAGATGGTGTAGGAAATGGAAAACTGCACAACCTCCTCCCATACATATTTAAATAGTTACATATATAGGTCCATAGAAATTCTTTGTGCAGGCATGCATGGGGATTCCTGTGATAAGCCCTCAGCAAGCTGTATACATCAAGCAAGGGGTTTTGGTTTGGAATGCCACAGGCAAATTTAATGGTATGCTGCAAACTCCTCTTCACTGCTGGAAATATTTTCTTCATTTGCCCTTAATTCTGAACCGACTAAGAACTGTGCTGCAGAGTGGAGAAGTAAATGCTGCTTAAATTAGCTCCCTTTTTAAACTTCACTAATGAGTTTTTCTTTGTGATTATCTGCTCTTTTATATTCTGAAAATGAAATTAATGAGACTTTTTCCCAAGAGTTGAGGATTGGGCTGACAGAATGTGACTTTAATAGAGGGGAAAGAACAGCAAAATCTTCAAATCACCACGTGGCTTTCTGCTCATCCACCCACACCTGGAGGCAACTGTAGAAATGAGAGTCTGTCAAATTGCTCCTCATTTTTGCACTTGGCAGAGTGCTGTTTCCTCTCTGCTACTGGGGCTGCTAGTTCTGGGTTTTCTATAAGACCCCCCAAAGTGAAGGGAGGCTGTGGCCTGAGGCCTTTTCCAAGGTTGATAGGAAACAGAATAAGATTCCTGCTCTGCTGCTGGGAGGAGGAGGGATGTGGGTGTTGCTATGGGAAGCCCCCATGCACAGGAAGAATGGTCGTGAAGTCCGATTCCCACTAGGAAGGCATGAAGCCATGTGGTGGCTTTCTAACAACCTTAGTGTGTTAGAAAAATGTCCCACTGATACTTCCCCATGCAGGAATCCCCCAGCCTCTCACTGGAGGATGATGCTTGTTGAGGGGACAGTGCCTGAGTGCTCTGGGGGGCCTGCAGCCAGCCTGTTAAGGTCACCTGAGGCCATTTAGTGACTGCCCATCCAGGGCACCGAGGGATGCACCAGAGTGTCCTTGACACAGGAGGCACACACAGGGTGGGCAGGGCTGCACAGGCCCTCCTGTCACCATCACCACACTGAGCTGTGCAAACCACCCTCCTGACACGTGTGCTGGGCTGGGATGCGTGGTACTGACAAATGTGCAGGGCTCCATGCCAGGCACAGGGCCAGGCATGAGCTGATCTGGGCTACAGCACATCAAAAGTGGAAAGGTTGTCCTGTGGAGGGACGCCGTGCAACACTTGAGGATCTCGTGGCATCAATGCAGACTGGGGGATGAATGTTTCAAGAGCAGCCCTGAGGAGATCAGTTTGGGGCTACTGGTGGATGAGTGGCTGGATATGACCTTGCAATGTGCACTTGCTGCCTGGAAAGCCAAATGTGTCCTGGGCTGCACGCAGAGCAGTGTTGAGGGAGGTGATTCTCCCACTCTGCTCTGCTCTTGTGAGACCCCACCTGGAGCACGGCATTGAGGTCTGCTATACCTAACAAAAGAAGGACATGGTCCTGTTGCAGTGAGTCCAGAGGCTACAAAAATGGTCTAGGGGCTGGAGCACCTCTCCTCTGAGAAGTAGGTAGAGAACACTGAGGTTGTTCTGCCTGGAGAAGAGAAGATTCTGGAGAGACCAGAGAGCACCTTCCAGTACTTGAAGAGGGTTGATAAGAAAGACAAAGACAATTTTTTAGCAGGGTCTGTTGTGTTAGGGAAAGAGGTAAGGGCTTTAAACTGATGGATAGTTGATTTATCTATTCATTAGAAGTTTTTACAATGAGAGTGGTAAAACCTGACACAGCTTGCCCACACATGGTGGATGGCCTATCCCTGGAAACATCCATTCTCACTTGTGGTGTTGATAAGGGTACACCCAGCTTGAGCACCTCATGCTCAATGCAAAATCTGCTGCCCAGGTCAGATTAAGCAGTTCTGGTGGCACTGTTGGACAATTTTTTCTAGGCTTTTCGGGTGGTCCAGAGGTGAAAGAGGGAATTTGAGTTCCCAAGAGTGCTTGGTAGACAGACAGGATCTTCGCCACTTTTTCAACAGGGAACACAAGGATTTTCTCATTAAGAGATTTGACTTGACAAATGCAGATGTTGTCATTATTACTTCTATTTTAAATTTAGAAATGGTGTCAATTTGCATTTTTCAATTTATATTTTTCAAGGCAAGATGTTATGAAATTACTTAAGTGATTTACAAGTTTAGCTTAATGTAAAGCAGTATTTAGTTAAATGTTTGAAATGTACTGCAATTAAGGTCATCTGGAAACAACTTGAAGGCTTGGAGATGTGATAAAATGGATAGTATGGGAGTCTGAGTTTGTGACCTTCCAGCCCCAAACGATGGAGGAGTGTGAGAGGCTATGTCAGACAGGGGGGCAATGAACTATCTGATTTGTTTTGTTAGCCAGGTCACCTAGGTCTCATTAGCTGAACTCTAGGGCTATAAAAAGCCTGGATGTCTTTTTGAGCCAAAGACATAAGTCTGTGAGACAGTACTCCAGCTGGGGGCATGTCATACCAAAATGTTACAGCATTACAATAGACTCAGCATTGTTTTCCTCTCCTCTTTTTGTGTTTCCTAATATTGTCTTTGGTTGGGTGAGTGCTATTTGTGGAGTTCAGCACAATGATTTTCAGATTATAACTGTACTGGACAATGCAATAGGTACCCAGGGTTGCTTGGGCTACTGTGGTTTCTGATAAGCTATATATAACTGCACCAGAACAGGATTTGTAACCCAGGCCTAATTATTTGGAATAGGTTTTGCACCATCAGGTTCTGCATTGCACAGAACATACATACACAGCCAGTAGGCTTTTTTGATACTATTTTCACCACATTTAACTCTTTCCTCCGTTTTGCATTTTATTGCTTTTAACACCGGTGACAGGACTCAAGGGAATGAAATGAAGCTGAATCAAGGCAGGTTTAGAGTGGATATCAGGAAAGGTTCTTCACCTAGAGGGTGTTTGAGCACTGGAACAGGCTCCCCACAGAAATGGTCACAGCTCTGACTGAGTTTAAGAAGCATTTGGACAACCCTCTCAGGCACATAGTGTGATTGTTGGAGTGTCCTGGGGAAGATCACTTGGGTGTTGAAGTCTGTGATCCTGGTTGGTGCCTTTCAAGTCAGTGTATTCTGTGATTCTGTGATTCTGTAATGAGGTCAGTATATTAATACAAGCCCTTCAGTATCCTCATACACAGGAGGATATGAATGCAGAATGGACAAAAGGGACTGGTTGTATCATCGAGTCTTGACTTCCACAGGGTTGGGGAACCACATCTGAAATGGTTAGTCCAGAAGATTTTTTAGTCCATATGTCTCTCTCTATCAGAGACCACAAGGCACACACCTTGTACTGAATTTAGATCTTGCAACAGCACAAAATCAATGCCACATTCAAATGCCTTGGTCTATATTATTCTTTTGATGTGACTTATCCCCAATATTTGAAAGACTAAAGGGAAAAGAATAAATATGTCAAATTTTATAAAAAAGAGGAAACTAGTACTTTCCTGACCGTTTCAGGCAGCTAAAAGAAGCCTCAAATGAATGTCGTGATATAAATATACAGTGTTACACAAAGATGATCAAGGAATTGAATTCTTTTCTTTTTGTTCTCCTCACAGTCAGCTTACCAACAAAGTAAACACATAAGGATTCACAACCAAAGCTTATAATGGTACTGTTGTTTTCCAAAATGAGTATCTATCTATCTATCTATCTATCTATCTATCTATCTATCTATCTATCTATCCTCTTTTTTTTTTTAAACTCTGCTAGAGCAATGACTTCAGAAGTCATAATGCACATCATAAGAAATAAAGAAGAGAAAGAGTTTTGATTTTGTTCTCAGCCATTTGGGGAAGATGCCACAGAAGCTACTTGACTTTTACTGAATTTTGTATTTAACTGGGTAACTAATTTTTTTTAGGTTTCACAAGACAGATACTGTTACATAGAGTCTGAAATCTTCACTCATTCTTCCATCTCCTATGTTAGATCATTACTCTTTATGTGACACCTAAAAGATTATTTATTATACATGGTCTTATTCACATCTCAAGCAGCAGTGGAATGCTTTCCATTAGAAACCAAATTTTCTGATTAGTTTAGAGTTTATGGCACAACTCATAATACAATATAATTATTGAGTTTCCATTTAGATTTATTTCCTGAAGTTGGACAATGTTAGCTATCTAAACCTTGCTTCAGTAGGTTGAAGTGCATCATAGAAACAGTTGCATAAACTGGTTTGCTAATCTTTTTTCTTGAACTGCAATTTCCCTTGTTTCTTTTATTTTTAAAAGATAAAGGATTTACAAGTTGAAAAACACGGATCTCACAAGTTTGTGGAAACTCAACCTGACCAATAAGCACATTTGCTCGAATCATATTTAGTGATTATTGTGATGTTAAGGAATGCTTTAAATCTTGTTGCCAACATAAAATCATAAGAATTATACTTATTTGCAGCAGATTTATTGTTGGCCCATTCTGTAAAGATTAAATGTTAGCATAAAAGCCTCAGTAATGACACTGCTCCAGAAATAATGCAAAAAAGGAAAGAATCCCTTTAACTTAGTGAGGTTTCGATTACAATCTGTATCCATTCCAGTCTTTAGAAACAAACATAAAACCATCAGTAACAGCCTCTGGACTACTGATCCATGACACTAGATGAGATATTTTGGGGAAAAAAATCAGGCGATAACTTGGTTGCAATGTATTTCTACAGAAGATGTTTGTAATAAAGCAATAAGCTCCTTTACAAAGATTTTTTTCATATTAAGAGCCCTGGTTGTCAGAAGGTGTGCAGAATTTTGGGTTGGACCCAGGACATGTGACAGCTAAAAGTTCCTTGTATTGCCGAACACTGATCTGCACTGTAATTTTGAGATATTAATTCTGAGGCCTAATTCCAGGTGCTTTTAGAGTAAGTAGGAGAGAAAGATTTTGAATTTCTTTCAGATGATACTGGTAAAAGAAGATGACAGGGCATGAAAAATGAAAATTTCTGTTTTTCTGATAATCAGAAATTGATTAATGCTTTGAAATAAAATTTTAGATTAGAAAAGAGGTCTGGATTTTGCACTCTACCTCTCTGAGCAGCTCCCTTCATTACAGGAATGAAATCACCACATAAGACCACAGAATAAGAACTAAAGGTTAACTTAAAGTGGGGAGAGCCTCAGAGAATCAGTCTTTATTACAAAACAGTCTAATTTATTCAAAGAAGAGACATAGCAGAACTGAGTATTATTTGTAGTAATCATGATGACCCAGTCAGCAAATGCCCACGTTTTCTCTTTTCTCGATGTTTGGAAAGGGTAAGATTTTTTCTCAGCAGCAGCTGGTTCTGGATGACACCAGGTAAATGCAAGAACTTTATACATCTCTGTTCTGCAGAGATCTGCAGCTACTGCAGGAACACCTAGGACCCAACTCTGATCTGGAAGCAGACAGACCATAATTACAGCAGGGGGATAGTGTGAACCCACTCCAGCATGTTAGTCTGATGCTGCTGAAAGTCAGGGCTGGTTAGTTGTGGAGCAGCAGCACCCTGGGGTGCTTGGACTGAGCTAGCATAACTGGTGCTACACTTCACTTTAGGCTATACCAATGTGGATCCATGGCAGATCTGTATTTCACTGCTGAGGATGGAGATTCCTAAAATCCACAAGGCGCTGGTGTGAGGATGCTATCCTCTAGGGCCTCTCAAAATCCCTTCAACCTTAAAAGATATAAAAAGACACTGCTTGATTATTTGAAAGTAGAAGAAAACTTTGTTTCATTGAGATTCTTTTCCCCTTAAACTGTGGATGATTGAATTAGGCTGATAATGATGATTGATAAGGAAATCTTCTGTTCAATAACCTTCCAAATCTGACACGTAATACCTTTCCACCTTGGGAAAAAGAATACACAATATGGTTCTGTGGCTGGACCTGATGGTGCTGCTGTGTCATTAAATTCTGATTTTGTTTCTGAAAGCAAAGAAAGATAAGCAGATGAAGGAGGCAGAGAAGAGCATAGAAACAGCAAACATGGACACTTGAGTTTCTGACTCTCAGAGAAATAGAGCTATAGTAACTACAGAACTTGGCAAACTCAATAGTTCACTCAACATAGCTTTTATTTTCCTCTGAAGACACTGGATGAGGCCATCTAAATTGTGAAGACACTCTGGGCTATCTAAATTAGACTTTTCCAAAGCAAATGGCTAAAAAATGAGACATATCAAAGGGGAAAAAGGTGTGAAGGAGGTGGTAGTCAAGAGAGGGGTAGGCAGGGGAAATGTAACAACAGGAAAGGAAACATCATACCGAAGTTGAGATCTAGGATTTTTCTGTCACTGCAACCTGTAATGCCCAGAGGTCCCTCTTCCTGCCATTTGAAGATTGTTTAAGGAAGTTATGTGTGTTCTGGCAGTTCCAGTTATTCTTTTATCCCAAATACTTTTCTTTTGGAAGGTTTCTAAAGAGATATGGTTTGAATAGTCAGTAATTTCATTCATTGTTAATTACTTCCAGTGCTTCCTTTTGGGATTACTTATTTCTCCAATTCTCACATTTTTTTCCTAGCACATTTTTGATGCAGCTCTTTGTTAGTTTTGTCAGACCAGTATATTAGTATTTCTGACTCTTACTGGACTTTATAAAAGTGTCCTGTAAATTAGTTAGGTTCTTATGGGATCTGACTGAAGTTCACATGTAATCACCCAGCACTACTCGTTTTCAAAAACAAGGAGTTTTTTTGTCAGAATTATTTTTTGTCTCGAGACTCTCTTGCCTCTAATGACCAATGTTATGCCTGCCTGACATCTTCCTGGACAAAACAAGATTTTTGGTGCTTTATTTCTTTGAAGATGTGAGCAGCATATTTCCTGAATTCTAGCAGCATATGCCTGTCTGGGTTGAAAACCCAAAAACCTTGATGAGGATGTGTTGCTTATTAGTGATCTTGTTTTCTACCATGGTGAACCTCAAGCACACCCATCTAGTTTGATGTGCAGACTCTGTTCAGCTATAGTGTCTTTGTTCATCATGTCTCCTGTTCAATAGCCATATGCACCTCATTCCAGAGCGAACAGTTTCCTTCAAATTGCAAGTCATACCAGCATTGTTAAGGGTTATTTGTCAAAGGTTTTAATCTGTCTCCTGGAGCTTTGGACTCTGATCCTGGTGACAGTCTGGTTTGTGTTAGTGACCCTGCTTGTTTTCCTTTCTCCTCTTGATTAGTCTATATGAGTATTTCGTCCTTCAGCTTTACATCACCCCCAAACTCTTCAATCAGTTGGCCTTCTTTCCACACTTTGTTTCAGCAGACATCTTTCATGTTTTGTTTTTATCTGCTATTACTCTTTCCACTTTTTAAGCTTTGTTTTGTAGTTAGCCTTCTCTGCCAGAAATAAATGAAAATTGATGAACACAAGAAGTGCTTTAGAAGAGTCTGGACTCTGAAGCCTCTCTTTTGCTGGGCCTATCTGCTGGCAGATACAGAATGAAACACTACAAATGCTTTAAAAAAATTCTTATTTTGAGGAGGCTTTAAATTGGGGGTGGTCATAATGAAAGGAGAGAGAAGCAGAAGGTGTGCTTAATTTAGGAGTGCTCAGTTATCTACCAGTGATTGCCAGATATCTGCTTTATTCTGTGTTCTGTGTCTGTACTTAAGGATAACAAGAGCTCCTCTGTGTGTGTTCCAGGCTGGACTGCAATGTAGAGATATGGAGGTAGCTTTGCATGTGTTAGCTCAGGTACCGAAGACACCAAGTTTTGGGTTAATTAACCCACTTTTTGTTGATTTGTACAGAATAAAATAATTCATGTATTTTTTCTCCCTCACTGATGTCTTTAAATACTACAGTTACAGAGAGCACAGGGAAATCTTGACACAGGAAAATAAGACAACAAAGAGAAGATAATGTGGGTTTGTTACTAATTACTCATGACACATTAAATTATGTGTTTGGTAATTATCTTAATGAAGGAAAGAAATGCCCATACCATTTTGGTGTTTTTTCTTGTGTGAAGTTTTCCTCTGAAAAGCTCAGGTATGTGGTGGAGCTATAGCTGCCATAGTGAGACTCTAGTCTGTTCTGACTAAAGTAAATTTAAATAAATATAACCAGTAATTGCTATTTATTCATGCCAGGATATGCTGATGTATGAGGACTCTGTACTCATGGGGGTTTAAATGTTTCTCAGAATCTTTATTATTACCTTTTCAAAAAAATAGTCTGAAGAGAATAATGAATGCAGTAGAACATAGTTTAAAAATACTGTATCAAAAATAACAGTAGAAGTTGACCAAAGTCAATTAAGTGAAGTTTTAAATGCAAACAATAGCACGTTTCACATAAGAAAAAATAAACATAGAATGAGGGAAATCTTTCGGGACGTGTATTTAACCCATAGAGAAGTATCTGGGGGTTAGAGTGGATGGTGATTTGAATTGGTAAAC
Source organism: Irena cyanogastra (assembly GCA_013397155.1). Taxonomy (NCBI): domain Eukaryota; kingdom Metazoa; phylum Chordata; class Aves; order Passeriformes; family Irenidae; genus Irena; species Irena cyanogastra. The sequence continues at coordinate 113,477 of VWZV01003721.1, forward strand.
AGTGCCGTACTAATGAGAAAAAAAGCTACTCTTGTTCTTCATTGAACTACCAAGAGTACTACATGTGAGGCAAGTGTTCCTAGCTTGCTGTAGTCAACACATGATTTATAATCCTGTGTTCAATTCTGGGCAACATGTTTTAAAAGAGCCCCAGACAAGCTGGAGAGAGATCAAAGGAGAACAGCTAATGTGATAGATGTTTTGGAAATGAAGACCTGTGTGGAAAAGAAGTGAGAATATGTAATGCAGAGACGACTGGTGGGAACACAGGACCTGACTATCTCACATCAAAACAGTCTTACAAGGAGAAGCAGCATAATTGTTCATGTTAGTCCATGAGGATGGTAGAAGTAATTATGGATGGAGCAGGAACAAAAATATACATTGAGCAGGGAGGATTGGTTAGAGTAATAGAACAAAAAAGACAGCTGCCAAGGGAGGGTATGAAACTGCTGTTGTGGGATGCATTTCCAGCCACAGTAACTGTCCATCCATCAAGAACAGCTTCTGGGTTTAAAACTATTGCTCCAAAGATGCAGGTGGCTGAGTTATACAGTTCCCAATTCCTTCCAGATCTGAAAACTGACTTGGCTTTCCCACTTTTGTCTGTCATCTTCCATCCTTACCTCTCCTTTCAGCCTCAGTCATGGCTGCAGCTGTTTTGTATCAGTGAAACACTTGATCTTTTGAGTGACTTAAGTTCAAGGAACAGCATTAGTAGAGGTCCTGGAACTACCCCTTACATAAAACCTGGGTACACAGATCTGCTTAGAGATGTTAAGAGGCACTTAAATAATCTTTTAAGTGCCTCAGGCAGTGAACTATGAAACTTTGCAGTCAGAAGCAACACAGCTGGCATGATGCAGTGTCTTTTGGCTATGAGCCTCACAGTCAGTCTAATTAGTATCAGGCCCATGATATGCTGAGGAGATGTCTGGTTTGGGGGTCCAAGCCTGGTTTCTGCACAGCTTCTCTCCATTCTGTGAATTGCATGCTAGCACGTTTGGCTCTAACTTTGAGCTCTCTGCCTCACTCTCTATGGTACCATGTGAACATAATCCCCATTTTTCTGAATTGACTGAGAATTAAAACTAACTCTGTGCAGAATCTCTCTGTGCTGAGGCTGCTCTCCCATCTATTACAGCCTGGTCTTGAAGGAACAGGGCTCCCTCCCACTGGTTCATAACAACTTATTGCCACCACACAATAGGGCTTGCTGATATGTAGTTATCTAAGTCTGCAGAGCAGCTCTATTATATTATTTATGAAATTTAACCCAAAAAGTAAAAGCTGCAGGCTCAGGAGCTGGATTTCTGGAGGACAGTATTCTGTATGGAACTTGTCCTTTTGAAAATACCTATAGTACTGATAGATTAATACTTGCATCAGCTCAGTCAACCAGGGAAGAATTTTATCCCAAGTCTCCCAAGTGGAGACAGTGTGATGAAATGTTTTAAGGAATTGCCAGCTCTCCAGACAGTATCTTGGCTCCTGCACCTTGCATTTTTCCGACAAACATTCTGAACATCAGGATAAAAGGAAAATATGTAATAGGAAAAAAACCTGGGGGACAAATGATCATCTGATGCAAATCAGCACTCTGAAGGAACAATACTGGTGTTCCTTATTCAGTATCTTGCTCTTTCTTGGCAGTATCCTACAGAAATATGTTGTTTTTCCCTTTTATGAGACTTAAAACTTTTCTGTATCAGCATACCCTAGCCCTATGTTTCTGACTTTTATCTAATTTTAATGGAACTGTAAAAGTGGGATTTTGTTTCAGATAAAACTTGACCATCAGGAGCAGAGTTCAGGAAACACAAAGAAATCTCAAGGTATCTGAAAAAGTCAATTTGATGATTTTAAGATAAAAAGAGCACAAACAATAATAAAAGTTGAAGATATTTTATGAGCACTTCTCACTGACATTACAACTTCAAAGCATTTTGTGGTATTTCATTATTTAAATTTCCAGGTCAGTGGTCAGGAAGGATGAATTATATTATGTATGAAATATCAAAAAAGGAAAGGAAGGAATTATAATAAAACAGTCAAAGTCGTTCATGTGCATGTGCAGACATATTTAAATTTACCTAAGTTTTGAGTGGTTTTTTGGCCTACTGAGACAATTTGTCAATGCCAGCACTGGTGTAGTCTAAACATCATAAATTGGCTTCTCTTCAGCTGCATTAAAGTCACTTGACTACAGCTTTAACCTGTGTTTTTTGCTGCCAGTAATACTTTAGTTTCCTTTACTGGATTTCACATATGCATTCAGAGACATATTCTTTTGCCAAACAATTATTCTAAGTGTGTGGATTTCCTAAGGGTAAGTCAAAATTTACATTTGACTCCCTTTTCCCACTGACAGTATGGCAAATGCAAACAATTACTGGTATTACTGCTACCCTTTATTTTTCTTGATTGTTGGGCTATCATCAGAGACAAGATACAGAGCAGGAGGAACTTTACAGGAAAGTAATGGCTGATCTTTTGTTCAGAAAAAAATTAAAGGAGGGTAAGGTGCCCAGGAGAAATGGTCATCCTGCACAAGGCCGTAAATTTACACCTGCCCATGTAAATGGAGGCTCTCCGTACTGTTCCCAGAATTTGGCACATGTGGACTGCTGTGAGTCTTTGCAGATGGCTTTTGTCACTGGATGTGCTCCACACATCTAGCAGCTCTGTTTGCCCTGGGAAGAAGTGTGTTATCAGGCACTTTTTTTTTGTTTCAACAGAGTGTTGGCTTCTGTGAGAACAGTAACAACATGGGAGCTGCTCTCATCACGTCCCTTTTGCTCTGTGACGTGCTGACTCGTGCTGTAACCAAGCTAATCATGAGGTGGAGTGCCAGATATTTGTCTTCCCCCACTGCTGTGGAAATGCTTCTCAGCCCAGTTGTGCAATATGAGGCATGGTCTGCTCATGAGTTTGATTTTTGGTTTAATCCTGTGTTGCTCCTGTTTCTTGATGTCCCTTGCCAGCTCAATATTTCCTAGCAAAGCTTTTGAACCAGTATTTGGCCTCAACCCTCTTGGTGGGTTCCTGTGTGAAGCCTAAAGCAGCAGGCTGCTGTAGCTGAAAGCTGTAGAGTTCAAGATCAACAACTGCTAGAATGCTTTGTTGTGTCTGTGAGAGCATAAGTAATAATTTGGACAGTTTCACACCTCCAAAGATGATTGGTTCACAAAGTCTGAGTTTGTGGTGGGCCGCGAGTGTATTACACCTTTTCCATGCCCTAAATCCTGGGCTTTGTTGATTTGTACTTCAGGCCCAGGAAGCTCAGGGTGACTTTGTGGTTACCTGTTTGGGAGATACACTGCTGTATTCTGACACATGAAGCTGAGACATATGACTGAAACTTTAGATTTTAAGGATCTTTCTTAGAACAGCCTTATTTGTATCAAGCCATTGTATTAGATGCAGTGGGGAAAATCCTATCGTACACACTGACACAGACATCACAAAATCTTTTGTAGCTGGCTTAAACCAAGCAGTTTTAGCTGCAACCTTTACTGTATGAAGAAAGTTATCCACACTATATGGATATAGTTATCAGAAATGAAATGCTCTGAATAACTATATGCAGGGTTTTATTTTTCATTGTAGTCACTGGCTGGTGAAACTGATATGTGCTTCCCAAGAAACATTTTATTAATTTTCTGGTTGCATTTTTGTCAGCATCCCAGTTCAGCCTGGAGATTTTGTTCTGATGGTAATTAGTTTCAGCTCATACTTACTGGCAGGCATTGCTCCAAATCAGTGAAAGTAAACAGAAGTGTAATAGCATTTTTAAAAGTATGCAGTATTTTTACTTTTATAAGGCCATAAACCAAAACACAAACACAAAAATACATCAAGGCATCGAATGAGTGATTTAAACATAGTGAAGACAATAGGAATAATATTGCAGTTTTCAATCTCAACTAGCTCACTCTCAACTAGCTAAGGATTATATCTTTTCAGGGTAAAAAAATCCTGCCACAATAGGGACTGTAGCTGACAGCTTAAAGCATTTGCAGTGAAAACTGAGAGAAGTTCTGGATGTTAATAGAAGCTTTTACTGATAATGGTTTGAAGTTCATGAGTGCTAGAAGTATGTTATTTCTGGTGTAAGGTTATAAAGAACATGATATGGTATTCATTAAACTATGAAGCCAAAAATAACATCTGTCTCTCATGAATAAGGGATAAAGTCTCATTTTACATCTCTTCATATTTGAAAATAGTATTTTTGCTAGGAAATTAGTTTTTGTACCCTTTCAAATAAGCAACAACATTAAATATCACAGTAATACAACCACACAATTTTAGCACAATATGGTAAAAATACACAAAAGCTGGTTAAACTTGGTTATAACTTTTCACACCTTAGGCATGATTCTCACTGCCCAAGCCAGCCTTTATTTGTTTTTTTCAGTGTATCACATGGGTATTTGCCACGTTACCTGAGAGAGAACTGGATGTTTTAGTCACTGTTGGTTTTTTTGTGCTATGGAACAGGATTCGTCTATGCGGACATCAGGTTCAGGCTGCCACTGTAACAACCTAAATCTGTACAGAGCTGAATGCCTCTTGAGAGGCTCTCAACAGCTTTAGGATCCTATGGTGTAGTGCCTGGTAGCTTTTCACCATCACTGGTAGTTGTTTATCAAATTAATGAATTTCAGTTTTCTGGAAATGATTTATAAATTCATTTAGAATGCAATAATTTTTTTTTTAATCTAGAAAAAAGAAGTATTTTAGAAAAAAAACCATTGAAATTATGCAGTCTGGTATCTTTAAGGGGAAAAAATCAGCAGTCAGGTGATCAGCAGTTACTCTTTCAGTAATGTGCATGGATTTACTGAAACCTCCTCTAAGGCACCTTTCCCTGCTCTTGAAAATGGAATGCATCACATGAGAGACATTTTTGCTTGTTTTGCTGGATAAAAGTAGAAGGTTTTTCTCAGGGTGTTGGGGGTTTTGGTTAACTCATCTCTCCTGAGTCAGTTATTCAGTCTGATCTGTTCACTGTCACAACTGCTGCAGTGTGGGAAAGGCAGATGTATGCATCTGCACTGAGACCCTACTGCAGTGACATGCCACAGGGATGCGTGCACGCTGTCCTTGCAGAGGCAAGCATCATCTCATCGTGCTTTCATAGCTAAGGTTTTCTTTCTCTGAGGTATTCTGGGATAGTTTTTACAGGGTATCTGCAGCTGTTTCCAAGACCAGACTGAAAGCAAGGGAAAGCAAGTGAAAGCAAGCTCTGTTAGGTGAATGTGTAACTGGAAATGCCCTCTGGAAAACGAAAGGTGGGTATATTCTCAGATCGGCAGCTTGCAGGGAATCCATAGGCTGACTGTGGGCCTGTGTTTGGATACAATTTAGAGACCCTGCAGTATCCTGCTGTTCCCCAACTGACCCTTAAATTTAGTGTAGAGGCATTGACTGTGGCTTGTGCAGTGCCTGGTCTGCTGAGTGCGTGTGAAACAATGTGCAATAAAATTGATGGATAACAAATGTCATGTTGCATTAGAAATATGAATTTTTCATGGTTCAGGGCAAAAATGCATAAATCAATAGTAAACACATCTTCTGTTTGGAACACCTGTTACAATTAATTCTGGATAATCAGTTATATTTCTTTAATGAAAAACAACATCAATGTGGACATTACTTATCTTCAGCCTGATTTTAATTTTGATATCACATAAATCCTTTTGGTTTTGATTAAGGGCTTGCAAGATCTATAACAGGTCTATAACTTAGGTCAGAGGTTTTGGCTGACATAAGAAAAAGACAACTGTTAAAGAACAGGTTATCTTGATTCGTTAGTCTGTTTTTTATTTCCTATTATTTTTCCCCAATAGGAATTTAATTAGTGAAGGGTGGCTTGAATAAAAGTGTTGCAAAATAATAATATGACTGGATAGTAATTCTGTAATCTCAGTGTCCATTTGGTAATAAAATATTCTAATTTAATAGTGCCTAGCCAAAATGGAGCGTTGGAGCCACATGTTAGAATTATTCAATCTTACACACTTAGCTTTGTTCAGCACAAGTCTCAAATATGTCTGGAAGTCGTCAAAGTTTTCTCATTTATATGCATCACTCAAATGAAATAAGTTCAGAGATTTGCACTGGTGGGAAGTCTCTGAGGGCAACGTCAACCTGTTTGGGTTTGGGTTCATGTTACCAGCTTTTAGTCATTGTCCCAAATGGCAGAATTTGCAGTCCTGATGCAGGCAGCTGGGGATGTCTGCCTAGCACAGGGAAAGGACAGGAATCCTTTCTTGGGACACTAAGCAAGGGATTGACCAGAGAACCTGAGGTTGTGGGAAACCTTCCATCCTACTCTGTCTCTCAAAGAGGCTTAGGTAGCTAATTCTGAAGGAAGGTGCCTCTGTTTCTTCTTGGCATTGACAGCCATGAATCCTTTTCTGCAAGTAGGTGGGAGGCCAGGACTTCTTCACATAAAGTGCAGCTGGAATAGGAGGAGAGGAAGGAACATGTGATACATTTTCACTTCTGGCCAACAGCTCAGTCAGCAGAGATCTGTCTGAAATAAAGAAGCCTTTCGTTCAAGCTCTTGCTCCAGCGATTATTTAATTATCTATGCAAAAATAGGTAATTAAATAGCTTTAGTCTGGTGGTCTTTCAGTTCAGCAAACCATCCCAAATCAGGAATTTGCACAATTCTCACTTGTTTTGTATCACCGCCTCTTCAATGGGAGAGACTGCATTCCTTGAAAAGCTCAATAGTCTGGTAGTTAAAACATTTTCTTGGAAGTTGTCTTCAGATCTCTGCTCCAATTTGTACCTTACATGGCCTTGAATTTGGCTCTTTTACATCCCTGTATTTCAGTTATGGAGCACTTTAGTCTAATGTCAATCTTTAGGCTTCCAAGAAAAAGAAGGTGGTTCTGGTATGAAGTCTGCCATTTCGGGAATGGTGAACTTACAGGAATCTTTCTTCCTTAAAATGCAGACAGCACTTCATGAAATCTTAAACCAAGGTTTAAGCCTGGGGCAGGAATTGAGCTGAACAGTACAGGTCATGATCTCTACAGCTTTGTGGCCAGCAGCAAAGATGAATTTGCCTGAGAGATATTTTGGTGAAAAAGCTGAGCATACACAGGCCAGCGCAGACAAGCATCTCTCCTGCACCCAGGCATGGTAGTTGATATGGCTAGTGCCCTGGAACAGTATTAGTTGCAGCAACATGCTTTGTTTTTGAGCCAAAAGGAGATACTTCTAGATGGTAAACAGAGGACTGAAGGCCTAAATTTTGCATGTAGGTACGCATCTCTAAGTCATTTGAGTGTGAATATGAGTGTGTTGTATTGTTGTGTGTTCCATGGTTCTGACACTTTTCTTAGAGGATGTCAGAATAGGGTTTGGTGTTATTAAGCTTCAAGATCTAGCATCCCTAGCCAGCCAGTAGGATTTTATTTTGTTACATGCTGCAGAAGCAGGAAATAACCTCTCTGTACCAAAGAAAGCTGAAATTTAAATACAGAAAGAAAAAGAAGAACAAGCTGGTAATTATGGACCTAGAACACCAGTTACCCTAAGCCCTGTTATTATCAAACTTTTGGCAGAATATATAAAACATACAATGAATTGAGGTAGGAAAAATGGGTTATTTGGCTGGTGCTTACAGTCTGTGTGAGATGTACTGTGTACTGTGTAAGATGTACCCAAAGACATTAGAAATGTTAACAAACCATGCTGGCTGACAATATGGGCAATTTTGAGACAGACACCGATGTCTTGATCGTGAAGGAGGTAGTACTTTAGGGATACTAAATGACACTTTCAGCATTGATCTCTTGTTCCATTTGCCTCAATTCTAAACCATTAAAAACAAATAAAATTGGAAGTATTTGTACAGTATCTAAAGAGAATATGCAATAAATACTAAGTTATTCCATTAGTACATAACTTTTGAGACTTAAGACAGGATGCTTTGAAGTCAGCATATCGTGCAAGGAGTAAATAATGTAAAATATATTGCTTGCCTTGCTCCCAAAGGGAGTAGAAATCCCAGATCTGGAGGAAAGAGCCTGTGCTTCCCACCACTTTATTAATACTTTAAATCACAGTCCTCTGTTCTAATCTATATCAGCTGTGCTTTGAACAGGCAAAGATTCTGTCCTTCTGATAAGGCTCATGGCTGTAACCTGCAGTCTGACTTGCATGGGAAGAAGGAAGAAGCTGGTCTCACTGCATGTTTTAGGTTTCATTGCACCCTGACACCTGGACATCTTTCCATAGAAATCAAAGAATAATTTCCTAGGAGAATGATGTGTTGAAAAGCACTGAGAAGAAAACGTCAGCATTAACCTCGTATTTTCTTGGATTTCTCTGATTGTCATAGATTTAGCATTAGCCAGGATAGCTTTAGCTTTGAATATGACCGGAAAATTACTTTTATTCTTGGTATCAAAATGTAGAATTACACAATGTTCAGCTACACTTTTACGTATGGTTTGGTTTTTACTTAAAATTTAATTTAATAAAGATGGGTCAATTATACAGAGTTGAAGTTGCACAGAAAAAGGTTCCTGAAATACAGGATCCAGCTCTCAATCTACCTCAAGACTGGTTTTTCATGTTGTTTTCAAAACTTGGACCAACAACAGTTTTCAAGAGAAAAATAGTCAATGCAGTATAATTTCCATTTAATCAAATGAAATTTGTATACATGTACAATGTGCCTTACATAGTCTTTAAATTTTACAGCATTAAAATCTGTTAAGATGCCAGAAAAAGTTAATTGTGGAAGATACACATTCTTAGAAAATGCACAGTACTGTATCTGTGCTATAAAAGACAAATCCACTTTCTGTCCTTATCTAGCACAAATTAAATAGATTTCACAGGATGAAACCAGAGTATTTTGTGACAAGGCTGCAGCAAAAAGACACAAGACTAGGCTGAGAAAAGGAAATAGGAATTATAAAGCACTTAAAATTACCATACTCTGCTTATACAAGCAACTGTGGGGTGACATGAAAATGCTTGTCGGGCATTAAAGAGGCTTCCCAACAACTTCATGAAGTTGCCTATTACATTCATTTTACAGATGGATTAGAGTGAGAAAGCATGAAATTTAAATGTCATGGTCCCATGAGGAATCACTGGCAGAGCTGAGAACAGAATCTCTCCCCAGCAACTGCTTCTAAGTATTGACAAGAACAACCATTTTAAAATAAAACCTTTGACCTAGGTTTACAAAATCATAACTTTTCAAATAAAACCCCTTAAAAAACTTGAGATTAAATCCTCAATGTTTCTGCAATTAAAAAATTAATTTGTTTACACATCCAGAAAAATGAAGAGAAGGAATTATTAGTTTTAAAAAACCAGTATTTCTAAGAAAGTATAAGAAGCTGGTTTTTTGAAGCAATTTCTAGCCGTTATACTAGAATCTCTGCTTTCACTGAAACGACCGACTTTCTCTGGTAAGCTTGGTTGTTAGTACATCTCAATTTGTACAAAGGAAAACATGGGACATAGAAGGTCAGCCTACCCTTGGATTCAGAGAATACCAGCAAACACACAGACTTGGTACAGTGCCAATTTAAACAGACTTACACCAAACATCCTATCAGGCATGATCACAACAGGTTGTTCCCTGGACAGAGAAGTTGAGGGTACCTATGGATTCCTGATCTGTCATCCATACAATGCATGCTGTCCTCCAGGACCCCTGTTTTCCTCTCCCTGCCACATCTATCTCTCTCCTTCTGTGTTTTGCCCCCAGTTTTGCCCATTTCCCCACTCTCTCCTCCTTTAATACCCACAGCTCTGGCCCTTTACTTCTTTGAGCCCCACAACCCCTCAGATCCTCATCACAACCAAATGTCATCAGGACCCTCTCCCATCTCCATGTTATGGCCTGAGAGCCATGTCACGGGTGGGTCAGGCACCATGTGAGCTGCTTGAGGGGCTCGTGCCTGGTTAGTGGCCCAGCCCACTCTGCTCAGCAGGATTGAGTGAGTAAGGAATGAGAGCACCTTGTCTTACCATCAGCAGAGGCACTAGTAGCAAATCCCTCTTTATTTCCCTCTCTGAATGGCAGGTGCTGAACTTCCGGATAAATTCAACTGAAATTGGTGAAGGGATTTGAGTACTGTTAGGGGGGATGTGGGAGATGCATAACATCATGTTCATACAGATACAATGGCTACATAAACATAATTTCCCTATGGAAAAAAATTAAGCACTATATTATGAGCTATGTTATTCAGACATCTACTTGATTAGTAGTATAAACTGCTGGAATAGATAATAAAAATAATAACAATCAAAATCCGCTGAACTTGTGATAATGGTGGGATATGAAATAGAAATGGCAGGAGTAAATGCAACCATGCTAAAAAAATTGAACACCCTTCATACAAAGATAGGAGAGAGGAGCCTGTCAGAGAAAATTTGAAGCACTTTGTGATGTGTGGACAGAGAAAACTTAGGTATTCATTTGCTGTCCAATAAATTGATGTTTGCGATATAGCAGAAGTACGATGTACTTCTGTAGACAAGCACCCTTTTCTCTTTGGAGTCTCAGAGAAGCTTCAGAAATCCAGGAGAAAACTCTCAATCACCCCAGCAAGCTTTGAAAAAGTACAGAAAACCTCCTCTTACCTTTCTATGCGCTGCTGTTGGTATTCCCAGAGATTTTGCTGCCATGACAAACTGGATGGAGAAGGAGCTAATGCTAAAATGAAAACTAAACACCACTAATACTATTTTTAAAGGATGACTCTCCTGCCATGGACTTTTTCCAAGAAATTTTTGCCCATCTGCCTGTAAACCAGTTTGCCCTGGCCATATTTCTACACTCCCCATAAAAGACTTTTCACATCCAGTTGAGTGTCATTAGCTGCCTTTACTACACCCAAATTCTGATGTTTTCTCACCTCCCACGCTTGGGACAGAAAAAGATCCCATCAAAAACATTCAGAGACTTTAATGCCTCCCCTGCTTCCTTCCTTTTTGTGTTCTACAATTATACAGGCAATGAAGCACAGCTGTAACTAAAAAGTAGAATAACCCTACCACCACTGCATAGTGATTTGACTTCTGAGGGAAATACTTATTTCAGGACTGTGAGATTGCAATAGGCTCCAGTGAGTTTTTTGTGTATTTTTCTTTGGTTTCCTGTTGGGAATATTTCAGTGTATGATCTTCATATAGCTCTGGCTTGCAGATTACAACGTCACTGCTGGAAAAAGATTTAAACCCAAAAAACATGTTTAATCTATTGTGCCTGTATTGTAACAGAGTTTTATTTGATCTTGGCAGTTTGAACATCTTTGGGGAACAGTTGAAAATGTCTTTCTAAACTCATTACTGTTAGTCTAAAACAGCTCTCAAAAACTAAATTGCTGCAAGCCTCAGTTTAAGGCAGCTGCACATTTATTAGACAGAACATTGGACAGCAGAAGTACTGTCTTAGATAGTCAGACTGATAACATTTTATAGCATTCTGATACAAGTGAGATTATCTGATGTCTTCTAACAAGGCAATGAAATGCATTTCTAATACACACAGATAAATATTACAGCCTTAGCAAAGCTGAGGAGCATTCTGAATTTTCTGTAATAGCACTAATGCATGCTAGTGGAAAGGGACAGAGCTATGCGAAATACTAAGTGTGGGCCAAAGGAAGGCAGAGACCCAGTTGTGTTAATCTCTCTTTGTTTAGGAACAGAAAAAAATACTGAATGTGAAGGTTATTATTAAAGAAATTAACCATTGCAGTTAAGCTTGTTACACACTGGAAGTGAACCAGATGATGTGGCTGTGGTGATTCCCATGTACCTGTGAGATACAGAGCAGTGAGGGACCAAGTATTCCAATTAACCAAGTGTTCAAACACACTTGAGCTCAATCTGTGATGCTGTTAATATTTCTGGACTTAATATATACACAATTGGCACTCTTAAGGATAATTAGAGAAGGTCTGGGCTTTGTAACCTAAATAAACTTCTTTGCTTAAAGAATATGAAGAACTGTAAGCCCAGACATGATCCAGCCATGCTACTCAAGGAGGTCTAGAGAAAGCAGGAGGCTGAAGTGTGCTGTGCTCAAACAGATCTCAGAGGTCTTAGTAAAGCATCAGCCTCTCCTCTACCACCTCACTTGTGTACACACCACATCCTGGGCTAGCAGCAGTGGTCAGGCTCTGCACTGAGGGGCATCTGTGCCCAGGGAATATCTGAATTTGGGGTGACACAGCACTGCTGGCAAGATGATAACCCTGTCTGTAATGTTATCTGCCTCGCCTGGCAGGTCTGTCTGTGCTGACTGACACTCACTGGATCCCTCAGTGTCCTTGGTTTACTGGCAAGCTAGTCCTGAGACATCAAGGACATTCATGCATGGCGCAGACAGCTGTATGTCTGCTCATGGGAAGGCAGAATTTATAGTCTGGACTCAGCTTTACACTGATGCTGTCACATGGCATCTGGATTGCAGCTGGTTATGGAGCAAGCTGGGAATGTGAGGAACTGTTTGTGAGACTGTAGATATGTTTCAACTCTGCATGTGAAGATGATTTTAAGGAGTTCTTCTCCAGAGAAAACAAGGGCTAGAAATTTTTCCAAAAGAAAACAGGAGTGACAAATATTAGTTGTCTCTTTTCTTTGTTGGCTGTGCTCCCAGAAGGTGAAAAAGGTCTTTATATATTTGTTCCATGTCACCTGAACAAAAATGAAACATTATTGAAAATGAAAAATTCTTTTCAAAAATGAAAAATTGATTGCACTGAAAAAAATATCCTTGCGGATATATCCAAGTTTCTCCATTGCATGGAAACTCCTGAACTTCTGACTATTAGCACTGTCCTCTGGCAAATTCAGGAAACTCTCACTGTACATCACATATGTCTCTGGAGCAAAGGAGAAAAACATCCACACAGCATAAATATTCCTGAAAAGATTAGCTAACAAAATCATCATGGTAGAATTGACTCATGCACAGTTTGTTGTCCACCAGGATCTCCAAGACCTTCTCCATGGAGCTGCTTTCCAGCAGATCGGCCCCCAGTCTGTGTGATGCCTGGAGTTATGCTTCTCCAGGTGCAGGACCCTGCATTTTCCCTTGTTGAATTTCAGCATATTCATCTCTGCCCATCTCTCCAACCTGTCAAGACCCCCCTGAAGGGCTGCAAAGCCCTCTGGGGTATTGGCCACTTCTCCCAGCTTTGTGTCATCAGTGAACGTGTCATTGATGAACAAGTTAAACAAGACTGGGCCCAGAATTGAGCCCTAGGTGACACCAACATTGGCACACCTTTAACTAGACCCTGTGCCACTGATTACTCCCCTCCAGAGTATGCCACTCAGCCATTTCTCAGTCCATGTCACTGTCCACTCATCCAATCCGCACTTCCTGAGTTTGCCTATGAGCACGTTGTGAGAGACAGTGCCGAAAACCTTGCTGAAGTTGAATTAGACAACATCCCCTGCTCTCCCCTCGTCCATCCAGGTAGCTGTTTCATTGTGGAAGGCAATCACGCAGGTCAAACACGGCTTACCTTTAGTGAATCCATGCTGACTACTCCTCATCAGCTTCTTGTCTTCCATCTGGATAGAGATGGTCTCCAGAATGATGTGCTTCAGCACCCGTCCAGGAGTTGAAGTGAAGCTGACTGACTGGTAGTTCCCTCTGCCCTCCTTCTTGCCTGTTTTGAAGACNCACCCCTCCAGAGTATGGCACTCAGCCATTTCTCAGTCCATGTCACTGTCCACTCATCCAATCCGCACTTCCTGAGTTTGCCTATGAGCACGTTGTGAGAGACAGTGCCGAAAACCTTGCTGAAGTTGAATTAGACAACATCCCCTGCTCTCCCCTCGTCCATCCAGGTAGCTGTTTCATTGTGGAAGGCAATCACGCAGGTCAAACACGGCTTACCTTTAGTGAATCCATGCTGACTACTCCTCATCAGCTTCTTGTCTTCCATCTGGATAGAGATGGTCTCCAGAATGATGTGCTTCAGCACCCGTCCAGGAGTTGAAGTGAAGCTGACTGACTGGTAGTTCCCTCTGCCCTCCTTCTTGCCTGTTTTGAAGACCAGGGTGACATTTGCTTTCTTCCAGTCCTCAGGCATCTCTCCTGATCCTCCTGATCTCTCATCCTGATGATGTCTGCCAGTTCCCTCAGTATCTGTGGATACATCCTGTCAGAGTCCTTGGACTTGTGGATGTCAACTTTGTTTACGTGTTAACTGACCCAGTCCTTCACCATTGGGATGTCTTCTTTCTAAGATTCCTTTACCCTGGTCTTCTGGGCTGGAAATCACTGTGAGCTGGTCTTATCAGTGAAAACCAACACAAAGAAGTCATCCAGTAACTATGCCTTCTCTCTGTCCTCTGTTACCAGGGCTCCCTCTCCATTTAGCAATGAGCCCACGCCATCCTTTATTTTCCTTTTGTTATTGGTGTATTTTGTTGGTAGTGTATTTTGCTGTCCTTGACATCCTTGGCCAGATTTAATTCCAGGTGTGCCACGGCCTTTCTAGTCTTACTTCTGCTTACTCTGACAACCTCTCTGTATTCACTAATTCTATATTGCTTGATTTTGTGTATGTGAAAAATGAGTAATTATTAATAAAGAAAGTAGTGTTTAATGGAGACATACATATAAAGATCCTTTTTCCTAAAATAAGAGGCTCCAATTTCAAAGGGCAGATTTGTGTCCGGACTGAAGGTGACTGGGGTGTCTTCTGTATCAACAGTGAGTTGCTTTGAGGGTAGGATGGCTTTTTAACTGGTTTATCCTGCTTGTTACAAGCTGAAGCAAGAAGTGGCAGAGGACTTGAAGATGAAAATCCATCCACTGCTCAGAGGCCTCATCCTGTGTCAGCTACAGTCTTGAGGTTTTTAGGAAAGAGACATGACAATGACAAATGTAGGAAGCTGATTTAAAACATGAGACTGGCAGGAGTTTCCAGGGAAACCAAGCTATAGAATAACCTAGAGATCCTGAGCTTGGAATGATCCTCTCCCACAGTAGGGTCCATAGCATGTACAAAGCAGGTCTCAAACATCCACACTGGTTTTCTTGCATCCTGCTTGTTGAGTGTCCTTTAAGTATGGGTCTGAATGACCCTGGGTCCATGCAGTAAAATGGCACTGAGAAAGGGTACTAAAGGGAGGGGAGAGGTTGTCTGCCATATTACAGCTGTCTTGGAAGTATATTTGCCTTCTGAACCTCTGAAGGTGTTTACTGTTTGAAGTAAACACTTCTTTATTATCAGCTATGTTACCATGAGCTGGAAGGAAATTTGCACTGCCATTGCAGTTGGTGTAGAAAAGTGTGGTCAGTCAGCTTTGGTTTGGCTGCTGTCAGTAGTTCTGGTTTTCCCATCAATTTCAGGGACTTTGCTGGCATTCCACTGACTTTAATACACTATAATGGATATGAATTCCATGTGCACACTGTCTGGGCAGGGCTTGTTTGTTTGCTTCTATTTTGATGGTTTGTTTGTCTTGGAGATTATTTTCATGCAGGGCTTTTTGGGCAGGGCTCACCCTGTCCTCACCCTGTCCAAAGCAAAGACAAACCATAGCCTCACTGCCACAGTACAAGGACCTCATTTGGAGCTTCCTCCTCTGCCAGAACAGACAGCCAAATCATACATGAAATCTGACAGCAGAAACTTCCTCAAGTTTCTGGGTTTAATTAAATTAAATTAATTAATTTAATTAAAAGCTTGAAAAGATTTATTTCCTACCATATGCAATCAATGGAGAATTAATTTAAGTGCTGCATATTCAGGTCTGTGCAACTTATATACATATCCTAAACCACAATATGAATCATGATATTTTCTATGTTCTCTACTTGAAGACCCTTTATAAACACAGCAACATCAATTACACTGGGGGAACTTTTTTCTATGTATCCAATGCTTTGAACATGCAAAACATTGAATTATTACAGGTGTTCTGTTCTTTATGCTATCTTCTTTATGAGCATGGGTCTTATTTCAAATCCAAGTGTTTACTACACAAGGCTGTTGTAACACCCAGCCTTGTCAGCAGCTCTGCGCGTGTAACTTAGCAGTTTTTCATGCATTTGCAGTTACAGAGCTAGGAATCAGGATGAAAGTGAACTTTCTGTGTTAGTAAGATGGGAGTCACAGGAAGGCCTCTTCTGGGACCTTTAACCTTGAGGATTTGGAGGCCTGGATGTAAAGTAAATGGGCTTTTTTGTCTCCATATCAAGGCTGGGGAGCTGAGGTGAAGGTAGTGTTAATTTACTTCACTTTTTTTGTGCACAGGAAGTTATTCTATGGCTGGATCTGCTCCTATTACACCTTGCTTTTTCATTCAGTGTCCTTTTCAGATGGATATGTTTCTGTTTTCAGGAATGTGCAGTTCTCTACCTTAGGTTGCAAGTCTGTGGTTTTACAGTTATGAAGAAGATTGTTCTGGGAGACATTGTAAAGCACATGAAGGACAACAGAGTCATCAGTCACAGCCAGCACAGCTTCTTGAGCGGAAAGTCCTGATTATCAAACCTGATTTCCTTTCAGACAAGGTAACCTACTCGGTTGATGTAGAAAAGCAGCTGATTATACCTTTTTGGACTTTAGCGGAGCTTTTGATACCGTCTCTCACAGAGTCCTTTCAGACAAAATGTTCAGCCCACAGCTGGACAAAGATGTGATTAGTGAGCAACTGGCTCATGGGTGGACTACAAAGAGTTGTAGAGAATGGAGTGACATCAGGCTGGTGATCTGTCACTAGTGGGGTTCCACAGGGCTCCATCCTCAGCTCTGAGCTCTCTTCAACATCTTTATAAGTGACTTGGATGCAGGACTGGAAGGGACACTGAGTAAGTTCACAAAAGATACAAAACTGGGAAGAGCTGTTGGCTCCCTCAAAGACAGCAAGGTCCTGCAGCAACACCTTCACAAATTAGAGAGATAGGCAATCACCAGCTGCATGAAGCTCAACAAGGGGAAGAGCTGGGCTCTGGGATGAGACAAGCATGAATTAACAGACAGACTGGGAAAGAAGAGGCTGGAGAGCAGCCCCACGGAACAGGATTTGGAGATCCTGGTCAAGGGCAACCTGAACACAAGCCAGCAGTGCCCTGGCAGCCAGGAGGACCAGCCCTGTCCTGGGGGCATCAGGCACAGCATGGCCAGCTGGGCAAGGGAGGGGATTGTCCCGCCCTGCTCTGGAGCGGCCTCGCCTTGAGGGCTGGAGGCAGTTTTGTGTGCCACAATAAAAAAGAGGTTTTAAACTATTAGAGAGCATTCGAAGGAGAGCCACAAGCATGGTAAAGGGCTTGGAAAGGAAGCTGTTGAGGTCACTTGGTCTGTTCAGCCTGGAAGAGACGAGACTGAGGGCAGAACTCACCACATTCTACAACTTCCTCGCGAGGGGAAGAGGAGGGGCAGGCACTGATCTCTTTCTGTGGTGACAGTGACAGGGCCCAAGGGAATGGCCTGAAGCTGTGTCAGGGGAGGTTTAGGCTGAGTATCAGGAAAAGATATCCACTAGAGGGTGGTTGAGGATTGAAGCAGGCTCCCCAGGAAAGTAGCCCCAGCTCCAAGTCTGACAGAGGTCAAGAGGTGTTTTGGACAATGCACTGAGGCAGCTTCCTGGTGCGACTCTTGGGGAAGGTTCTGTGCAGAGCCAGGAGCTGGACTTTGATGGTCCTTGTGGGTCCTTTCCAACTCAGGATATTCTGTGGTTCTGTGACTCTGGACATTTGAAAACAAGATGGTTTTTTAGGACTCCCAACATCACAGATTAATTGAACAATATGATCAGCTTCTTTCCGATAGAACTGTAAACAAATCCAAAGTATTTTGCTGCTGTTGTGAATAATATTAGACTTGACTGGTTTTTTTCTTAAACGAAAACAGGCTCATCATTTTACTCTGTGAATGAAATACTTCCTGTTCCACAATTTCATCTGTTATAGCAACACAGTGTACACCATTGGTTTGACCATTTCTATTAGCTGTGTTGACTAAATAAGTTTTTTAGATTTTCAATCCTTTCCAGTCTTGGGGAAAACAAAAAGTACCTATCACAAAACATATTGGTTTTGAATATTTTTATGTAATTTTGTTGCCAAAACAAAATTAGTCAGTATTTCTTTCAGTGGAGAAAATTCATATGTGATGAGTTCTAAAGCCTGACATCAAACGGTCATAGTTCTGCCCTATAAATATCAGTGTCAATTAATTAGCTTTACATCCTTTTGATTTTTGATTGTTACCTTGAAGTATTGGTTGTATTGACTTTTGGACTTCCATCTCATTGATTGCAGCTCCAGTCTTGGTATTTAAATAGACATGAGGAGCACCAGGGACTGGGAAGGCATTTAAGACAGCCAGAAGGATATAGACATTTCTGGAAATGGATGCAAGTGAAACATGAAGATAGATTGTAAAACCCAACTGACCTTGTTCCCACCTACTGTCTCTTTCTTTCCCGCACAAGAAGACTGTAGTAGATTAACAGAAGCCAAAAACCTAGTTATGTATCACAATTCAATGTAATTTGTAAAAAAAATTCAAAACCTTTTTGGTTTAGATGTTGACCATTTTTTTGGCAATTGAGGAGAGGAGCAATGACTCTATCACTCTACCCAAATTAAATGGTTATTTTCTAATGCTGTTTATTACAGCGTAACTTGGTGTTGCTTGTCTGCTTTCACAAGGGTTTTTCTGATGCAAAGCACAGCCTGGTGAAATATAGGTCAAATACAGTCTGAAATGTTAAAAAGCAAACTCTTATGCATTGTTAATTCAGATTGTGCTATGCCCTGAACACGCAGAGCTGAAGGCAGACAGAGACAATTTATTTACTGCCTAAAAATCTGGGATGGGGAGACAAACAAATAGAAAAGCAGAAAACCAGAGCAGAGGCAAATATTATCCTATTTATATGAATTTTTAATTTTTAAATTTTGCACTAGTTTTGTTTTCTTACCTAAAAATCTAATTAGGGAGTGTTAGCCGGTGATTATAAAAAAAGGCTGGGAATGCCAATTTGAAAACATCACTTCCTCCAAAACATGGTTTTCAACATCAGCCTCAAAGAATTATCTGTAACTGAAGTGCAAATGTTAAAGAGGTCCAAATATACATTACCCTTTTTTCTTTTTTTTTTGTATTCTTCCTTCATTGTTCACTTCTGTTGCCTGATAGCAGTGAGCTGAATGTAGCTTTCTATTCAAAAGATGTCTGAGAAACCTCTGTGTCTTGTAGCACATTGGCCTTATCACCAGGTGTGCCCTGTGCAACATGATCCTTTGAAACACAGTGAAAGTCTCCAATAATGCTTTCTTTCTTGCAGAGTCACATGTTTAAAATCAAAACACATTCTCCCTGAGATTTGTTTTCATTTATTTACAGGTTGAAATGCAAGCTTCCACACTTAATACTCTAATTGCATCTTTGTTGTCGTAGTCACAGACTATCATGGTAACAAACTAGGTCGTATTTTGTTTCATGTTTTCTGTCAAACTTTCACATGACTTGGTTAGAGAGAGGAGTCCCTCCCAGAGGAGACAGCTGAACATCCACACAGCATTAGCCAGCTGCATTTGAAGATGGAATTAGGAATAGAATGAACTTCCAAAAGAACAATCCTAGTATGGAAGAGAGCCATAAAATGATTTAAAGTAGTGAAACAGCAAAGAGGAAGCACTGTGGGTTTCCTATGACAACTAATACTTTGTCTCTTCCTCTGACTCATGATATCTTGTAATCTTTGAGTTTTTCTTTCTAAAACATTTGAAAGGACACAATGAACTGAACTTCTGTATTCAAAATAGTATGATAAGGGTTGAGGTTTTTGCATTCCATGGTTTTTGTTTTCTCGGTTGTTATATGGGTTGGGTTTTCTTTTTGTTTGTTTGTTTGGTTGGGTTTTTTTGGGTTTTTTTGATGCTCAGAAGCTGCAATTCTCATTGGTTCATATCCTCTCATATCCTCAGGGATAAATCAGTAAGGTGTTAAAATCAATGTCAGTATCTCCATGGGAAAAAAAGGGATCTCATCAGTCCAAATTACCATTTTTTCTGCCTCTTCAAAAACTGAAGAAGAACATCTGAATTTGAGAAAAGCTGCTGTCAACTGTGCTGCTTTTTTTTTCTCAAGACAATAGGTTATGAGTTGAGACTTATTTTGGCAGTAGAATTACTGCTGTTTGCCAAAAGTGAAAGAGAGAACAGAAAATGGGGAAAACCCTGACTGCCATCAAAACCTCTGGGGTGCCATAAACATACAGTATTTTGGGTGCATTCTTTACATATCCTCCCAGAACGTGAACATGATTTGCAGCCCTTCACGTAGAAACCTTCTTTTCTGGTTGCTAAACATTCTATCATTGCCATCATTGTTGCTTCTTCCTGAAGGATAGAAGAGTGTCAGAGGTTTGAAAAGTTGTATACTATGTACTAAAGTAGAATCAAATGCTGTAAAAGTGCAGTTCTGGGGGGCTTTCTCTCACCTTCTGTGCTAGGGTTTCTACCTCAGAACCTTTTTTCATTTGGGTCACAACTTAGATCTCTGTTTTGGGACAAATATTCTCTGCTCTGGAGATCACAATCAAGCAGGTAAATGCAGACAGCTTATACAGGTGGACTGCATAATGGTACAGTTCATTAACTGAAGTAAAAGCAGTTTAATTTACCAGTGCTGAGACCTTGGTGCAATACGATGTCACCAGCCTTGGGCACACTGCAAGTGTTTTTCAACATAAGAAGCATTAGTTCCTTAAGCAGATCTTCATTAATGACACAAAATCAAAGAGACACAGGGAGGTTTGGAGCTTGAATGTGCTAGAAATAGTGTGTCTGGGGTTTTTCCCTCTCAGGTTGAGATTCAGTTTGAAGGAAACATATCAGGAGTGAGTCAAGCATTATTAGTAAATGTAAGGTCTCATCTGATTTTTAATATTTTTAAAATTAGTTCTCTTTTAAATGCAAGGGAATGGCTCCAGCTCCATTACACTTCCTGCTGATGTTGATGGGGTAGATTTTGACTTTAAGAGGATTTTTGTCGATAGTCAAATGTAGTTTAGTGTAGCAAGTAATGCCTATGCAGCACTAGTACTGCATCTGTGCTCCCGTGAAACTATCCCTACAATGCTCAGCATTGTACAGAAATGAATTGCACTTAAATGGCCACAGGAAAGGTTGCCTTACCTGCATATATGGCACAGCACTGCCAGTTGCTGAAGGGGTTAAAGGCAGTACAGGTGCCTTAAAACCCTGTGCACTGGCAAGCAAGTCTTACATTATACTGGAATATTTTTGAAAGCAAAGATAAAACAAGTTATGAAATTTTTATCTATTTGTATAACCTACTGTGTTAAAGGATTGCTTGCAGTTAGGGAAATATGTTTAACTTTCTAGTATGTGCCAAAAATATTCACAGTATTTAATTTTCTCAGGAAGTTAATGTTCCTGGGATGCATTTCTTAGTGGTGAATGGATTGCCCTTGACTTCTGGGGACTTATGTATTCATGGACTGTGTTTGGGAAGCTTTTTCTTCCAGTTCTCCAGAGCCTGCAGCTGATTTCATCTCTGGTTTGCTTCTTGAAAATACATTCAAGTACTCACTGCTCATTGCCAACAGGCAGCACAATTCTGTGTTGTAGTACTCATAGTCTGGTATCTAGGGATGTCTGTTACCACAGATCTGAAGTCTTTTTTATAAAGATCATCTGGTGCATGGCAGCACAATACATTGCCCAGTGCTAATGGGAAAAAACCCAGCTAGTCTGCACCCCCTTTCAAGCACTACATAATTTTTTTGCAGTAGTGGCTTCCTCACACCCTGGGTGAGTTTGAATCAGGGTAGCAGTCGCTCCAGTACAGAGAGCCCGTTCCCAGGTCTCTGTGTCATGCCAGGCTGTGCATGCCATGTGCACAGTTAGGTACTGCATCGTGGCGGCTGCACGCGTGGCCCAAGATCTGAAGCCTGACTGCATGATCTCACTGCTGTTCAGATCCCAATTTCCAGTGTCCCGTCCCTCCAAGGAAAGTCCAGTCAGCGAAAGACTCTCAGATTTGTTTGTCTGCAGGTCTGTAGCAATTTTTTTGCTTGCAGAGAAACTGCCACTAAGAGTAAAAGAATTGGCAGGCTTTTAAGAACGGAGCTTCTGGTCTCCCTTCTAGCAGGTCAGAAGCAAGACCACGACCTGTCAGCATCATTAGTGAGACCTGGACTGGATCTTACTCATAGTTCAACACTCTGAGTCCTTTTGCTTCAGCAGTGTTCCAGCTCTAAAACTGTGGTTATAAGTTCTTTGCACCTGACTGCCAAAAAGGAAAAATGAACTGTACAAAATAGGCCTTGGCATATGTGCCTTAGACAGGGTGTATTGGTGGTGGGTTCTGGTTTGGCCTGGGCACCAAAGAAAGGACCAAGTCTACATTACAGAAATTGTAAGCTTACATTCACAAACAGGGTTGGATACTAGGAGGTCCTCCTTGGCTCTGGGTACTCACTTCAGCTGGGTTGAAACAACAGAGCTATTTCAGTGGGATTCAGGCCAGGGAATATACCAGTGGAGGTGGTACAGAAAATTAGATTTTACTTTCACAATAAAACCTGAGTAATGACAATGAGGATATTGATATTGCTGCAGAAATTCAATTAATACAATGACAGCTGTATAGATTTAATGTTTCTGTGAGACCTGGCCATTGTTTTTTACAGAAGATTGAAGAGTGCTGGGCACTGGACCCTGATCTTCTACATTATTGTGTTGTTAAAATGGCCCCAGGTGTGACTCTTACCTCTGTTATGTCTCCCAGACTCTGAGTGGCTTGGCAGTGGTGGTCTGCTGGCAAAGCGAGTTTGATAGCAAACTTATTTGTGCCATTACATGTTAGCCAAACTCAGCTTAGAGCATGGAACTTTTAATTGCTCCTACAGATGTAAGCCATTGACCCAGATGTGGTATGTCAGAGGAATTTCTGATGGAGCTGTTGTCTCAGGCCTGGAACAGGCAGGCAGGGGACTTTTGAGTACCAGGGATGTAGTGGTGAGGAAGATTTCAAGTGTCTGTGTCTTTGATTTATTGTGAAATTTATTAATGTGTATCTCAATAGGTAGACAAACCAGTATGTAATATGAAATAAGTTAAAAGTTACTTTGAATGTTGTATGTATGTAGATATGTGAAGAATTTTAAATAACATTTTTTCACTTTTAGATTTGTACTCCTCAGAATTCCCACACTTGAGAAAGTAGGAGAACTATAGTTAACATGTATTTTTATTGTAATTGTCCAAAGCCAAAACTAACTGAGCAGAGGAAATCTTAATAGCCCTGGAGGGAGTCCTAGAATATTGTTTTATTTGTATTAGAATATAATTTTTGTTGCGGCCATGGAGTTTACAAACTGTGCTGCACAAATATGGGCAGCCTCGTGGGACTGTGAATACACTCAGTGTATCAAGGTGGCAACGTTTCACAAATGATCTCCGAGGGGTGTTGAACTGGAAATTTCAAGGGCTCAGAGACCTAATTCTCTTTTATCTTAGCCCTTCTGACAGTTATTGAGAATTAAGAGATGGTGGCATGCTAAAACCGTTTTGCACCACAAGCCATTCTGAGCTGAGTCTAATGCTGAGTCAGAGAGCTCATTAATAGGACTGAATACCACAGGAGCATAGCACTATGGTAGTACAGGTGGAAATGGCAACAGGCAGACTTGCAGTGGAATGTCCATCTCTTGGAAATGTTATGCATCCCCTGTGTCTCCTTTTAGTCTGAAGTACTTGTATTGTCTGAACTGCCCTGGTAATCCTCAGACCATATGTGTTCTGCTGTAAATTAGTTGCTGTGATGCAAATGAGAATTTTGTTTGACCTGTGTTTTAAATCAAGACATGATCACCCAGACTCCAAACTCTCTTTTGTCAAGCTATTATTCAAGATCTTTTATTTTCAACACAACTGCTTAATCCTCAATGGGATGATCACAAATCAGCAATACATTAGTCACTACAGGTTTAGAAGTTATTTATGCAGTTGTTTGATGCCAGGCTAAAAATCCAGATCCTCTCACTCACAGAAGTTCCTTCATTCAGAGATACCTTGATATCTGTCTCCCACTGATGATGATTGCTATGAATGTAGCCCCAACCTTTTTGTTGAAAGAAGCAATCTTGTGATGTGCAAACCTCTTTCTGTCTGAATACCAGGGTGTGTCTTGATCTACAGTTTTCAGTTTTCTTTGTGTTACTAGGAGTTTCAGTACCATTCACAAAGATGTATGGCAGATTGGTTAGACACTACTTCAGCCAAAGCATCATTGGCTGTGAATTCTTACAATCTCCTTAATCTATGTCATTCTATTTTTCTGATCACATATGAGCTATTCTCTATTTCCAAAACCTCCAGTTCAATTTGTGCATCGAACTGCATTTAGGATCTATGTGTGGCTTCATGTTCTCACCTAAGAGCTACACAGAAGTGAGGCATTCAGGCTTAGGCAGTGGTTAGGCTCCCTCTATAGTCACTAGCAAATACTTTCCTTAGAAGGAGATAATTTTTTTTTGGATCTACCTGTTTAGATACCTAAGTGAGTTTCCTGTATGACTACCACAGATTGAACAGAGGAAAAAGAGACACCGAACTAAGCCCAGTAGCTCCAAAAGATACAGTGTTAAGATATTAACCATAGCTTACAGCTGAAAAATCCTAAGTGATGCTTGATACTCTTTACTCCGTTGGGACAGGAGGCAAAAATATCTTTCTGTTATATAACTGAGTTCCTTTAAGATATGCTGAAAAAGAACATTTTTTTTAAAGTATTTTCATTTTTCAGATGGCTCTGCTGATGATCAGGAACAGAAGAATTATGGTTTGACTGAAGTCTGGTGTCAAGTTTGTGAACAGTCAGGTTGTGGCCCAGATCTCCCATCTCCCTCCAATTCTTTTGGTCAGTAGCAGAGTCTGTGGCAGATGCTGGGCAGCTGTGAACACATCAGAAGCTGGTGTACCAAATGCCAGAGCAAACAGTGGGAATGGGAAGCAGAAGTTGTAGACCATCAGACATGAGCTGGGAACAGAAAAATTCAAGAGACTACTTAGAAAAGCAAAGTATTCCAAGGTTTTATAAGAAGTTTACTGAAGTTGCTGGTTTCTGTGAATTATTCTATTTGATACAATAGTCTGAATATTGAAATTCTTGGATATGTTACGATGCCAAAAGAAAAAAAAAGGCAAATTCCTAGCACAGGAGTCTTTAAATATGAAACTGATGGAATGGATGGGAAGGGAGGGCTATTGCACCTCCAGGAGGGAGACAGAATGTGAATATCAAATGGGAAGACACCACCTTTTGTTATCTCTAATGTAAAATTCCTTCTATATAATACAGCAAGAGCATGTACTTAATTTATCAGCCTGTTTATAGGTATACTTGGTTAAGGCTTTGGCCACAGTTGTTTAAGTTTCTTTTAAAAAATTTGGATTATCTTAGTATGTCTGCTCTTGTTGTTTGGTTAGTTCTAGTTGTATAAGTAATAAATTTATTTCTTCTGTCACTTCTGACTTGCACCTGCTCCTTTTGAATTTTTTCCACTGGAGTCTCTCTTTGGCCTTAGTCTAAAATCCTTAATTTATACAGCATTTAACAGAACATTTCCAGAAGTCTGTTACCATATTCTTCCCCTCCAGTGAACTCAGTACTTGTTTGTTCAGCATGTATTGCATAAAGACTAAAAGATGTTGAATATAAAGGCTCTCTGGCTTCTGGAACAAATCCATATCTGTGTATCTAATCAGAGCTGTCTTTCTCACTCCAGGCTGGTAAAAACTGAATTGCCATAGAGCTCATTGAGGGCTAATTTTGCAGGTGCATCTTTTGTAGCTGAGCTTGTAAATCTGGCTTCTGGGATGTTTGGAAGGCAGTCTCAAGCACCTCCAAAGACGGAATGCATTATGAAGAGCAGAGATGAATACAAATATTAAAGTTACCATTGACTGTTTAGAAGCTGCAATATTTGATAGCATTTGTGAGAAATTTTATGTGTATCCATACAGTACAAACTGCAGATTTTAAAATTTTTTTTTGGGGAGGAGGAACTGAAATAAGTTTATGTAATCTTTCAAAGTATGCTGAGAACATAATACTGGGATCTAATATTTGCTTTCTCGGAATGAGAACGTATTTAACTCTGGCCACACCAAAACATAAAATTGCTCTCTTGCTAATTCACCTCTTCCAGATCCCACCGACACTGGCTACACTGCAGTGATAGACAAATGTGCACTAACTTTAAACCTTTTCCAAGGACCTAGGTAAATCCAGAGAGCCATTTTGTCTAGGTTGAAATTTTCCAACTGAGATTTTGTTGCCAGTCATAGCTGAGGTGTAAATTCAAGTCAAACTTGAGAACAGTTTTATAAAAGGCAGTCAGTTTAGTAAAAGATACACAGGAGCAGAGAGGAGATTGCTTTTTGAGGAATAGAGTTGACACCCAACAACACGTGTTTGCGGCCCAGAAAGCCAGCTGAATTCTGGGCTGCATCCAAAGCAGTGTGACCACTAGGAAGGTAATCCTACCCCTCTAGTCTGCTCTGGTGAGATCCCACCTGAAGCGCTGCATCCAGCTCTGGGGTCTCCAGCACAAGAAGGACACGGGGGAGGCCATGAAGATGGTCAGGACTGGAGCATTTCTCCTATGAGGACAGGCTTAAAGAGGCTGTTCAGATGGGAGAAGACTCTGGGGAGATCATATTGCACCTTCCAGTATCCGAAGGGGTCCTAAAAAATAGCTGGAGAGGGGCTTTTTACAAGGGGATGGAGTGATAAGATTAGGGGTATTGATTTCAAACAGAAAGAGGATAGGTTGTATTAGATATTAAGAGAAAATTCTTCACTATAAGAGAGGTGAGGCACTGGCACTGTTGCCAAAAGGAGTAGCAGATGAAGTATTCAAGGCCAGGTTGGGTGGGTCATTGAGCAACCTGGTCTAGAGGAAGTTGTCCCTTCCCATGGCAGGGAAGTTGGAACAAGTTGTTCTTTATGCCCCTTCCAATGCTTTGATCCTATGACCAAATAGTTATAAAACACTCCCCAGTAACCAAACCGGAAAGGACGTCCTCTACTTTTAGGATTTACCAAAGGTTGTTCTGTCTTGACCTGAGAACCCTTTTGACTAACGTGGTTAATCTTTTTTTTTTCAGTTTCCACAGACAACCAAACACAGCCATGTGGTCTGGACCACAGTCAGCACCTTTGACGCTTCTGCCTGAGTGACCAATTCCTCGTTGATTATAGGATGACTCTCATCCAAATTCAATCCTATTCCTTTAGGTCCTGTAGCAAGCTTGACTGTGTGTGAACATATGTGTAAACACATATGTATGTACGCATCTGCTTTCAGCAAAGACATCCTTTAAATTCCCTGCAGAACTAGAAGTCAGCCTTGGTTTTAAATATTGCGAGGTTAAGCCCTCTTCCCCCTTTCACATCCCCTCCCCATGAAAAAACCTGTACATTGCTACATTACATCAGCATTTAGGATTCCCAGAATAATGAATAACAATTGTATCAGATTTTCTAAGTGCAGTTCATGCCAAATTTGTATAATAATTAGAAATGCAAGCCCACATAGTTTAGTCTTTCTAATACGAAAAAATATCAAATTCATGGGAGAAAAGTGCCCGCTATGAGCTTTGTTTTGCAAAAAACATTCAAAACCCCATCCTCCAAGCATCCAATCTTGCTAGATTTTTAAGCCCTTAATTAATCTCAGGCATGTGAATAAATAAATTGATTTTGGAAAATTAATAGGTGAATTTGCTTTAAGGTTTTGCTAGAGGGAGCATCAGGGACCTGGAAGACAGAACTCTTTCTATTCCTCTGTCATGTCTTTCAATGAAGTTTTTCAGAACGTCTTACTAAGTTCTGGTCACTTCAATTCTGCATGTGAAAGCCCATGCAGAATGGGCACAAATATGCAGAAACCTTAGCTGCAGAAGAGGTATGATGAGAGGATGCAGAGAAACCTGCTATATTTGTGAGATGTAATATTCTTTCAAAGTATTGAAACAAAACTCTTCGGTGAATATAGGATCACTTATTTAAGACATAGTAGTTTGGCCAGTCTGGAGGTGTGGATATCCTTGAAAAGCCTTTGACAGCACTCCTAGCTGCTCTTTTAGCAAACAGAGAAGTTTCTCAGAGACCTTAATTTTGTCATGTTGGGCTTCCTCTGAGATATCTCTTACGGGCTTCTGAGTCAGTGGGGCTCCTGCTCTCTACACGGTGTGGTGATGTGATAGCACACTTGGGCCTTCAAAGGCACTGTCCCAGGAAAGAACTACATTTGTGGCAATCAATTCGTGGGTAGCAGAAAGAAAGAAAAAATAATGGCCTAATGAATCAAGCTGTGAGAAAATTCACAGTTGTGACTTTATGTGTATACATATACAGCTAATGAGAAGGAAGGAAACAACATAAGCATCAAAAAAAGTGGGTATAGAATGTGTCAAATATGCTAAGCCCTGATGTAGGAAGCAGCTTTAATTTGTTGGTGAAACTCCACTGGGTTAGTTTCTATCAAAATACTGGTCAGTAATAAAATCGTAACACAGATACCTTAGCTGTTTTGGGGTTTGGTGCTTTTGTTTCCATTTTTTAATGTGTCCTTCAATCAGTCCCTGAAGCCAACTCACATGTCAGATTCATAAGTACAATCTATGACATTCAGAGAAATGGTGTCAAGAGATGAATTCGCTCCTTACTTCTTTGATGAAGCAGAAAATAAGTACCAAATAGTGGACAGAAAAGGATTTGCTTTAAAAAGATTGATGCTGCCAGTCTGGGGGAATGGGGGGGGAAAGTAAAAGAGTAAATCACAGTGAAGGTTTTTAGTGCTCTACCTTTTCAATAAGGTCATGCAATGTATATTCTAACAGTGGGCTGGTACTGCGCCAAGCCAATCTCGTGTTTTTATTTCTCTATACATGTTCTGTAGGTGTCTGGGTGATACAGTCCTACTGACCACTTGGCCATGGGTCTGACACAAACAGCTCCAAACACATTATGGAGTTATGTAAATCAGGTGTAATATATTGCAGCTCACTTAGAAAGCAATCTGTATCCGTTGTTTAGCCTTGTTTTACAGACTTAGTTCAAACAAATTGTTGCTTATACATAATGTGCTAGGAAAGTACTATTACAAATGTCTTTTACACTATATCAAATCAAAACATGTTGGAGTTCAGTACCATGCTGCCAGATTAAGATGATGGTTAATCATGTTAGAGAATATTGATAGAGAATGTAATGAGAAAGAGACCAAATCTTGGCAGTCTCACTGCAGAATGCTGCTGACAAATGGAGTTTTATGTAGGTGACTGCCAGATACAGATCTAGTGTTTCTATGTGAGAAAAATGCACCTTAAATTAAGGTTTGTCTGAGAAGAAAATATTAAAATAAAATGACGGCAAACGCTAGCTGTCTGTGTTTCACACAAAGAAATTCTAGTAACATAACCTTCCTAAAGGAAGAACATATAATGTACCTCAGAAGATTAAGCAAGAGAAACCTGAAGTGAAAGCAAAACTCCATGAATAGCCCTTTCAGTCAGAGATTACAATAAAATGTCAGCTGGCTTAATGGGGCAGGTCATCTACCTCCTGCAGTAAACATCCTAATTCAATTTGTTGTCTACAGACAAGCATTCTTGTTTGAGGGTCACTAGAGGAAACTGGAAAATCTACCTGAATTGAATTCCTATTACTTAATTATATTGTTCTGGAAGGTGCATTTTTCTAAGTGAATATGTGGACTTCAGTGCATAGCTGTCACATAAATCACCTCAAGCACATATGAGGAATGATTTAAAAGCCTATAATACCCTTCCCTCATAGCCTAATGTTAGACTTCCTGGCTAGAATGTGGAACAATGCATCTGCAAATACGAGCTGTGATTGAAAAACTGGTGGGGATAAGTTGTGTTTTTCTACTTCTTTATATTTTTTTTTTATTTCCTGAACATATCCAAGTGAAAGAGTTTTGCTACAGCAAACAGGAATTTTAAACAGCATATTTTGAATTGCCTAGTGAGTAATAGTACTGGGCTCAAATGTTTCCCTATTGGCTGCCATTTGCAATTTGTTTACTCAGCTGATTTTAAGCCTTCTGTCTCTCAGCAACTTGTTCAAAGCCACCTAATTTCCACCAAGCATTTGCTCTTTTTTTTTTCCATTTTTGTTAGTCCTGCTCCTGGCCTTTGGGTGTTGTTAAAACATGTGCTACAAGGATATTGAATGGTAAAGTTAGAAGTATGCAATTGCTAAGGTGTAGCATGGGTTTACTTCCCTTTGTGTTTTAGGTTGCTCTGAAGGTCCCCTAAATACTGAATGTCACCTTGCTCTCTAGCAATATGGACGTGAAAAGTGTTGAATAGCCAGTAATATAAACCTAACAAAGGGTCCAGCTGCCATGGCAAGTATAAGGCAGCTACTTAGGTGCCTAATGGTTATTTAAAAGTAGTCCATAATCTGAGCAGTCCCAATATAGGTAATGCTGTGAACTAGCACCATGAAAAAACTCTTTTGTTAACCTCTACTTCACATTGCCTCTTATTCAGAGGTCTCCCCAAACAACCTGCCTTAGGGTAGGTCCTGATGACCCATTTTGTCTCTTTTGCAGAAGTGGATAATTTCTTAATCACCTGGACCACAGGGCAGAACCTGAATGCTGTATTTGCAGAGCAGAACAGCTCAGCTGAAGGGTGCAGCGGCTGCCTGGTGATGGGTAGTCTGAGATGTGTGCTGGGGTCAGACTGACAGTTGCTGTCTGACAGCTGAGCAGATCAGCTGAAAAAAATTAAAACTAATCAAAGCTCAGGGAGGAGGTTATAAATTTGGGGGCTATTATTAAACGTGTGGATTGATTAATTGAGACGTGGCTGCTCAGGGAGGGGTGCCTAGTGACTTTGACAGGAAGCTGCTGATTTTTTGGGTCCATTTGGAAAGCTGAGGATGGAGTTTGTGTTCGCTTGGTGAGTCTTATGCCAAGCAGCTGTTACCACTCTCCTCAAGCTGTTTGGAGCCCCTGTTCTAGGAAGAGAAAGTTGAAAAGGACTTGTTGGGCTATCTAAGACTTCAGGTGCTGTTTTAGGTAGAATTCCTAAGCTCCCTGAAGTCAGAGTTAAATGCAGGGAGGTTTTCTGCTCTTTTGGTTCTCTCATTGGAAAGATGCTTAATTTTGTCAGGGTATGAGAGCAGGAGAAGGCATGTCCATGTGCTTGTGTGAATGTCAGCTTCTACCATGGCAGAGGTGGGTATTGAAGTAGTATTGCCAAATGACAAGTTTGCTCAAAAGAAACAAAATTAGAGTGAAACTGTTTGCTATAGATATTTTGCTCACTAAGTTGCATTGCTCTTTTTGTGAAGGTAATGGAACTCTTTTCCTACTTCTATGTAGAGACTTGCATATCATACCTCTGAGGAAGCAATGTAGGAAATGTCTCCTCTCTTCTGTAGCGTTCAAACAATGAAGACACATAACCTCCTTTCCTCATTTATGGGGGTTGAGACTACCATGACATTTAAAATCAGTTCCAAAGTAACTCAAAGCCTAAAGTTAAGTAAGTAAATAAATAAAAGCATGTATGTTTACAAAATTTAAGGACATAGCCCAGACTGTCTATGGGTTATTGGCAATATGTACCTCAAATATGATTGTGTCATGATGTCCTTGACTGTGTTTTTCTAAAACCTGCAGACATTCTAAATGACCTCGATTTTTTTAATAGCTGTCTACTTTTAAACAAAACTTAGTGATTACTTCATAGTTTGAAAAAGTGGGCTTTGAAGTCCTGGTATGCTTTTTCTTAGCTGGGTGGATGCACATGTGTCATTTTCCACTCATAATTCAAAAATAGTGAAGAAAAAAGTATTTTGAATGTTTGGATGCCAAAATGGAAATTTTTATTTTTGCCAAGTTTTGATTTGGCCAAATTTGGATGGCTGAATAGTTAATAGTCCACTGGGAAACTCACAGGTATTATCAGAGATCAAAAACAACCTTCACTGCAGCAGCAGGCATTAGCAATTCTGTAGCTGCTGCATAAAGAACCTTAAACAGCCAATTGCCACATGGCATGGGGTCTCATCCTGCTAGCTTGTCCTCTGCTACCCTGTTGCTGTGTTCCTCCTCAGTGGGAAGAGCTAGTGCTGCTTGGCTGCCCTGTGCAGCACATTTCCCCACTGATGTGGAGGATGGAGACATTCTACAGCTTTTTTTGCCTCCTCCTTCCCACTGGAACCAACAGGAGAATTAAAAACCAGAAAGCCCTGGTGAGTGGGTTGTGTTAGCATTTCTGGGTTGCTTGTACCGTCCTCTCCCCATTCCAGGCAGACTGGTTCCCAAACTGCAGAGCCCAAGACCTGCTTCTCAGCTGCCTCTCACAGGCTCCTCTCCAGCCTCTCAGGACAGGCCCCTTTGCTCTCCTCTGATCAAATCACACATGTAATGTTTTTGCAATTTACAATTTTGGACTGTATCTGGCTTGTCATCAGGCATCAAACAAGGAGTGCTAATGCAGGAATCTGTTGTTAATTCTTTTCTTGCTGCTTTTCATGTGGTACTTTAAAGTCCACCTTTGTTCATTTGAGTTTTCTAGGTGTTGCTTTCATTGCCCCAAAGGGGTTTAAGGTTTAAATGCTGTCTAGCTAAATGTTTGACATATTTCTCTTAGTTGGCAAATGCCTCATCAGCATTTGCCAAGTTGAAGGAAGACACTGATCTTTTAATGTATAATTCAATGTATTCATGGCAAACACAGTTATTTAAGAACTTTTCTCAGAGTTACAGTAATAATGCCTGTTAACTGGCAGTGGAATTTGTTTACAGCAGAATGAACTTGGATGGCTTTCTGGCATGGTAGTGAAGTTTAACCCTTAGTTAAACAGTATTTTCTTTATATGCTAAGTTAGAAGCACTATTTAGAAATGAAGCAATGCCCATTTCTGTTAGCTAAGGCTCTTTCCTGCTGCTGTAAATTATGATATGTAAATAAACTCTAATGCAATTAGCTAAACATAACTTCTGCAGATTTTGGTGTAGTGCTTGTTTGCCACGTGCTTTGAATTTAGGGGTGGGAATGGCAAGGCTTGGGCTAATGTGTTTGCTTTTGTAGACTCTGTCCCAACATAAAGTTTCACCAGTATGTCTGCTTCATACAAGCATTCATTGTCACTTCAGAGAGCAAAACCATTACTGTACAACGTAAATAAATAAGTCAATCAGTTCCAGCACCCTCCTTATTTGTGAAAGGAACAAATCTTGTGTAACTGTTTCCCATTTTACAATTCAGTGACAAGAAGGGGAATGCAAGTGCCAAAAGGCCACAAGGTTTTTCCCTCCCTCTTTCCTCGTCCAAATTCTGTGGTCATTAGCCAGGGATGGGGAGGAACCTTCCTCCAGACAAATGACTGCAGATGTTCTTACTTGCTTTACATAATACTTTGTGAATAGGCTTTGCTTTCCCTTCCACCTATTCTGAAACCAATAGGAGAGGTTATTAGCCATGGAACAGCAAGAAACGCTGGGCAGGCTGGAGGGGAGAGTGTGCTGCATTCCCTTCTTGGCTGTGGGGAGAGTCCCAGTGCTGGTGAGCACAGCTGTGCCATCCTGCGGGGTGACTCCTCTGTGCTGCAGCCCCCAGGTTTGTGTTGTGGTCTGTTATTAGGTTTTGTCAGGTTTGTGTGCTGCCACTGGCACACAGGCTCTCACACTGCTAACCCCAGTCCAGAGCCAACCCCTCACCTTTCACCATCTTTGGGCCCTGCCCCCGCAAGACTTTCAAGGGTACCAGCAGTCACAAACACAAGTTTGACTGGAATGATGTTATTCATGAGGAACATCATAATAATTTTGCAAGAAGTCATAACTGAAAGTTGAAAGTTGTTTTTAGAAAGTTGAGTTTTGTATTGGAGAAACAGTAAATAAATGGCTCCCATCTGCCCACTTGAGAGAGCTGGGTACAGTTCTCCTACTGTTTACAGGAGGAAATTAAGCTGCCAGATGCACCCCTGCCAGCCAGCACAGAAACATAAACACATTCCTTTTTTTTCTCAAAATATTTTCTACAATACGTATTTTTGTATTTTAGTTTTTCTCCCCCCCTATGATTCAGGCTATTTTTTTTTATTACAGAAGGGGTTTTCCAGTACTTTGGTAGCACTAATTATAAATCTCAACCCCTAAAAACGAGTTATAGAGAAAATCTGTAAGGGATTCCATAAAATTATCTTTCTCTGTAAAGTCATCTTTACTTCATCTGGCTTGTCATAATTTTGTCTGCTGCATCTGGATGGCTCTGTCAACATTTGTGACAGAGTTTGTCTGCTGTTAAGGCTTCTTTAGGTTCATTCTGGTTTTTAATGCATGTTTGAAGCTAGTAAAACCAGTTTTACCTAGTAAAAAAGTATTTTAGCAAACTATGCAGCAAAATATCAGGTCACAGTATCTACCTTTGCTATTTCGAAAATATATATTTGCGATGAAAAATATATGGCAGATACTGTTACAGTTTTCTGATGGAAATAAAGAATAAGTTGAGTGATGCTTCTGGAAGTGTTCAAGGGCATGCTGGAGGGAGCTCTGAGTAACCTGCTCTAGTGAAAAGTGTCCCTGAACATGGCAGCAGGGTAGGAATGAGAACATCTTTAAGGGCCCTTCCAACCCAGGCCATTCTGTGATTCCAGGACGTTACTAGTCCTTGTGTTTACTTTTGCTTTACTAGCTCAGAAGAGTTGAGTCTCTTCTGAATACTTGTCTGAAAAGAGAAGGTGAAAATGAAGGATTTCTTCAACACTATTCTGCAGTTTATAGAAAAAAGCAGCTCAGCTGAGTTTAAGTGTTCATTTTAAATCTTTCAATGAAATCACCACTGTATGCAGTCATGGGTTCTATGCTAGGGAATAAAACTCCTAGCTGTTGTCTTGTCAGCAAGATCAGTTGTGAGCACAAGCAGATTTATTTAATTTCTTAATTTTCAAATGAAAATGAGTAAGAATATTGAAATGCTCTGCTTATAAATCCAGCTACCTAGCTCCCTCTTGAGTCAAGATCCCTAGGCTCGGGACAGAAATGCTTCTTGTTGGTTTTGAGAATATTTTTAAATTTTGCTAGATTTATTTTGCACCTACTTACGCATAAATCATAAATAAAATCTATTTCCTGTTACTCTATAGACCACAAAGTTGTGCAGAATGCATACATTTTGATTTCAAGTTTTTGTATTTACATATCCTTGGCTGAAATACAGACAGTATCATACATTCTTACAATCTTTACTTATTCAGATGTCAATTTACATAAAAACAATTCTCTGAAACACAAAATCATGAGGCTGGATGTTCAAAATCACAACAAATCATATGAAATGTGGTAAAAGTATCCTATGCAGAGTTCCCTCTATTCTTGTAATAAAATGCTCATATTTTAGTTAATGAGTCGCTTGCTAATTATCTGCTAATGAGATATGCCTGGACTCATAAGAACTGCAGAATATGAGTTTCCCACTGGGTCTGGGGTTGGAAGGAGGTAGTTCATGCTGTGTGGCTGTTGTTTCTCTATGCAGGGGACAGAACTCTGCAGAAATTAAAATCATACCTTGATTGTCTACTGGGGGCTAATGCATGCAAGTGGAAAGAAGAGCCTATTACTTCCCTGCTAGGAGGAGGGGAAGATTAGTTGAATGAAGAGCACCTCCTGGGTGCAAGAAAGGCTGAGGAAAGTTGAGGAATGCCCTCTGACTTGCTGGCTTCTCCTCACAGATGCCCTCCGAGTGCAGAACACGTATCTCTTGGCCTCCATTTCTTTGTTCCCTCTGAGTAGAGACTAAACCTTAGACTTAGGCTTTGAGATGTCTCTTTCTGTGCTTTGCAGAGCTTTTCTTTGTCACTTCCTCTCTGATCCTATCTAGTTTTGGAAGCCTACTGTGTGTGAAGGGCTCCTCTGGCACGGCCGCTGAATCAGGAGGCTTTGCTGCCTCTGGAGCCCGTGTGAGTTGCCGTGCTCCTTTCCCCAGGAAGCGGAATGTAGCAACTCCTTGTGGCTCACATTTCCCACACTTGCTGAAAGATAAAGAGAGACTTGAGAAGTGGAACAGAAAGATACCGCCCTTCCACTAGATCACTGTCACCTTTTTGGTGTTCAGCCCTGACTAATCTTCTTAGGAAGAAGCCTGGGGTTAATTATCTGTTGTGCCTGGATCCCTTTCCAGGCTTGTTTGAGACAGTTGGTATTCTGTTCCTGAGAAGAAATGCCCTGTTAGAAAGGTACTGGACTCAGTCTGTTTTCCAGACAGGGGAATCCGCTATTTTTCTGTTTGAATTATATTGCTGATTTAAGTTTCTTGCTGCAAATATTTTTCCCCAGGGAAAAGGCTACTTTTCCCCTGCCTTAAACCTTACCACCAGCTACTGGTCTGCCTCATAAATGTGACTTTTATATAAAATGAAAACAGGACTAGATGAGGCAGGCACTTCAGTGTTTTAGCCTAGTAATGTGAGTGACCTATTGTCTTTTAGGGGGGTTACACTGTAGTGGTATTCAATACAATCAATACATCAATACATCAATATTTTCCTCATTCCTCATTTTACCGTACAGACATAATGAGGGCTGTTAACATGAGATATACCACTGGAAAGGTTATTATTCAGCTTTAATTGTTCTGAAATTTGAGATTTAAAATGGCCTTGCTCCTTTGTTAGTATGATGATGCTCCTACAACTGGTAGGAGTAAAGTTAGCTGGTTCTGCAGAGTCCTGATGCTTTCCATGCTAATTATCTTGTTCTCTGTTACCATCTTGTCAATTGTTGTGAATTGCTTTCAACTGCATTTAAGGAAATGTTAACTGCATGCATTAACTGCCTGCATACATAGGAGTCCAGATAGTAAGAGCCTGAATAGTTTTCACTTCCTATGTGTATTATCTTATGTATTTAAGATAAACAGAAATGTATTAAAGAACACAGTTCAAGAGGATATAAAAAGCAAAACTTTGGACAGTCGAAAGAAAATGGAACTGAGTAGCTAGGATTTTTAATTTCCTTTCCTTGGAATATTTATCTTTATACGTTCATACTGGTGCATCAAATACTGTAAGTTACTTTTTCAGCATAAAAAATTTCTGGGATACCATGGTATCCAGATAACCATTGAATCTAGAAGGAGAGCAAAAAATTTGCACACTGTTTCTAAATCCTGCTGTAATAATACAAGAAAATAAAAATCATAGATATGGTGAGTGTGTATAAGTACACTTACTGAAGTCAATACAAACCCAAATGGGTATGATTAATACTGAAAATACTAATTTTCTCAGGAGAAGCTTTTGAGTTTCTACTAAATGAAAATAGTCTGAGGGTGATCGCTTGTATTTTGCAGTGCCATAAATTTTCAGTTGTCAGGGATTAGTTTGCAGCTTTTATTGTTTCTTATCTGTGGCAGTCAGCCTGCTGTTCTGAATTTATTTTTATTTCCTTCCTATATTATATTTTGTTGCCAATTTTTTAGATTTTTCATTTCTAAGTAAAGCTTTCAGTCCCATGCTTTCAGCAAATAAATTTTTTAAGTATATTGGCTTTAATGATCTCATTCACTTCGTGAGTTGTTATTTGTGTTCTAGAAATGAATTGTGTTGTCTAACTGAACTGGTATAACTATATTTAATTCTAACTTGATTACCTCTCTGCTGTTTTCTAGATAGAGCATACACTCAAATATCCCCACGTGCTTGCCATGATTCCATATGCTCCCATCGACTATGGCAGGACTTGCAAGCAATATATCTAATTGCACTTTTCATTATGTAGTCAATAGGCATATAAGTTAATTGCACAGTTTTGCTTTCACTCTAGGTATACGATAAAAATTGATTTTCCTTCCTTCTGACATTTACTAACTGGCCAGCACAAAACTGCCTCGATACTACTGAAGGTCCAGTGTTCTCAGTAACTGGAATTCCTTCAGCTTTAATAATGGAACTGACTTTTGGTGTGATCTATTAGTTAGGTGGTGTACTTGCAGATACAGATTCATATTCTTTCCTCTTCTTTGAAGCACACTCTTAGTAAAGATGTGGATTTGTGCAATACATGTTTTGCATGTTGCTGTTCTTTTTTTCA
The DNA here is from genome assembly GCA_013397155.1 of Irena cyanogastra. NCBI lineage: Eukaryota > Metazoa > Chordata > Aves > Passeriformes > Irenidae > Irena > Irena cyanogastra. Next base: position 151,631 of record VWZV01003721.1, read on the forward strand.
CCTTCTTTTCCCTCATTTGGAAAGGCCCAAAGCAGCTGGCAATATCAGGAGAAACAGAAAGAAAGTGCGTTTGGCCCCATAGGAACATTTTCATCTGATTGATACAAACATACACCAGAACCTTCCTCAGAAACTGCTCTTGTATTCCTTGACAACCATCAGGGTAAAAGTATAGATTGCTCATTAAAAAATCTCACATATCCCATTAAGGACTTATGTCTTTATTAAGGATTTCATGTCTTTCTGGCTCTTCCCTTCTGTCAGGGCACCTTGACCCATTCGCTCTTAGCCATACAAACTCTTCCTCTGTCAGCCCATCTTCCTCAACTCTTCACTGTTTTTCCTTTCTCTGAGTTTGGCCAGCCAGCTTCAGCTTCCCTGTGGCAACCAGACTCCACTCATCCTAGCCACAGCTTACATACTCTGTGTGTCTCTATATCCGTGTGGCAGGAGGTATAAATTGTCAATATGATTATTGCTTTCACCACAATTTGTGAAGATATGGAAATTAGATCCTTCAGTAACTTGTAGCAAATGATGTGAATATTGGCTTTTTGTGGCTTGGGTACACTTTCCAACATCCTATTTGTTGATTTTTTAGTGCAACACTTGCATGCAAATACTTGTATGGTCTGCAGTAGGGGATAATTCAACCTACTTCCTTTAGCTGGGAGTTGTGCTAGAAATTACGTACATGTACAGATTTTTAAGATTGCTGTCAAATTTAGGTGTGGTTGCTTCTCCATCTGTTTTTCCTGCTAATTTCCTGGAGATATTTGCCCACTGTAGTAAGGTGAGAAAAAGGGCAATCAAATATCTGTAAGTGGGGATTCTGGGTCATTCCAACAAAACTGAGTATTTGTGCCATTTTTCCTGATATACACCTGCCAGATGAATAAAGGAACAGCCAAGCTGGGGGAGCAGCTGTCTATCCACTGGGAAGGAAGAGTCAGTGTGTGCAATTGAAGGAGGTAGGAGGTAGCTATGATGATGTCTCCGTTTGAAAAGACAGGTATCTGCTAAGGAAGGCAGGAGCCTCCCCTAAAATGGAAAATACAAAGCCCCTCCATCTGAATTATTATAATTTTGAAATTAAGGGGTGCTCAGGCAAGGATATGGGAGTAAGAATATCAGCATTCTGTTAGGGAAAAAAAAAAGGCAGTATTAGAGGACAACAGTGACAGAGTCAGAATAGAACCTGACACCCTGTGGGCCAGGGTGTTGGTGGCAGTCCCATTAAATGGTGGCTACAGCCCTCCTGCAGTGACAGGGGTGGTTCTGTTGGAGCAGGGATCCTGTAGAAGGGTGGAGTTTTCCTCAGAAGGTCCAGTGGTGGTGTAGATGGGCCTGGTCTTTCTCTGGGAATCCAGTGGAGAAGAAAGCTGCTCATCTGGGAATCCAGTGGGAAAAGGCTGATTATGTTGTTCGAAATCTCAGATTATATCCAGGTTGGAATGCTTGGCTCCTCCCCCTGGGCAGAGCATCTCCCAGTGGAATGATGTAATTTTATCAGCCATGCAGTGACACTCAATGGCCCATTAACAGAAGATATTTCCTGGTGGGAGGATTGGCTGTGGAAGAGATAAAGGATAAAGAGATAAAGAAAACTGCTCCACCTGGTTTTAACAGGTGGCCAAATTAACAGAAGATAACTGCCCCACCTCCAACAGATGGAAATAGAATACACACCCCAGCCACACCTTGCATTTCCAACCTAAGACAGATGACTAATTAATGGCACTTTCCTCTTTGAATTAAGTAAAATTAAAACTGTGTGGTCTTAGGTAAATGTGGGCACCAGCAGAAGATAATCACTTGGATATTGTGTTTGGATAAGCTTCCATTGATGTTGGCAATGAGAGGAAATGTTGGAAACTGGACTAATATCTTTAGAGACTTTGCATCTGGGGTTTGGGATTGTGCATCTGCTTGGTGGAAGATCATTGCTAAGTTTCAAGAGATAATGTAGCTAAAACAATGATAAAATACAGTGTTAGGTATACTTAGTGATCTTGGAGGTTCCTTCAGCCCTGTAGTCCTTGATGGCCATGCTGCCGCTTAAAACCACATGTTCTCATGTTAGTAGTAGCCAAGATGTGTTATTTTGTTATCCTTATTTTGTGAAGTGGTTGTGTGGGCTGTATGGATGAATGGAGAAAGCATATCCAGAGACATTACTGAAGAAAATCCCAACTGGTTTATCCAAAGGAAAACTTGGGTGGAGTGAAATGGATTTAAAAATCTCTCCCCATTACTTTTTTTTCACACGGAAAAAATACTTGCATAATCTACAGATGGGAGCTTGCTGATTTTTATCTCAAAATACTCCCAAAATCATGAAATGGTTTGAATTGGAAGGGACCTTAAAGATCATTCAGTTCCAATTCCCTTCCTGTAGGCAGGGACACCTTGACACCTTTACTAGACCACATCTCTCAAAGACCCATCCAGCCTTGTCTTGAACACTTCCAGAGATAGGCCATCCACAACTTCTCTGGACAATGTGTGCCAATGTCTCAGTACTCTCCTAGAGTACTTCCTAATATCTAAGCTAAACGTGGTCTCTTTCAGTGTGAAGCCATTTGTCCAATCACTCCACATCCTCGCAAAAAGTCTCTCTTCAGCTTTCTTATAGGCTTCCTTCAGGTGCTGCAAGGTGTTCCAGGGTCACCCTGGAGCCTTCTTTTCTCCCACCTGAACAGCCCCAACTCTCTCAGCCTGTGCTCCAGCTCTCTGATTATCTTCACAGCCTCCTCTGGACTTGCTCCAGCAGGACCATGTCCTTCTTGTGCTGGGGAGCCCAGAGCTCAACTCAGTGCTTCTGAACCAGTGTTTGGTAAAAAATTGTGGCAGACATACTGATATTTTTGTACTAACTCATGCGAGAGAAGTGAGAGTAAAAGGATAAACAGTGTTAGAATCTGTGATGGGCTGTTTGCTGCAGATTCTTGCATTGGGGTGATGTCATTAATCATACACAGTAGACTTACATTTGAGTTGTATTGATAGCAAAATGGGTGGCAAAACCATTATTGCCACATGCCCTCACATTTTAGGAAAGCTGAGTAAGTCACACCCATGAGCTGGAGAGTCCTGTGACAATTTGCACTTTTTAAGTTGCTTGCTGTGTGCTAATAGCCAGTTGTTTACATTACCTTTAAAAGGTATCATCTTAAAATTAAGGAACAAACCCAAAACAATAATCTGTTTTTCCTCAAAATGTGACCTACTAAGTCCAAATCCTACTAACTCCATGTATGGCAAACAATAATGTTTTAGAAAAGAGGACTTTGACACTCATTACAACTAGAGATGGAAACAATATGCAGTCAAAAATTCAAGAGGGCACATTTCCAATAGTATTAAAGTACTTGTTCCTAGACACAGTAGATCATGAGATATTGAATCTTAATCTCCTGGCATTCCTATATGCAAGGACGCTATTTTAAGACATATTATAAAGCTTTGAGAATGTTTTAATGATTGTTCTCCTTTCTCTGACATTAGTTCTGGCTGATTTCTTAAAAGCACTCTCAGGCAGTTGTTTAAATAGTTGTCCTTCAGCATGAGTGTGTATGTTAAACACTGGCAGGTCTTTTGAGTAAGAATTAACCTGCCGGTGCAGACACCATGACTAAAAGGTAGTCTCTTCCCCAGTTCTGCTGGTTTAAATGTCTCTTTTCATGCCCACTCACCATCAGGGTCTCCGTGGCTGTCTAAAACACGTCTCTTCTGCACTGGTGTGCCTGCCTGAGCTCAATAGTGGCATCTGGCTGATGCCAGGCATGCCCAGGCCGTGGTGATGCTCTGGGCCTTGTACTCCCTCCTAGCGGCTGGCTGGAAGGTCAGGAGCAGCACTGAAAAGTCTCTCCTAAGTATAAAACTTGGAATTGGCATTATTGCCCATTTATTATCAGTGTATTCACTATACACTGATGGCTGTGAGTATTCTAATAATCACTGTGAGTACAGCTGTTTTCCCCCTGAAGCAGAATTGGTAAGATTTGTGTATGCTGCCTTCCAGAAACCTGTGGGCTTGCATGGCTGTTCTGAGCTACCAGCAAAACTCACATGTAGATATGATGAGACCTGTCCTTCTGTGTGTGCTCATACTACTAGCCTGGGTATATTTGTTCCCTGCAGCCAAGCTCAGGCCACTGCTCCAGACTGAGATACAGCAGTGCTTAAAAACTGCAAACACAGAGTAGTGCAGTTGTCCTTCCTTGGCTCCAGCTTTTACCGGGCTGCTCACTGCTCGGGACATTTGGAGCTTGTTTTCTCAGCCAGCATAGATGATTTAAACAGATCTGGCAGCCAGGCAATGTTCAAATACCTGAAGTCAAATTTTATTTTCCCTTGAGAGAGATTTTATGAGTAAAACACAACTGATGGAGCAATGGAAAGCTCTCTAAGGAAGACGCATGTCTCCCTTTGGGAGATGCATCCTAACACCAAATCACTTTCCTATTTCTAGGCCAGAATGCTTCAGAGGTGCAAGCTGTTTTCAGATTTTATGGTTTAGTTCATAATCAACACCATCTCAATTTTTAAAGAGTTATTTTCAAGTTCATTTGGGTGAATAAAAGCTTAAGTATGTGACGAAATTACCCCAAGTTATCAAGTTTAACTAATCCACGCTTGTTTGCTGATGTCAAAATCATGGTGTTAGCTTTGTTTGCAAAGATGCCAGAGTACCTGCGCTGGCTAAAGGAGCTTGCAGAAACAGTGACAAGGCTGTCTGTGCAGGGCAGACCAGTGGTAACTTAGAAACTGCTGTTAAATGTCTGAAGATGAATAAGTGATCTCCGTAGTTTCATGAATGTCTATACATCCAGTCACACTTGTGAGCGAGCTAAGCTGCTGGAGAAAAGAAGTGTAACAATCCAATCTGGCTCACAGACATACCTTGCCAGTGAATTGTTCTGAAAACTGAACTGCAACGCCTGTGAGGACAAACCATTCTGTGGGACAGGGTAGTTTTGACTCTGGCAAGGCCCTTGCATAGGTCTTGTGGCCAGGAACTGTCACCTGGAATTTGAAAATGACCTGCTGCTCCCTGAGCTCCGGTACCATCAGCTTAAACAAATGCCAGTCTGGGAAAGAGTATGTGAGTAATTTAGAATCATGCACAGGATGCCGAACCTTGGTTTACCACAGTGACAGTGACTTCTGTGAGACAGAAAATGCAGTTCCTCACTTCCAGTAGTTCTGGTGCCCTAAACACCTGAGGAATTTAAATCAGGGCTGTATGGAGTTTTGTTGTTGGGGGTTTTTGTGTTTTTTGTGGTTTTTGTTTGTTTGTTTGTTTTTAATTTGTTTGCTTGTTTGGCTATTGGTTGAGGTTTTTGTTGTTTTGTTTGCTTGTTTGGTTTTGTTGTTGTAGTGGGTTTTAACTTGTTTGTTGCTTTGAGGGTTTTTGTGTAGTTTGTTTGGTTTTGCCTTTTTTATTTTTGTTGATTATTTGTTGGGTTTTTTTGTTGTTTGTTTGTTTTTTAATGGAGCGATCCCAAGGGGTCTGCAGACACAGCTTTGGTGAGGTTGTCCTCAAATATGTGATAGCATATCCTGCTTTTCCAACCTTCCTATGAGCTGGAGGGCTGTGCCTGCTTCTGGAGGACACAGAGCAAATAGTGACTATATCCAGCTGCCTTTGTATTTTACTAGGATAATACAAACAGGAAATTTCACAATACCCTAAATTAATCAATCTGAAGTTCATTTCGCTAAGTTTTAAAGACTGTGAAAGGGCAAGGCATTATTTAAACATATGTGATACTTCAGAAGAGTGCAGATCCTATGGCTATATTAATGGTAAGTTCCAAAGCAAGGTTTAGACCAGGTGTGAGAAAGTGCAGGACTATTGTCTTTTAGGTAAGGTCTTAGTTTTATACACTCAATTTTTTTTTTTTCCATGAAAATACAATACCTTGATACACACAAAATTCCTCTACAATATTTATGAAATTTTTCTCTTCCATTTTGTGTTGCATGCTGCCACTATTTTCTTTAAGTTTTTTAAATGCAAAGTATATTTTAATGAACTTAATGATTTAACCAAATTTTAGTTTAAATCAACGTACTGGAAAGCATTTAGTTTCCTTGTTTTTCTTTCATTAATCCTGGTACATAAATGGATACTTGCTTTTTTGGGTTTTTTTGCAGTTCAGTGGCAGAAAACTTGTATTCAGCCATCTTTGGTCTACGTTTGAATGTGCATAAATTCTTGTAGTATGTCATGGTTCTGACTGACACCTATCAAATGTACAAAATGAAGGGACAGACTCTGCTGTAAAGAGTGCATAAAGAAGAATTCTATACAACTAGATTTAGTTTTCATTTTTCATTGCCTATGTTTCAGATTCCATTGTGCTATGAAATGATTTTTGTTTTTAAAGGGTTACTATAGGCTCATTCAGCTAGATTTGGTTCTAGGCCTTGTATGTTTTTCATAGAAGAAAACTTTCCACAGTCACGCCTGCAGAAGAATTGAAAGGTGCTTTTAATTTTTTCTTTCAAAATGAGGTTTTGTTTCACGTGATCAGGGAGACAGTATCAAAATGGCATTCTTGGGGGCAAAACTAAGAACCCAAGATTCATCAACACCAACTGTAATTTTAAAACATAACTTGTAATTTCTGAATGTTTAACATTTGTAGTGCTTAACACTATGCAATGGAAGTTTAAACTGCTATCTTGAAAATAAGCTATGTTAGAAACCTGAATAATGAAATGCCATCAAACAGAAATCTCTAATAATGATAATTTAATTTAATTTCTTTGCAATGTTTGGGGAACATCCCAACCTGACCATTCCCAAGGCCCCTGGCAGCCTCACTCCCAAGGTCAGTGCCTTTCACTGCTGGCATCGAAGCCCCTCCAGCGTGGGTGGCTCCAGTGTCCCCAGGGGTCCCTGCTCGGCTCCTGCACAGCCCTCAGTCACACCAGGTTTCCTCACTGGCTCCACCCTACATTTCCCCCAGCAGAGTCTCCGATGTCTCATCCCACAAATATTTACTCCCAGCACGGTAACACAGAAACAGCTGAAGCTGAGGCGCTGCTGAGGAAGGACCCCCAACACAGAAACACCTGGGCTTTTATCCACTCACTGTCCAGGCTGGGTGCAAGTCTTGCTCCTTCTCCTTAGTCCTATGATCCTGTTGTGTCTCCAAGTGTCCCTTCACCTGGCTGGCCACTGGCTCTTGTGACTTTCATTAAACATCTTCGTTGGGAGCCTCTTGTCTCAGACTCCCATCCAGAGCTCAACCTGCATCTCAAATTGCAGCTTGCAAACTCAGCTACCTACACCAGATGTTTTCCTCAACACTAATATGTATCACCTCTGTTGTTTAAAAAAATGTTGAAGCTGACAGTCTCTTAAGCGTTAGGGGGGCCATGGAAATCCTCCTGCTCTGTGCATGCAGTCTTTGTGGATCTAGTAATCCTACAGTTTATTTTGGGGAAGTGCAGAAAGGTGACAAAACGTTAGGGACACCTAATATGAAAGAATGGCTTCTCAAATGGAATGGATATTTTGTAGTTCCAGTTTTATCCCTGCAAGGTTCAGAATTGCTGGGACTCCTGTGTAGCAACATGATTACATGTCCTTTAATCTGCCCGGTCTCTTGTGAGAGCTTTGAAGGGAGGCTGAGTAAGCAGAGTGGATAACTTTAAGCTTACTTTGTGCCTCTTGATGCCATCTGAGGAAAAGGTATTGCTCTACATGAGACTAGGTTCCAGAAAAAAAAAAGATCATACCTATTTATAGAAACAAATAATGAAAGAGAATATCAACTCTAGTTGGCAATGTAATATCTTCCCTGTTATTCTAAGAGTTATTTAACTTCCAGGATTTGTGAAAACACAGCTCCAGCATGAAAACGTAATTTCAAACTGTCCAAGAACTGTTGCAGCAAAAAAGGAATACAGAATAGCAATGTCTACGCTCAGCTGAGTTCAGGCTTTGAACTGGCATTCAACTCTTGCAGATACAATGAAGATAAGAACAAAAAAAATTGTTAGTTAATTGATTCCTTGACATATAAGATTACTGATCTTGACTTTTTATCAAACTTTCAGGTGTCTCCTTTCTAGAGACCACATAAACTGTACCTAAAATACTTTAATTCTTGCCTCCTCTCCATGAAATTCCTTTGTGAGGCACAGAGGGTTATTCCAAAGTGCAGAAGCTGCTCCCTGTGTTTTACTTATTCATCACAGCTCTGACTTACTGGTTTAGCTTCGCAAGGATTGGAAGTATTGCAAGACATTTTCTTTCACACAAATATTTTCTAGCCCCCTGAACCCCCAAGCTCCAGGAGAGTCTGATACATGCTGCTTGTTACAGTGTGCTCTAGCCATTGCTTTCCAGCCCTTCCGAGCTAGGAGCAGGAGATGATATCAGCATTGTGGTGATGCAAGAGACCACACACAAGTAAAGAATGCAGGTGCAGTCAGGGAGAGAAATCAAACCTTTTGCAGCAGGCCAGAGTGAAAATCTTTGTGTACAACAGGAAGAAAGGTACTCTTATACTGAACAATACTGGTGCAAAAAGGGTTATTTTAAACTGTCTAGGAGCTGGTTTTCTCCCTTTCCACATCCAGGCTAAGAAAACACAATTTATAAATGCAGAAGAAACTTGATTTGAATATTTGTACATTTAGCTCTTGCAAACCTGTCTTTTCTTTGTTTCTTTGTTGTACTGTTTTCTCTGCCTTGTTCTGATTTCGGTGTCCCCACGGTCAGGTAGAGACACCAGAGCTGACTTCAATGATCTGGCAATGCTACTGAAAGCAGCTCAGTGTCAGGAGCCCAGTGCCCCAGACTGGCTCTCTCATTCTGCTAGGAGAAAAAGCCCTGTTCTTTTCCTCCAAACAAGTGTTGATAACATAAAGCCTGAGGGACATGATCTGTCTCTGCAGGGTTCCCAGATCAGGCTCTACTTGGTCTCTCACTTCCTCAACCACGTCCGCTCCCGGTCTCACAGGCTCGCACCTTCTTTTTTTGTCTCTTTGGGGACATGCATGACAGTAGGGCTAAGAATACTTTTGGCCGAGAGCTTCAAAGCTTCCGCAGGAGACAGATGCATCATTCTCATTGAAGCTCATGAGAGCCGTGTTCTAAATTCTCCATGCTGCTTGCGGAGCTTTTCGCAGTGGCTGATGTACCAATACCACTGGAGTACTGTAATTCAAATAACATGCACAATCAACATTATCAAACTGATGAGCTGCTGATATTACCCTGGGTGCTTGTTTGACCTCTGCTTTGGGCTGCCCTGTGTAGCCTGGCATGGCCTGGCTTTGTGCTGTCCTCTGCCCTTCCTGTCCCCTGCCTCACCTGAGCTGCCCTCCCTGCCTGCCCGCTCGCCAGCTTCCGCTCTTTGAGATCCGCCCTCTGCCCAGCCAAGCCCTAGTGCAAAACTGCTATGCGAGGGCAGATCTATGGGCTCAGAGCATCCAGGGAATGCAAAAGTTTTCTTGAGGTGTTTGCATGTCCTTGAGATCAAGGGGGAATATCAGACCTTCTTATGCTGCAGGCCCTGTCGCTGTGTGATGTCCCTGAAAGATCTCAATCTTACAGGGCACTGGGACAGGTTAATGGACACACTCCTGCCTCGCTCACAGGAGACTGCACAGACTGCCTTCCTTCTCCCAGAGACTCAGTGGTGTTTGATGCCTTTTTTGGTATAAGTAGGAGTTTGGAGTGGTATTGTCAATCACTAGTCTGTATATAATTAAACTGCTTTCAGTTTTCTAACTGCTTTACCTGTGCTTTAGTCATACAGTCATTAAAGCAGCTGGAAGATGTATTTGTTAGCATTACTGGTCCTCTGTGATTCTCAAGGATTCCATTTTATTGAGAATAATAAAAGTGGAATTAGGATGCAAGTGTCTATGGTCTCAGTTTTATGCATGGATTTAGTGAACACTTTGCTGCTTTGTCTTAAACCCCGGGTACTGTGATACTAAGAAGAATAATGCTAGTAGGGGAATTTAAAGGGAACAAATCCTAATTTCTGCATTAAAAATGTAAGTGGTGTCTGATCAGGCATTTCTTTCAGCTAATCACCCTGTTTTAAGTTTCTCCCAGGTTTATTTTCACACATACAAAAATAACTTCCAATGGTTTTATGAAGACTGGCCATAAAAATATCTATATTTTTTAAACTTCTTTTTTTTTCTCCAATGAAATCTGCTGATTGAAACTAAAGAACAAATCTTGATAATCTTCAGTGCTGGAAGCCTGAAAACTAAATCAACTTTTTTTTTGCATTTTCCCTCCTCTTTGGAAGATGCAAAATCTTCTTCTCTCCTGTCCAACAGCAATAATAGAAAAAAACTCAGCCCATTTCCCCAAAGAGATTATTATGACTTTGTGAGAAAAAAAAAAATACTTTTAACCTCTTTCTAAACATAACTCTTTCCTACCACTGTGACAATTTTATGAATTCTTTTTCCCTGCATATTTCTGTTTGTTTGTTATCTAATCCAAAAGCTGTGTATTTGGGAGCTGTTCGAGTTCTCTTTTGTAGGAAGGTGACTAGGAGTGGAGCAAGGTTGTGGAAGCTTCCCAAAGTTTTTTGAAGACATGCTACTGAGAGCCCTCAGAATGCCGCAAGAGCTTCCCAAGGGAATCACAGCTGTATCAACATGGCAGAACCTGAGGACTCCAGTCCTGCAGATATAGCAAAATATTTTTACTTTCTAATGGCTTGTTCTTTTACTTTATGTATGCAAAAAAGCTGCAATAGAAGATGTCGTGGGTATATTTGTTGATGCTAACAAGCTCTAAAACTAATGACTATTTGGCTGCAGAGAAGAAAGGTTGATTTTACGTCCCACGGGTGGGACAGACTAAAGGTGAGTTGAGCGTCTTGACAATGGGAGAGTAACATGTGGCTAGTCTGTAACTTCATGGCACCAAACTTTTTAGCCTTTTTTTTTCTCTTTCTTTTATCCAGTTGAGCTGCTTGCCCCTCTTCTGTAGGAGAAGTTGCATGTATAGCGAGCTACTCTCTGTGGTGGAACTACCCAATTGTGAAAGTGTAGTGGCTGTAATTAAACCTATTTGTTCTGCAGCAGATTTACTGGAAAGATGCTGTATAATGTTATCTTTCTGGGAAGTGTCACTATTGGGTTTCTGGCAGAGACCAGCTCATTTTGAGACTGGAATGGCTTGAGAAATCTGATCTATGTTTGAGACTGGCCCCTCTTGGAGCAGCGGGATGGACTAGGTGACCTCCAGAGGTCCCTTCCAGCCTGAATTATTCTATGATTCTGTGGAAGGTTCCTCGATCTGCTCAGGGACATTATCCTTTAAAGCCTCCATCTGGCCACGTGTTAATCTTGGACTGCATAGGCCATCAGCCTCTTCCATGCTAAATCTGGCAGGTGAAGAGAGAAGAGTTACAGCATGTGTGCAAACCATGTGTCCGTAGCATGTGTCCATAGGTATATCTAGAAGGGTTAGAAATGCAAAAAAGGATGTCTCAGCTCTGAGAACAAAACTATTAAGAAGTGCAGAGAGGAAGTTTTACTGGGGAAAGCAGGATATGGCGAAGTTTCACTGTTCTGTACCTGATCACAGATATTGGGTCAAAACGTGGTATTCACTCAGCATCACTCTATAAGTGGTAGTGAATAAAAAAAAAAAAAATCCTGCTTTTCAGCTGCTGGGATAGAAAACCCACACATGATGGTGGTTTGGAACATCCTGAATTTATATCTGACACATGAAATGACAGAAAAATAATGAGTCTGGAGTAAAACCTCTCCTCTCCAAATCTGAAAAGCTGTAGCCTCACAGCTCCAAGTAATAGCTATGGCAATAAAAATCTCTTTCCTGTTGTATAATATTTGCTGGTTTATGATAAGGCATAGGGATCCTAGACACTCTTTAATAGATTTAACACAGCTGCATAATCCTGGAAAGAGTCATGTCCTAAACCTTCCTTTATGATCATCACATTCTGTGGGGAAAAAACAAAATGTCCTGCAAGAGTAGACAGGAAGACAGCATCTGCCTATTTAGACAGGTTCACAGACCCACTAAATCCTTTTCTGATTTCTGACCCACTAAGTCTCTTTTTCTGATCCAACTGAGTAGTTGGATGCTTGGTATGTTGCAGCAGACTCCTACCAGCAAAATGGGCCAGACTTTGAAGAGCAGTCCCTGAGGAACAACTTAAATATGACACTCAGAGAGAAGCTTTAAAAACTAATGGGAGCTGTCTATTTGTTTTCTTTAAGCTGTTGATCAACATGACATGTTGTTGCTAATGGGCAATTAATAAAGACAATCTAAATTCCCAAGAGAATTGGATGTCCAATAACTGAGTGCAAGAGATGTGCTGGTGCAAAAACAAAGCTAAAGCTTTTCAGTCAGTGTGACCATTGCTATGGAGAACAAGGGACAGGGAAGGTGTAGATGATAGTAAAAAAAGGAGGAATCCCTCTCATGAGTGTGTGAATTGTCTTGATTTTTGTGATAACTTGATAATTATTTTTCTTTGATTAACAGGACTTGGAAATCTAAAAAGGTTAGACTGGATCACACTCCAAGCTCTGAGAAAACTTTAATTAGGCAAGAAGAAGATGTGCATGAGATGAAGATAGGAACCATGCTATTGCAGTAATGGAAAAGAGACCAGGATTATTTATGTGAGAAGGAAGGTTGGGAGGAGGACTGGGAGGAGATTCAAAATCAGGGTGGTAATATTATCAAGTGTTGGAAGTGGTGCTAGAATGTGAAGCCAGTGATAAAATGAACTGAAGAACATTGTCTTTGGTTCATTTTAATTTCCCGGTACTTAAAGTTTAAAAAAGCCCAAAGCTTTCTAATTAAAGGGGAAAAAAAACCCCAAAACATCAACAAAATCAAAGAAGTTTTCAGTGATGATTGTGGAGCTGATGCTGAATTTCCTGGATCCATCATAAGCAGTCTTTGCATGTCACTATTTCCTCTGCCCTGGCTTAGAATTAGCGATCTATTTGACTTTGGTTATTGCAGACCCTTGGAGATCCACTCTTTCTCTCACCAGTGCAAGGAAGTGAGGGTGTTTTATGTGGTAAGTTTGTCCTCTGGTACCAGATGGCTCAGTTCTGAGCCTGTGCACAGAGCTGGAAGAACAAGAATTGCTTATTGAAGGGACAAGTGAGGTGTTCCCATTTTCGAGATAGGCTGGAGATCATCCAGCACAAAGCTAGCAGGGGGAAAAACTGGAGAAGGCAGTTCTGTGAGACAAAATTAAAAGACAAAAAATCAGAATCCCATGTGAGATTGGGACATTGTGGAAATTCAGTAAGACATCCTGGTTAAAATTTTTTTCCAGTGGCCCAGTTTCATTCTCACTCTAATGGCCTTGCTCAGGTAATGTCATATGTGAGAGACAACTGTGGGTAACAGAGTACAGTTGTGCAAAGCAGAGTATTCAGGTGATACATGCAGATAAAGACAGCTTTGTGATACAATAGGTAATAAATAATATTGAATGTACTGCTTTCTAGCACTCTCCTGTGCAGGTGTATATGTTACAAACTGGTAGACAGCACATTCTGAAAACATACTACACCTAGTGTATATCTTTCTATGATTTATCTGCATGCTTTTCTGTACTGTACAACACTTCGAGAAATTTTTATAAATTATGGCACTCAAGTCCATACGTCATAGTACTTTAGTACATGCTCTCTTGTAGCATTACCTTGGGAATCCAGAACATATAATACTTCCTTTGGAAGAGAAATTTATCAATTGCTTCATCTGCAGCCGCCTTTGTAGCACTTGAAAGAAATGCATTAAAAAAAAGAGAAAATCCTAATGCAAAACCAACCAAAACCCCCTATCTGTTCAGACTTACACTTAAATATTTGGTTTTACACTATATTTAGGACTGCCTGGCTGTCAGCCAAGACAGAGCCTATCACAAATTTAAAACATTAGGTGGAAAGACCATGTGACTATTAGTTTAAATTTTTTTTCCCCAAATGCTTATTTTGTTAGTGCATCATTTAATATTGATCTATTAAAGTGCATGGGAAATCACTTTCAGAATTTCAGCAAATATCTATCAGGCTTTTTTAAGTCATGTTAAGGGAGTGTTCTGTTAATAGAATATTTGATATTTCTACCATCAGGATTAAACACATAGTCTGAGACCATGAAACATCCAAGTGCTCAGCAGTATCTTGAAAGCAGAGCCTGACAGAAGAACGATGGAAAGATGATGGGGCTGTGATGGACCTATGGTAAGACCCCTGTGCAATTTTTCAATGTAGTTGTGACAGGCTTGTTTTGTCTCATTGCGATGGGGGGTACAAGTAATTTACAGGCACATCAACAGGCCACTAGCTACAGACATCGAGGTTTAGGCGCTAGGAACTAAGGAGGTAAGAATCAGCAATGTTTAAAAGTACTCACTCCCCCAATGTGTAGTCAATTATTCTGAGATGAAATGAGGGGTTTAACTGTCCTGACTAGTGTGGATCTGCTGATTGTTACAAGAGATGGTGCCTGTCTGAGTGGGAATTTCTATCCCCAAAATCCTTCTGACCTTTCACAGCCTTTTACTTGGGAGCCTGGTTCCCAGCTTCCCCATGTGTTTACTCTGTCTTTCAAGGTACTTTGCCTCACTCTGTGAGGCAAAATGAATGTGTGAGCACCTTCCTCTAAGGGGTGGAATCCATGCCTCTGAAAAGCCCAGCTGTGGAAAAAGTTACAGAGATATAAAGCCTTATGATCATTTCAGATCCTGCTGCTCATGTAGCAAAGTTAGAATGGAAAAATAAGCCTGGAGAAGCTGGAGATTGAGGGGAACAGTTTTAGAAAACCAGCTGCAGGTAAGTAGGTATGTTAGTCTGGGACCAGTAATCCCACTTATCATTTGGATGCCTTCATCAAATTTTTCTAAGACATTTTACAAAACTCCTTTCCAGGTGTTGCAGGCTAGGCTCTGGTTTTAAATGCTTGGCAAAGGCACGGTAGCTCTTGCCAAAATTCTTGGAGATGCCTTGTTTTATAAAGTTCAGGCATAGAGGAAGATTTCCCCTGGAAGATTTGAGCCAAGAAAAAGCACTCTCCTGCTGCAATGTCTAGCCCAGGTAATATTATTATATGTTGCTGAAGCACTGAGAGCTATATACAGACATTCAGAGCTGTCAGGAAGCATTCCCTGACCTTTCCAAGCTGCAGGTGAACCTACACAGGAATGATCTCCCCTTTACACACCATCACCTTTCTTCCAGGGCCCCACCCCTGTGCCTGCAGCCATCTCTGAGCACAAGGCAGCAGCTGGTTAAAAGTGCAGAGGAACAGTACATGATTGTTTAGGACAGGAAGTTGCAATATCCACTTGCAAGAATGTAATTGCTTTTGAGCTGGAACAGGGCCAGGACGGTTGATTCCAGCTGGTAGGAACAGCTGCAGCTGTGAAGGCAGCCAAATCTGGGCCTGCTGCACAGAGGGAGGGGAAGGGGAGAAGTGGAGCTTGCCAGCAACCTTCTGAACTCAGAGGTGTGCAGGGGAGAGCCCTGCCCAGGTGCCTCCTCCTCCTCACTCCACTGCATGGCCCGTGGGGAAGTCTGCAGAGGAACTGGCCAGAGACTGTAGCCAGCCACAACCCAGGACTTCTGGCATTCAGAGGCTCCACAGAATTTTGCCTGGACTGCAGCTAGCCATGCTGCCTGCCTGTTTGTGTCCATCCTCCCATTTCCTTTTGTTCAGCTTCTTCAGCCCTGTGTCACTCCACTCATCTCTTTGCCTACCATATTTTACAGCATCTTTCTTCCTTTCATTGCCTAAACCTGGTCAATCCCCCACTCCAATATCCAGGAGCTACTGTTTTATGTGCATTGTGCTTTCCAAGGACTTATGTGTTTCCCGCCACTCTGTGGTCTCTGTTCAGTAAACTCCTTCTTTGGAGCCAGTCTGCTTGTCTCTGGGTGTGGCACCAGCACCATCCTCATTCTTCGCTGGCTCTTAAAGTGAAAAGAAGATTATAAGTAGCAGTGAACTTTTTTAGCATTGTGATACTATCTTGTGAATCCTACTCTAAATGGAGCATGCTGACTTATAACACACACCAAAACCTAACTTTGTGGTCAAAGAATTTTGCTCTTTCTGAAAGAGTGGACCTGTCCACGTGAATCCAACATACAGATTAAACACAGCTGTACAAACAGATTATTTTTTAACTTTAAAGCCCTATTTGAAAACCTTAAGAGCAAAAATGTACTGAAACAGGCATCATGCCACTCTAACACAACAGTGGCTTGATTTTGAGGCTGAACTGTGAAACTACAAGTTTTGCACACTCAGAATATTCTCAGCTTTATTTTCAGCTGCACTGATTTTCCAGGGTTGGTTTTGCAAATAAAGAGAGTTGTGTGACTTCTGAGAGTGGCAGGTCTGCCAAACTGTTTAATGCTGTCTGCCACGTGCAATCATGGAAAACAAAAATGCTTTTCCTTTCGAAAATCTCCTGGAGGCTCCTAGTGCACAGGACTGCTTCCCACCACGTTGCTGTGTGCCAGGGAAGGCTAGGTTCACTGGATTATTTCTCCTTCCTAGGAGGGCCAAGTCTTCTGTCAGCTCATGAAGTTTCTGTAAAGGCAGGTCCTTTACCCTTTGACTATCTTGAAGTATGGGGGTTGGGGAGCTGGATACAGGAGACAGTTTCTTAACACTCATGTTTTTAAATTCACCAGTCTTGATGAAAAACACTTTGATTTTACCCAGCTACCTTAGCCTGGCTTAAACTAAAGGAGAGTTTTGGGAAGTATGCCAGGAGAAGTACTTAGAGCATCCAATATAGGCAACACAGTTACAAATGTTTATAAAAGAGGTAAACGAAGAAATTACAGAAAGAGAACACTTAATCTAATCACTGCAAACTCATATCTAGCAGAATCTTTTAGGTTTCAGCTGACTTGTCATTGCCCCAAAAACCTTGAAGGCTTTTTCTGTCTTTTGCATCTGCAGCTTGGGGGCAACCTTTCAGGGCTAGCTTGGTCCTGATTGAAGGGATCCGCTCCTTCCTGATGACTTTTTTCCTGGTCATTCTTCCTTTCACTTCCAGGCAGAACTAGCTTAATTATATGTCCTCCACAGGCCTATTACTGCTCAGATGGGAGCTGTGGCCTTAGAGCTTTCTTTTGGTGTCAGAGCTGACAGTGTCTATGTTTGTGTGGTTCAAAGTTTTCACCCTCCGTGCCTTTGAATTTCCTGCCAACTTGTATAGTAATAAATACACTTGTCCTAAATTCATGAATGGGCTCAGTGACAATGATGATGTCTAGCTCGTCACTGGGACTAGGGGATAATCAACCACATGGAGAAACAAAGGTTATGACACACTTGGCCACACCAAATTCAACCAAATTTAACCATCAAAAGATGCTCTAGCATTCAGTTTTAATCAAACTAGGAGTGAATCCTTTTTCTGTCAAACAAGCTCTATGGTGTGGTTTTTAATAAATGACAGGTTGCATTTGGAGATAATTATTTTTTAATTGGTTTATGGATGGACAGCTGAAAGTACAAGGCTGAGTAAGATAAGGGACAATGCAATAGGAAAGGTAATGTTGTACAGATTTGAGAGCTAATATAGACAGAAAGCTGTCTTTTTGTACCTGGGTGTCATCAAGAGAGTCTGTTACCGCCTTGAACGTGGACAGACGGAGCCCTCATGCAAGCATCCTGGAAAATTTGCTGCAACATCCTTGGGGTGAGGTATTGGATCATCCTGTCTGCTGCCATGAGACATCTGCATTGAATATTATGAAAATCATCAGAAAGAGTATATACCACTTTTTAAAAATCTGCTTTCCAAATCCACAGTCAAATTCAATGATTTTACTGTTAGTTGAATGTGCCTAGTATATATGAGTACACATAAGAAATCAAGATAAAGAAACAGTTTGGCTCGCTCATGATTTTAATGTACATTCTGGGAGATACTTTATTATTTTTTCGACTTTTTGAGTATTCAGTGAAAATGTCCATTGATACCTCGTTGCCCAGATCTCATTCTGATATTCTTTGCCATATGTTCTGATGCCTCACTCAGGAGCTGGGACTGACCTTATGTGGTATAAAGTTGTGACTTGTTTTCAAGATGAAAGGCTGTATCCCTCTTATCTTCTACTGTAAGGTTTGAACATAAAATATCTCTCTTCTCAGTTGAAGTAAGAGTTTTTTCTACAGCTGTTGGCATTAACTGACTTCAATTACCCATTTAACAAATTTTGTAGAAATGACCTGGTAACATGCTGTGCCCCATTGGATATCTATAACAGCACAATTTTTAGAAGAATGCCGAGCATCTGTTTGAAAGGATGGAGCCTAATTTTTAGATTTAGAATAGAAACTTTCCAATTTTTTGTGAAATGTAGACATATTCTGTTTAGAAGAACATGCAACTACAGACACTCCAGAGAAAAAGCACTACAGTGTTAAGTTTATGTATGTGAAGCTCAACTGCTACTTCTTCAAAGCTCTGGCTACTGCTGTTTCTGCAGCTCCAGCACTGCTCGAAAGCATCAGAGAGCTTGTCTTCCATGGCCACTTCTTGTCCCTCACTGTGACTTCCCAACACAGGCAATTCGAGGGAGCATGGAGGTAATTCATATCACTTCTTCCCTTAACATTGAACAGTCAGTAATTATTAAACTGAATCTTGTCCTTTTGCATGCAAATAAAATCACAAATAAGCAGTAGAAATTCATAAGAGCAAACTATTTTCTTTAACTTCATTCAATATCAAAGCCAAAATTCAGTTCAGCCTGCTTCGTGTATTTAGTTTCAGGGATTAGTGAATTAGACTGCTATTTGTGAAAACTAATGTAAGTGAATGATACATTGGCTTTAAAAATGACTGCAAAAAACACATACTACATTCCAGTCAGTGGTAATGTTTTGGAATTCATCCTTCAATGGATACATACAAGGTTGTCTAAGTGTTTAGGAGAAAGGCTTCACAATTTGTATTTTAACACTAAATACAAGCTTCTAAATTATCTATTTACACATGTAATTCAAACTAATTCACAAACTAGTTGGAGGTCAGATGTTAATTACTGAAGAAATTCTGCCCAAAACATGAACCAGCTTGCTCTGGAGAGCATGCAAATAGTCAGGGAGAAGCAACACAGGGTGGAGAATAAGCTGCTGGGGCATGGTAGTATTGTGAAACCTCAGCCCCAGGGCACAGAGTGTATATCGGTGGAGGAGGAAATAAGACATAACTGAACCACTGTGAAATATGGACTACTTAAAATTCACCTTATGAATTGCTTTCTTTTGGATACCATGCAATATTGTGATGGTGACATACTAGCTTTGAAAAATATCTGTTTCAATCCAGTCTTCCAGAACTATGGGATGGAGACAACTTCAGAACATACTGTAATATAAGCACCTAAAGCACACATATTTACCTGAAAAACACTTTCACTTCAAAAGACTCACTGTAACATTTCTGGGATTTACTAAACATATGCACACAGGAAGTACAGTAAAAAGATATTCCAAATAGGTTCTTTTCATTTTGAGGGGAATGCCATAAAATGTTATTTTAGGTCTCATTGTTCAAGTACAGTGAAATATCTCCCTGTGAACGTAATTAACTAAGGACTGACTTTCTTAGACTGGCATCTAAGAGAAAAAAAAAAGCCAAGTATTAAATACTTGTTGTTTGCTATTTACCAATCAGTTTTCTCCTAGCCTAAAACACATCAATTTTTTCAGCAATGGATGTACTCCGTTGACAGTTGGGTTCTGTCAAGGGCTCCCACAATATGTGAGAGAAAACCTGTCCATTGGCATCTCTTTATCATGATGCTTGCTACCCCTCTACAGCTAGAAGAAAAACAGTTAAAGCAGTAAATCTGTAAAAACAGAGATTCATTGTAAACTGCTCTCATAAAGCAATAGGTTCTAAATCCACTAAGGGCTGTATTCAGATGGGTAATCTGTTTGTTTGACTTCATAACTGTGTGCAAGCCAGAAAGAGAAATAGACGCCACCAGAAAAGCAATGTCTGATCAGAAATGGTGGCTGGTGAGGAGAGGAGGAAGCTGGAAACGCTCTTTCCTGTTTCTACGCCTGCAAAGCCTTGTTTCACAGCTCCCACTCCATGTTCCTTTTATGGGAAGTTGTCTACAGCACAGCCCCACAGACCCCCTGCTCCTCTGAGGGGATGTGAGTATCACTGTCTGCCAGGACCTGGCCTGGTGCTACCAGGTGAGAGCTGAGCCAGGCATTGGACCCTTAGACATTGTAGTGTAATGAGGCTCTGCCAGTAGGTGACCTAATGTGCTTGAGGACATGCATGTCCTCTCTCCAAATGAAGGGCTTTGCCTGAACCTCTGATCTGTTCCAAGAGTGAATCTCATGTGGAGGTTTTCTGGTAACTCACTTTGATGCTGCTGAGGGATGGAGTACCAGGAGGCTGGTAACATGCCTGAGGTCTGAGCTGCCAAGCACTCAAGAGAGTTTGCTTAATCGAAGACCAAAATCTGCTGCAGTCAATGGGAGACTTGCATTGACCCTAGAGCTTTTTGGATCGGGTTCTAAATGATTAATTCCTCATAAACAAAGAGGAAAAAAGAGATTCCAAGGAGTCAGGTCTGGAAGAAAGACAGAATTTGGTCCTATAACTGTCATACTCTTTATAAACTGAGTTACATGGTTATATAGCTTCTAATTATCTTGTAATCTTCAGTGCTGTGTGAATATTAATATTTACATGATTGTCGTGTGCTACAGTTCTGTGAGTACTTGCGCTTCCAAGAAATGCCTGTTCAAGAATGAAACAAAAAATAATTCACATGAAAGAATAAAGTCTGGCCTCTAGGAGCAACTTCCAAGCACATTACTGAAATTCCAGAGTTGAGTATGATATAAACTTCAAAAATGCTGACTAGGAAGGGAGGAAGGAAGGGAGAAGAGAAGAGATGACAGTGAAAAAGAAGATGAGAGTGGAGAAGGACAAGGACCTTGAGTTCAATAACATTCATTTGCAGTTTCAACTGAACATTTTTAACATAGTCAGGTTTAATTCTGTGTTGTTAAAAACTGAGGGCAGACAGTGGAAAGCCTAGTCGACTCTTCTATTAGGTGTGTGTGTTTTTTCTCAGGTCTGCTCTGACCTTTATGTGTTTTTTGTAACAGAGTCATCAATTTGTCTTCCTCATGCATTGATCCCAGACTCGTGGGATTCCTAGGAAAGGAAGCAAAGGTGCTCACTTGATCCTTGAGGGTCCCTTCCAACTCAGAACATTCTGTGGTTCTGTGATTCTTTTTGCTCCCTGTTGGCAAATGAAAGGTTGCATCGAAAGGTGTGAAGTTCTTGCCTGCTAGGTGACACCAGTGTTCCACCAGCAAGCTCTGTTTCCCTGGTGTGCAAAGCCTGTCTGCCAAGTGCATCTTACTTGTGTGTGAGGGACAGTTGTTTCTTTGTGCAACAGAGCAGCAGGATTGAACATAGTTGGAAATGCATGTTCATTGCACTCTGAGTTCTTGTGTAAACTCATCCGTGCAGCTCAAGGATGGGCAAGAGAAAGTCCCTTCTCCTCTCTTAATGTTTCATGAAGCAGAAACCGTGTGAGAGCAAATATGTGAGGCAGGGGTCTTCACAGGTGTGTGAGTAGACATCTGACTGGCAACATCAAGCTGATACTCACAGAGATGCCATTACTATTTTTTACATTAAGGAACTGAAGTCCTTGAGTTGTTATAAGGGGGAAACATAACATGGCAGTTTGTATTGCCGTTCAATCTAGAGAACGTGGCAAGGGAAGAGATTTCCATGCAGACGTGACATTGCATCTAAGACTGCCATGGGAACCAGGTTCACATGGAAAACCTCTGGTAGGAATCAGACATAATTTCCTTCCAAGAGCTCCAAATGCACACCTTTTTTTTTGGCCACTGGAGACACACAAATCCTTTATGGACAGTCTGTGAAGGGTTTTCAGCTGTGGCTGTTTGTGATGGAACCCACAGATTATTACTTTTGTGGTCTCTTTATCCTCCCTGGGACTGCAGCAAATTAGAGCTGACAGTCACCTAACAATGACAGTCAGTAATGGAATATTATGTGTAACAGGCTGTGGATGCAACTTAACACATAACCAAGAAATAAATTTCTTGTTCAGAAGTCCAAGGCTTACCTATCTGCCTTAACATTCTTTAAAAGAAGCATTCAGAAATCCTGGCATTGTGTTCAGCAGAACAAGAACATGGTAAGGTGGAAAAAAAGCTCGGACTGAACACTACCACATTACAAAATGTGTGTTTGGGACTAGCAGCTTAAAGAAGTTCTGACTGACCAATCTTAACAACATAGAGACAGTAGTAATTTTACATGATGGACGTGTAGAATTTGCCCTATCAGTCAGAAAATCACAGCTGAGAAGAACAGGGTCAGTTCAGTTGCCTCTTGATTTGAGATTGTTCCACTTTCTTCTGAAGTGAGCTGAGTGCCCCTGTAGCAGTTATTTTGTCTTAGCTGGGAATCCACAACAGACAGCTGGAACATAACTTAGGCAGCCGAGCTGTCTTGCAAGTGATCCTGTGGTTTGCCACTGCACGTGAGCACCTTGCCATTAACATTGCAGTTGAACAGATATTCCACACTGGCCTAGAAGACTGTGTTCCCGGAGAGGTAATAACTTCCCAAGGTGCCTGAAAATATGACCTGACTTGAAGGCAAGAGCTTCAAGTGATGAGTAGTCGCTGGGTCTGAAATCACAGAACTGGTGTGAACATGCCCTTATCAGTGAGGTTTGACAGGAATCCAGCCCAGTGTCTGTTCCCTGGTCTGACTGCACAGACTCTCTAGCACAGAAGGCTCAACTGCAGAAAAGCAGACAGGCTAAAAATAGTGGACAAATGCTGACCTACTAGTGGATAACATTCTTATTGTCTTCCTCCTTTCTCTGACCTGCCAGGTACACACGTCTGTGACAAGGAAAATCAACTATATAGGTAGTCAGAATATGAGTGGTTAATTCACACATAATGGCTATCTTCAAACCTACTAAAACATCACTCAGGACAGACTCTGGTCTGCTGCAGACATGGGTGTATTTCCCTTTATTTCAGTTACAACACATGGTATCCTGATTCTACAGTTAGAGAGAAAGCAGAAGACCATGCTACATTGGCCAATGTATAGGAATTTTTATGCCGTAAATGCTTCCAGTTGCAATGTCTCTCATCTCCTGTCCTCCCTGGGTAATATCTTCAGTGAAACTATCCATGCCTAGTGCTGTCCTAAGCCATCAACAGCGTAATGGTTGAGAACAGAACTCAAAGACACGAAGGGATGAGCCCACTGGGACTGAAATCTTAGTGGGCAATGATTCCTTCTTGAAGGTGGTCTGAGGGTGCTTTTCAAAATACAGTGGAGTTTTCTCCTTCTAAATGTTGCACTGCTGTTTTGTATCATTGGTAAAGGCATATTCATTTTTACCCTAGAGGGTAGGCTTTCATTATTTTAATTGTAGCAGTTCATATGCTGCAGAGTCTGATTTTTAACATATGTTCCCTGGTATATCAGTCAGAATGAGTTACACTCCTTTAAAAAAGTCACTTAACCCAGTACAGAATATTTCTTTTTATACTGGTTGTTTGGAAATGCTAACACTCAAGTGATCACGAGTATCCTTTGAAGTGAATCCTGGCTTGGAGATCGATTGCTGAAATTAGCACCTTGGTTGTTTTTGCTTTAGTCTGTCTGCTTGAGGTCTCTATAACATGCGAGTTGATTGTTTTACAGCTTGGAGGTTATCTTTGACATCTAAAGGGGCAAAGCACTTCATTTTCTTCTCTTCCCATTTGGGGTTTGGAAGTAGAGAACGTATCAGTCACGAGAGTCTCCAAAATTTCTCTGTCTGACAAATTGAATTACTCAATTTTGATTCAAACAACCAGGACAGATATTTCAGCCTTGTGTAGGAGAGGCAACACGGAGGAGTCTCTGAAGTGGGAAGGTTGTAGGTTGTTTCACACTCAGTATCAGCAGTAGGTTACAGTAGAAGTTGATGTAAGGGAAAAGTCTAGTGAGTTGTGGTGCCTCTGTACTGGTTTGGCTAACACGAGGCACCAGCAAGGCTGCTATTTTCAGGCAACACCTTAAGCCCTGGAAATCAGACCTCTTTATGGAGTCTCAAGGCACCTACAGTCATTAGTCACTTAAAAAAAATCCTGACTCTTGTTTGGATAAGGCTTAAAGGATACTGCAAGGTTATTTTCTTCCTTGCTCACTGGTCTCAGAACAGATTATGCTTCTAAGGAGCTCAGTCTCACGGGAAAGCAAGTAATTTGATGGGTTTCAGATTGTCACTCAGAAAATTCATACAAACAGGCCAAGAAGGATTTTTACCTCTCCCACATGTTTTTCCCCTTTTGCTAAGAATATTTGCAGATCTTGACTAAGTTTGTAGAAGAAGATATAAGACACACATTCTTCAGTGTGAAATATACATTAAGGAGCTTGGAGTGTGATTTATTTCCCAAATATATAACACAATGTTCCACCAGCTACATCCACTGTCTCATCCTATGAGATGACGGCAACCTGTGTGCATCGAAAAGACTAATCAATAACCCTTTATTTGGAATGCAGCAGGGGAAAGAATATAACAGGAAAACATCTCTGTGGCAATTACAAAATATTCAAAAATAGCAGCAATAAAACCTTTCCAGAACAAAAAGGGCTACATTCCTAAGGATATGTCCAAAGTGCTTGAGATAACCAGAGGATATATCTGAATTTCTGACTAGTTAGCAGTGTCAGAAAATCACCACAAATCCTTCTTCATGAGGTCTGAAGCCCAAAATAAAATCTGAAGAGGTTGCAATGGACTTTATGTGGTCTGAGAGAGCAGAAGGGAATCCCAATTATTATTCTATAGTAGTATGAGAGCTTTTAAGTTTCTGCTGAAGTTTCTGGAGTTTATTGCTAGTGACAGAAACTACTTTAGTTCTTCTGTGACTGTCTTGAATTTTGTCCTTGGCAACTATTAAGGAAAAAGAATCCATGACTTGAAAATTCTCATGAAGGGCTCTGTTAGAGACTTTCTACTGTACACTAAGACTTTTGGAAGGCAGTTTCGTAGAACTGCTTGCCTTCTCCTCTTCCTGGGTTTAGAGAGTCTCTGGAATGAAGAAGGTTGTTGTTCTGATGTGGAAAAAAGAGTTCTGAACTGATAGAAATGTGGCCAGCTTGGGCAATGCCAGAAGTTTAGGATCCTGCTCCAAGATGTGTAATAATCATTGGAACTCTTGTCCTCAGGTTGTCATAGAAACAAAATAAACTGCATAATCTGAAACAATTGTATTAGCTGAGATTATATAGAAATTTTAAAATGCGAAATAAGATCTCAAAAAGGGAAATGTTGGTCTGTAAATGGATAAGGAAGAAGCTTTTCCAGTGATTGGGTCTCCACAGAAAGGATTTCTTGCACCTGAATGGTGGCTCTTGTCACCAAGATTTGAGTAGGATGATTCACAGAGTCAAAACCTTACCCTATGTGTTGTGTTGCTGTGCTTATACATGGGCTATGGCAAACGCAGTTGTAGTTTGGTGTTGTTGGACAAAACTTCTGCGCAGAACTGAACTAGCTAACACCAGACCAAAGCCTGAGAAATCTTTGAAAAATAGGGAAAATTATTCTCTGGTTTCAAACTTTCTGAATTGCTCTTTGACTGTTAATTGACTTTAGTGGAACTCAAACCAGGCAAACACTGAAAACTTTTGCTGAATAAGGGTTTGAGGAATGTTGAACTACCAGCTGGTTCTAATTTGAATCATTGTCTTAATTAGTCATTGATTTTGACACATCTAAAACATGCACTCTCTTGGAATAAGCTTTCTCTTTCTTCTGACTAGCCTGCTTCTCAGTCCTCCTCCACAATTTAACCTGTTCTTCAAACAGCAGTATTAGTGCAAGAAAGACTAGTGCTCTGCACTCATCAAGACTGAACTCAATAATTTTCTTCTCTCCCGAATCATCTGTTGGAAGGATGTGAATCCAGGAAATTGTTTTTAAAATATTATCTCTGTGATGGACTATGGCATCTTTGATGTGGGTGACCCATTCAAAAATACATTCTGCTGGTAGATTTTGAGCCTTTCATTAAAGATTAATCGTGACTTCATTATAAAGATGTCAATATTATTTATTTTAACTTAAATGTCATAGATGGTTAACAGTTGGAAAAATAGCTGACATTTCAGTAGTCACATTAACTGTTTCTGAAGAATAAACCTCTGATATTCTATTCTGCCACTGTGCACTTTTTTGTGGTGTAACTTCTGTTTCCAGTTCCCCAAAACTCTGCACATACCCATTGTACTTGGGGCCAGCACAGGAATTAGATGTTCCCTCAGGATCTGAGTGTCTGTCCTGCATGAAAATCCCATGTAATTATTTCTGAGTTTCTTTTCATTGTTTTTGTGACTTGTGAGTTCTTGAAGGCAATGAAAAGGATGGGATTTGTTCTGAATTTAGATGAAGCAATTCAGAGCACAAGGTATAGGAGAGATGAAACCAGCCTCTAGCAGCTTTCCTGAACTGTGTCTTAAAAAATCACGGCACATCATGGATCCGTCTTCTTTAATAAATTCAGGATGACCACACAAGAGCTCCTGCCAGCACATCTCACAGAATTTAAACGCTCCCTTTTTGTCTTAAGCGTGCAACTTCTATTTCAACTCAGGTCTATGTGTCTGAAGTACACTGGTGAAACTCTTCAAGCAAAATAGAATTCACTATTCCTACACACATTGTTGAGAGGATTAATTACAACTGTTGTTTTGACTGATCTCCCAGAGCTAATTTCAAGGAGATATTTCTGTGTTACCAGGTATGTGCAAACAGTAGGCTGAGGAGACCATGGTGGAGTTTCCAACAACATATGGTCTTTCCTGTCTTACATGACCTCTTTTGGAGCCACCTGTTCAGTTTCACTCGATAAATCCTCTGGGTGAAGTATATGGTTGCAATTCATTACTACGCTGACTTCAGACAAGTAAATGGAACTGCACTGCAAATAAATTTTATCCATTGTTTAGTTTGAAAAAAACCTTTACTCCTCTTTTACTGAGCACAAAGTTTGCAAGGTCGCAGCAGCTCCAGAAAGAGCAGAGCCTGAGATCTCTTACATTGTCAAATGACAAGGATCCTGCCAACTGGATCATTTGACAAGGACCTTGTCAAATGACAAGTAGTGAGACAGCTTAATAATATATGCATTTTCAAAACATCCATTTGTAACTTGTTTATCATCAGTTGATCTCTAATCTGAGTCTTAACTGAAACTCCTCCTTAATATTTCCTTATCTCCATCAGCTTTGGACTTTGAGCCCATGCTGACAAATTTAAAGAGAGGCAAGAAAGAAAAATAGTTTAGTTAATAGATTAATTTAACAAGGAAGAGTGGGAGGAAGCTGTTATTTTATTTTGTATTTTTAATTTATAGCCATATGACCAAGAATAAAACCTAGGTTTCACCAATAAACTCATCTGGAGTACATGTGTTAGCAGTTAAAAAAGTATGCTGGACTTTGGCAGCACATCTGTCCTAAATAGTCAAGCAACAGACTGGAAGTTGCTTTTTATTCCTTTCACAACAAAACCTTTAATATGAAAGGCTAAGGAGGAGAAAGAAGAGGGGGAAAAAACAGACCAAAACCCCCCCAACAACAAAATCTTCCAAGCTTTTGCCCTTATAAATGAGTTTAAATGTCTATTGTGCCTTGTGTTACAGAAATCCAGAGGAACAGTCAGAATATAAATAATTTTAAACCTCCTTTTCCCTTGAGACACAGCATGATTTCCCCAAAGTCACCTCCAAATGCACCATTTGAAGTAAAACTCTGTTCAACAGATACATGGGTACTGAGAGCTGCCCTACAGGATTTCAAAGAAATTACATTCCTTTTTTCTTTTTTTGTTTTTCCTGATGAGTAAATTATTTTTATACACCCAGAAGAATAAGATGTGCTCAGTCCTGGGATAAGAATGAATCCACTAGTATAAACTAAGTATCCACATTAAAAGATAGAAGTTTAGTGAAATCAGATTGCAATTCTTTTTTCCGTTCTTATTCTAGTGGATTTAATTGACCCAAATCTGTGCAAGCTGCGGCTTATTCTGATGGATTTTTACTAATAAAAATATTTTTTATGAAAACCTAATATTCATTTTTGGATTTCTGTTAATGCTTAGTAGTTAATGCTTTTTATTTCTACTGATATTTCTAGTCTTTTACAGTATGAGTTCTGTAGTGCTGGCTCTAATTGTGCACTCCAGTAAAGAGGAGTTACAATAGGAGATTCAGGGTTTTTTGGGATGGAAAATTTTACTTTTTCATTTAATTTTAGAAACTTTTAATCCACAAAGCCACAACAAAATTACATGGGAAACTCTGGGAAAAGGAGAATGCAAATTATATGGAAATGATTCACTGAAATATGTATTAAAATGTTGATAAACTTGGGTCAGCTTCATATAAAGGCTGTTTTAGAGTCTGACTGACCTCCCTGTGGCTCACTGAGCCACCAGTTTTCCTTTGTGCCAGACTAGTCCTAGGTGAGCCACCATGTTTTGGGCACAGGCGAGATGTTTGGGGGACTCTTCAATCCTGCTTGTCTTTGAGATCAGATTTTTGTGCAGGAATCTGACTACTGTGAGTGCTTGCAGAGCAGCCTTTTGGGTTGTTGTGTTGGAAGATGAATTAGGAGGAAATCACTGTGCTTTTCACCTCATCCTGTGGGAAAATTCAGGAGGTTGCCATTGTGCTTCCCATGAGGGGAAGGAATCCACGTATTTTTTGGGATGGAGCAAAAATGTCTGAATGGACAAAACCATTAAAGCATGAAAGCACATATAAGACTGCAGTTACCTCTTAGTTTCTAGTTCCTCAAAGTTGAATTTTAAAGACTTCTTCTTTGATGGATGCAGGCGTCAGTTAAGGTTTCTCTCTAACAGGTGTTCTGAGTTGGGATGTCTTGGGAATGGCTGTCACTAAAACCTTAATACCATGCTGTAAGAACCTGGGTATAATTTTGTAACATCTGGTAGTGGTAGTGGCCACCTGATCTCTGACAATTGCTGCTGATTTGTCCACACCAAGACAATTTCTATCACAGAGATCTCTAACATTTCTCCTCAAGACTGAATGCTTTGTGAGCTGCATCAAACAGCAAGTAGCTTAAAGGCAAATACTTGCCATTACGTAGAAGGTACAATGTCTTTCAAGTCTCTGCAAGCTCTACTTTTACTTAGCATCAAACAAACCAGAGTCTGCTGTGTGTATTGCTACAAGTACAAGAACACTTTTGGACTGGGTGCTGTACAAGAATTCATTTTTCAACCAGTTTTGTCTCTTTTGTTTTAGTTACAAGAAAACTTTTTTTTTCCTTTTAAATGGGACAAAACAATATGAGAAGTCACACACAACATCTGCTAATATCTGGATAAACATCTCAGTGACTCAGGCTTCTTCTGCCCTGTCTGCTAGGCCTCTACTGCCACCCACTGTGGGTTGCAGAGGAGAAGCTCCAGGTGTGTTGTCAGCTGGAAGTCTTTTATGTCTATTATGCAGACAAATTGCCAAATGAATCACCAAACAATGTGATTTACTCAATATGTAGAATTTTGCAATGGGAGAATTGTTTCCCTATAAACAAGCAAATCTTTTAAAGGGCTATTTCCATTCAAAAGGGTTGATGAATAATACTGGTTAAATCCTGTAGGAACAGAATTTAAAAACTGCTCAACTGAACGTGAATTATGATCTCTGGAAATACAGAGTAACTGAGGCCAGATTTTTCTTACATTAGTCTCTGAAATAGCATAGGCCCATTTGAAAATGTCACACTGTGATGAACTCCCATCTGTTGTCCTTCCTCCATGGAGAGCTGATGTATGTCGTTGTTCTTTGCTGTGGTGCAGCCCAGGACTTTCCAATTTGAACCATCACATTTGGGTAAAGTCTTAAAATCATTCATATCTGAAAGTACTTGGATGATTACTTTAATTACTTAATTTTTACCCCATCAGTTGATCCCAGAGAGCTCCTCAAAATCAGCAACTGGTTTGATACTGGCTGGAGGCTGCCTGCACCCCACAGAGGCAGGAGGCAACCATCACCCTGCCTGCAGTGAGCTTGGGCACGGCACCACTTCTGTGGCCACTGCTCTCAGGAGCAGGTCTCTTAGAGCTGTTCTCACAGCAGCTTTCCCAAACAATAAATTTCTCTGATATAAAACAGCACTGTGCACATTTTATTATTGTATGTCACTAGAACATACCAAAATGGTCTCAGTGATGAATCAGTTAAGAAAATCCTTCATCCTGTCCTTTTAGTGTCCCATCTCCCATGTAGTGTTTGGGTTTATGGGCTTTTTAGAGGCTCCAGTGATAACTCTCATGAGCAGAGTCTTATATGCAGCCATAGATAAGTGTAGGCAGGAAGAGGTCACTGACATGCTGGGAAAATCTGCTGTCTCCTCACGCAGGGCAGTCCAAAAATAGTATCCTAACTGGTTCTATTAACTCTTTATTGTCCTTATCCCATTTCTTGTAAATGTACTTGGGCTGCCTTTGGTGAGCTGACATCACATTTTCGCCCCGAACACCTCATAAATGTGTGATCTGTTTCCTCATGGATTTGGCATGTTTAGCTGTACACTGATGTGCAACACTTGGTAAAAGCTGTCACAGATGTTACCAGGGGAAGACAGGCTCTGAAATATTAATGCTTTGTGTTCAAAGACCCTCATTACATCACCTGTGGTCAGTGTTCTCCAGTGCCCAGAAAGAGGACAAGGAAAGGAGGGCAGAGAGGTGTGTCCCCACTGCTGGGTTAAAGGCTGGCTAATCTCTCTTGCCCTCCTGATGTCTGGCACACCCATGGCTAAGAGAGAGGAACAGCAGTTCAGCTGCACAACCACAGAGGTCCTGCTGAGAGGTGACACTACACAACAGACCTCCTTTGATGGCTGACACAGCTCCACAATTTGACTGGAGTTCACCTCAGGCAAATGTGTCCCTGGCATCAGGGAGAGGAGCTGCCCCAGGCCATGCAAGGCAGGAGTGTCACACTGCAGGCTTTTCCCCAGAAGGAACAGGAGGAGCTTGGTCCTGCCCTGCAGTGCCTTGCTGGGCTGCTCTGCAAATGATAAATGGCTTCTCTGAGGACTAGTTGTAAGGGAAGCTGTCCAAAGAAAGTGGATTTACACTCCAAGGCTATTCTATGTCTAGCTGACAATTCTGGTGCTGCCGATGGCCCATACCTGTGGCCAACCTTTCTCTCATTTCAGTATGAAAGTATTTTCCCATCAAAGATGCTTTTCAGCAATAGTTTGGTTAAAGCCAAATCTTTTCCTCCTGACTACTTTGCCAAGCTCTACTATGAGTTGCGTCATTTTAGATGAAGATGTACAGAGCTTTGGCTGCTTCCTCTCATGAAACTCTTCCATTTAGCATTAAAATAATATGGAAAGAGAGTGCCACATTTCCTCTTGGTGGGAGCAGGGACTTCAGTTTGTGAGTGAAGACAGCTGTAAAACTAAAGTATTATGAGGTAAAATTTAGATCACAGATTAAAATTTTCTGATGTAAGTAATGGAAAACCTTGCCAGTCATCCTAGCTGTATCCCCTTCAGCTTCCACAGCACAAAGTGAGAAAAGCACACTGTCCAAACAGAAAGGACGTGATCACACATTTCTCAGGTTGCTGCTAACAACAGTTTTATTAAACAACAGACACATCTTATGGCACAACGCAGTAATGGGCATGCTGAACTCAGAGTATGAAGGTCATTTATGTGGAAAATGTATAGTAAATACTTATTGATAAGTTGCAGGCAACCACAGACAAGAGTGAAAAGCTTTATGTGCTACTAGCATAAAACAGAGTTTTCATTCCAGTGACAACATTAACTGTTTTGAAACCCCTCAGGGTCAATATTGCAAGTGTGTCCTCATATGCCCAGGATTCATATGTCTTTCTCCATCTGGCTCTTCTCTCAAAACAGTTTTATATTATTCTACTGACTGCAATGCGTATATCATCCTGCTCAGATCTCCAGGAGAGTAGAACTGAGTCTACTCAGAGCTGAAGATGAACGTAGTAAAATTTTGAGTGATACCAGGTGACAGGAAAGCATACGCAAATAAGCATTTTAAAGCGAATTAGGGAAAAAGTTTAGACAAAGAGGAAAATATTAAGGCAGAGAAAAATTAATAGTTGTTTTGAAGATATAGAATTCAGTCAGTACAGAGAAATGTAAAATCATGGTTTTATAAATTATGCAGAGTATAAAAGAAAGTGCTTTTGGTTTACAAGTTCTAGGTAGTAAAAGAGGGGAAGGGAAGTTTTTAATCTAGGATTGTTAGTGGATTACTAGACGTAACCATTAAAAGTTCTATTACTGATAATTTCAAAAGCTGAACAGGCTTTTTGGATACATGTGTTATCCCAGAAATTGACTCTATATGAGTGGTATGTGAGTGACATTTTACTGATTCCAGTCCTAGCTGTGTGTGTGACATGGTCTGTCACTGCTTTTTCACCTTTTGTGCACTGGAGCTGTTTATTCTGGCTTAAATCTTACAGAGAATTTAAGACCTGTCAGGTAACGAGACAGCAAGAAGGGGAAAGGGGCCATAAAAGCCAGTGGAATCTTTGTTAGATTCGTCTAATATAACTAGGAAACATAGATACACAGCTCTGCTGTACTTCCGCCACATACATAAGTACGGGATGCTGAACTCTGATGTTTAAAAGAAAATAATGGTTTAAAAGAAAATAATTAATCTCCAATGAGGCACCACCCAAATGGCCCAAGAGACAGAATCTCCTGTATTCTTCTGGCTCACTCAGTTGCTGTGTTTTAAGGGCCAGATTACCAGCCATTACATTGCTATTTTGCCTGTGTGTGTGCAGACTTGGCATGGTCAGGCAGTGATGTGCAAACACTAATGGACAAAGGCTAAGGGCTTTGATGAATTGGAGAAGGGCACCAGATTGCCCTTCCTCGAGAATTAGACTGCCACAAGTCTGAGAAGGAATTGCTTTTCAATTTGATGGATTATTAATAATTGATCATAAGCGAGTGTGCTCTTCGGGTTTCTCTTCCTTTCCTTTAGCTATCTGGTTTTAATGAAATGATATTTATTCTCTATTAGCCCTCTAGTGCCTGTCTCCCTCTTCTCTTTTCCAGATAACCCTCACAACTGTTGTATTGTGCTCTCTTTGCACAATAGTTCCTCAAGAGAGGCACATACCTGTCCTGCAAAGAAAGGGTTGTACATAGGAGTTGCACACAGTGCTGTCACCATGACCCAGAAACAGACCCTTGTATTTCTTCATCCTTTTTTGCAATAAAGAAAATTCTATTTGACTTTTTTAGCAGTGTTGCTTGTGTTCTCATTGCCTCCCACTTGAGCATAGCAATTCTTGATCGGGTACAGCATCAGATTGCAGCGGGGTTAGCATGTGGTAATGAGAATGATGCTGGGGGCCTGAAGGAGGGAGAGCATTGCTCTAATTTTAAATCACTGAACTGGCAGCTTCATCTTAGATCAGCTTACCCAGACTCAAAGGATATTGCTATCATCTATTTAACTGAAATTAACCTTCGCTGATACGAGGTAATTACATTCCAAAATCAGTGGCAAACTTCTGTTAATCAGTCCCCATGTGACACTGTCCTTAGGTTTAGAAGCATTACTTTCAAGCTGTGAGAACAGATTTTTAAACCCAGCTTTGGGACTTCCTGAGTCCCAGACAACTTGTGGGCAGCTGAGCGTGTGTGCTGTGCAATTTTTTAATCAAATATTTTCTGCTATGAGATAATTTTGCAGAGCAAGCTGAGTCTAATCTGTGACCAAGCTTACCTGGCTCCTGGGCACTCTTGTTCTTAGGAGAGAAGAGCAAGGCAAGAAACCTTCTGATACATCCTCTTTCTGTGTGCAGTGAAAGTCCCACCTCCCACAATCTCTTCTCTGTATAGGGACAGCACTAGCATAGCTCCACAGGCCTGCTCTAAAAGAAGGCAGGAAGAGACTGGGAAGAGCCAGTGCTAGGGACACCTATTTCTGGAAAAGGGCTGAAAGCCATCAAAGCAATTCATGTTTATGGGTCATCAAGGCAGACAGAAATAGGAAGCTGCCTTGTTCATGTCCTCATTTAACAATGACTTACGGACATGGGAGAGGAAACTCTTATTGAATGGCAACAGCAGATGCCAAGTCAGGTTACTCTGCTGTCTGAATAGGTTAAATCCAGTGGATACCATCAGTGGGTGTTAGAGTGTCCTAGAGAAAGGATATGTGGATGAGAAGAATAAGCAGCTCTGCTTCTCAGCCCCACCCTTTCCCATAAGCCTCTGTAAACAGACTTTCCTATGGAGTGGCATTTGGACATGAGGATGTCTGGTCATCTGAGAAAAATCTTATGGGTTTGAGGAATCTGCCCTACTTACTGATATTTAACTCGTTGTGATTCTTTTTCTTCTTTTAATATACTGTGACAATCTTTAATCTACTTTTTTCTGTGTGTGGCCTTAGAGTCTGTGTGAAAGACTTCTTGTTCTGCCTTGTTATCTGATTCTCATCAGTTCTGTTAAATTCGTTGAGGGCTAGGTGCAAACAAACTCTACTGTACACTCATGGGAAGGCCCTGTGTGGCTATAAGGGAAAGTAAAAAGAAGAAGAAAAGGTTAAGTGTTGTCTATTTTAATTTAAGCACAGCTGAGCTGCTAAGCCAACTCCAGTTCATCCCCATGCCCAACATATTCACCCTTCCCATCAGACCTTATAGGTACTGGTGGTGGTCAGTGCTTAGCAAGGTTCTCTCTAAGCTGTTTCAAAACACTTGCTCTTCTATTTGATGCTTTCTTGGAAGCCCCTCCAACAAAGTAGGTCTGAACAAATGTGCTTTTGCTTGTTGTCTTGAGTTCAGGTTCAAACTGTGCCCAGAAAGAGCTCAGCATTTTGTGTGCCTCAGCACATATATAGAGGAAAGCAGCTTGCTGAAGTCAAGACCAATAACCAGACTGCTTTATTTCTACTGAAATAGAAGTGATTTGGGAAAAGATCAGGCTTTGTTTATTCAGGGTAGAGAAAAGATCCTGTTATGGCTGAGACATAAGGCAGTAGGATATACACATCTAGATGTAATGCTACTAAGGTGCTTGTAGGAGTGGAGAGCTGCCAGGCATCCTGATTGCATTCTAGTGTCTAAACCAAACATAGTAGAAAAGTGCCTCTGTGCTTTAATGACCTTTCCTGGGGTCACATTCTAGTCCCATTCATTTGGGGTTTGAATTCTTTTTTTTCTCTCTTGAGAAAATGTTTAAATGTTAAAGTTCATTATGAGTTTTGGATGAATTTCTGAGCCCTTTACAAAGCCCAAAGCCTCTGAAGCACTCACACCTGACTGTTGATGCTGACTTGCTGCATCCCTTATTTTGTATGAGGTCTCAAAAATTGTCTGGTTTGAGCAGCCTGCTGATGTTCCCCATAAAATGGAAAAGCTTTAGGAATACCAAAAGCCTGGATAAATAGTAGAACTCTTGCTCTTGTAGGACACAATTCCTATGTTCTTAACCCAGTTGATGCATTGACTCATTGGATGACCTTGCAGAAAGTGTACTGGAACAGAGATTGACTTCATCAGGCTAGCGATTAACTCATCTCAGGCTTGTACTAGTAAAAGAAAGGTTTCTGTGTGAAAGAAAAGTCCCCACCAAGGCCTTAATTCAGCTCTTTTCATGCTTGCTGGGATTTACTCTGAGTTTTCTTTTACAAAAACAATGCCATCTTTTATGGATGAGAGGGGTGGAGTTTGTCAGAACAGAGTGATATAACAGAGAGGCTTCCATTTGCCAAAGATTCAATCTAAAACCGATGAGAAAATCTAAATGAAGCTCCTCCAAACACTTCTGATCCATACTGCAATATTATTTGAAATCAGAAATATCTGCATGCTCATCTGGTTCGTAAAAGGCTTCCACAGAAACCCACATGCCTTACTGTCAATTATGAAAGAAATGTCTAGTAGCTCTTTTCTTCACCGTGTTTTGATAGTGAGGTTGGAGAGTGTTTGCACTGGAAAACTGCCCAGAGAGAATTTTATTGGTCACATTCAATTTTAAAATGGTTTATATCTCCCTAAACCCTAGGTTCACAGTATTTAATATTACTAATGGGAAGGTGAGATTGCCAAGCATTTATCAGCATAGAGATACCAGAATGGAAATAGTAAAATGACACATTAATCTTTGAGTTCTTAATATGTCACCATAGAAACACCCACTGCCCATTATCTAAGTGTTATGAAAATACCAAGTTCTTAACAACAGACATGTTGGAAGAGCAGTAGAAGTGCTGGGAAAAGAATATTGCCATTGGCCCAATCCTCCTTTTCCTTATCCTTCTTCAGTCACAACCTGGACTTGCAGGCAGCGCTGCCTGCCTCCCATGGAGAAAGGTCCTTGCCATGCTGTCTTCAAATGAAAGATAAGAGACATTGTTTTATTGTTGTTGATTTTTTTGTTGGTTTTGTTGGTTTGTTTTTTTTTTAATAAGTGACACTAAGTACTCTTAAGCATGATAGTTGATCTGTGATGATAGCAGAGCTCTCACTGGCTTCACTGTCACTAGGTGAAACTCTTGGGGACCTGACATTTATTGCAAACCAGTTTATGGGTGAGCAGGCAGCTCATGATTTGCAGGGCTGTGATTTAACAAATAGCACCATTTCTAGGCTTTCCCGTCTCACTGTTGCTCCAGATCCTGACCATACATGTAACATATTCCCAAGGGAAATAATTAGAAAATGGAAGAATTGCCTGTTTGGCATTTCTGGCCGATGTCTTTGTCTGATGAGTGGAGGGTTAGCACCAGTAGCATTTGCACCTTTGCCTCTCAAACTGCTTCCCACAGGCTTTATTGGGTAAATGAAGTTTAGTCAACTGTCATCTCATTAAATAGCCTGCTTCCCTCTGGGTAATGCAAGAACTGGTACTAAGTAACACATTTGTGAAGGTGCTTCCACTTTCTACTACAAGCAAAAATAACTGGTCTCTTTGTACTATTCAAATCTAAAGGATTTTTTTTTTCATTTATGACTTGAGAGATGAAAAAGTTGTCTGACAGCAAATCTTTTTTAATATTTTAGGGTGATAATCTTTCCTGAGAAAGAAGGCTCTTCTGGTACATTCTCTAGCATACTTAGAAATAGGCAGCATGAATACCTTGGCTGGTTTTGGCTTTGTTTATTCTTTCAGTGAAGGAAGGAGCTTTCCGCCTCTAGGGAAGAAGAAGAAGAAGAAGAAGAAGAAGAAGAAGAAGAAGAAGGAGAAGAGGTGATGATTTTTTTTGTGGAATAGGCAATGGGGCAAAACAGAGATTCTTTCATTTAGTCCAAATATCCTAAGACATAGAGAGCATATGAAGCCAAATGTGGGTTTTATCTGCCTGAATATGCAGCTGTACCTTTTTCATGAGGAGTGCAGACATACCCTTTCCCTCATGAGCAAGGAGTTTGATGTTAACTGGTACATACACAAGCTCGTAGTCCTTTGGTATGGCTCTCTAATAGTACTGTTGGCCCATCTCTTCAAAATCAGATCCCACACACAAAATGTATGTTTAAGTCAACCTTTCTCTGTGAGACACTTATCTTAAGCTCCACAGAGGTTTTGCAGGTGTGTCAGAAATAACCAGAGCTCACATAGCTGCAGGGAAAATGAAAAGCTCTGTTTATTCACTTAGTGATCTGGCTGCTTGTGTCAGACAATGTCAGACAAAATGTCAGCACCTCTGTTTAACTTATGTTTCCACTTTTCACAGACCTGATATCCTTAAGTATAACTAATACCTGCTGTATATCTTATGAAGGGTAGGGAAGCATCTCTGAAAATTGAAACAGCAGTTCTATAAGAAATCAGTCGATGCTTGTACGCTTTACCAAACAGGGGCTGTCTCACACCACCATGGGTACAGATAGTAACGATCTTTTGGGTGCCTTTTAGAACAACAGAAAAGCCCTAACTACCCACCTTTCAGATTCTTTGGTGTTACTTGCCCAGAGCATTTTATTCAAGCAGAATAAACACTGTGCGCTGGTGATGACCTAGTGGAGCACACTGCAGGGGAAATCATTAATGCCCACACATTTGTTCCCTTGGTCACCATGGCCTAAGAATAAAAAGTCATCTGTGGTGATACATGTGCACTTTGCAGGGATTAGCACATCTGTATATTTCCATTTTTTAATAAAATGTCAGCTACATGAGTGTTACAGCACTCGTGATGATTACTGTATTGTGCATCTGCTAAAACTAATGAGGCAAGGAATTTCTAAAGTTCAAACACTTTCTTAATTTCCTAAAGCTCAAAGATAGAACACTTCTGGGAACTGAATGCAAATTTCTGAATTGAATTAGGAGGAAAATTGAATTAGGAAGGATTTTTTTAATTTTATAAAAGAGTTACGTGTCCTACCACAGTACAACTACACACAGTAGACCACACATAGTAAAAATTCCAAACTAGATAAATAAAAGTCTTGATTTGCATTTATTTCTGGAGGCACAGGATAAGTCAGAGCTTCATCTTCTCATTTAAGTGAGTGAAGTTCTGCTTATGGGGTTTATTTTGTTGGGGGTTTTTTTTGTTTATTTTTTGTTTTGTTGTTGTTTTTTTTTGGTTTGGTTTGGTTTGTTGCTTGGTTGGTTGGGGGTTTTTGGTCTTTTTTGGTTTTGTTTTT
The DNA here is from genome assembly GCA_013397155.1 of Irena cyanogastra. Lineage (NCBI taxonomy): Eukaryota > Metazoa > Chordata > Aves > Passeriformes > Irenidae > Irena > Irena cyanogastra. Next base: position 190,425 of record VWZV01003721.1, read on the forward strand.
GGGGTTTTTTTTGGTTGTTTTTTAATACTGTGGACATGGAACCTGTTTTTCCCTCAATAAGTCCAATCCAGTCTTGTGTCTATATCTATACCTATATATATGTGTATAAATATTTTTTCTATTGAATGAGGTTTAAACTTGCAATCTAAGCATATATCTCTGTCTAGACTTGTCTGTAGCTGATGACTGGACTGCTCTTGCCAGCTCTGTACTCAGCTAGTCTGGCGATCCTGACCTGACCACCCTTTCTAACAAAGCCACCTGGTGAGGCTGACATTTCAGGCAAGGCACCCATTTCAGCAGAGAGCTGGTCTAGGCAGAGAATATACTGCATTTTGAGGTAGTCTGTGATTTAGATTGCATCCCTGTTCTTCATTAGCTGTCCATGGAAATATGGTTAGTGAGCAGATGATGTGGAGAACAACTCCACTCTGATAGTGCCAAACATCACCTGGCTTTGAAAGCAAAGGAATTTCCTTGTGTTGGCAACAGTATGGTTGGACTAGGGCAGATTTTTTTCTTGGTAAAGAGAAAGTAGCTGTTCCCTGTCATAGCCTAAAGCCAGCTCTGAATCATCCATCAGCTGACCATTCTTCTGTGGTGTCCTATAACAGCTGGTATGGCCCAAAGATCACAGACCCTATGGATGCTTTGTTGTTTTCAGAATTAAATTTCTAGTCAAGAAAAATCTCCTAATCCTATCTCAGTCATAGGAACAGTTAAATTTTGGATCTGCTCTGATTCTTAATGGAAAGCAGTGCTCCAGTGAGCTGAGATTTAGGCCAAGCTGAGTTGCAGAGGTCCAGAGGAGCACATTGCACACCTGCACTAAGGATGTAATCTCAGCCACTGTAATTCCAGAAATATGATCCTCCCAATGTGTTAGTACCATCCTACAGAGGTTCGGTCACGGCTGAATAAAAAGAGTTTTTGGTGAAGCACAGCATATGAAACTTTAGGAATAGTTCCTGAATCAAAGATGTCCTGAAGTACTTTGCTTCCCTCCAATGAGCATAGCACAATTTCAGTAGCTTCCTGATGTCCTCAGCTCCTCCTCTCTGCATTCACATTTACCTTCAGCTTTCCTAACCCTATCCCTATCCTCATCTCACCTATGGCCATAGAAAACCTGCATCCTTGTCTCTGGGAATAGTGGAACAACAGCCTGAAGTATCTGAAGGTAGTATCTCCTCATTTTGGAAACTCATATAGTTCCTTTCCCTTCCAACAGGGTGATGCAAACTATTATAGAGAGTAAAATGAAGTTGGACTAATAATTTAATCGCTATTTTACAGTATTCATTTTTCTGAAATAGAAGTCCCAAATAAAGGGTAAATTTTTCTATAGGAACTAATTTTAGTAATATAAAATTTCCACTTAGATTCAGCACCACATTTAATGGTAGCAGCCACAAAGCTCAGTATTAACCTATTTTTGGGTCATGCCCTAATGTTAAGAACAATTTTGCCCTGCATTTGGGAACATTTGGAATGATGTGGTTAGATTGTCATAGTAACCTTCTGTGTCTAAGCAAGTAGCTTTTACAGTTCTCTTTGCAGAAGAAATATCTGAGGAATCTTAAGGCAGGGAGGTACAGGTTCATCTTGCTAAGTTGTGTCTCAGGCAAGAGCATAGTAATTCTAAACAATTGTTTAAAGCACCCTCTGAAGTCCTGGGATAGCTTGAGAAGAGAATTAGGGTTTATAAAGCCTAAATAGGACCCTGCATGGAGATTAGCCATGGCTTCTTTGGCCTTGAAGACATTGCTGTAGAGGCTTTGCTCATCTGCATTTCCAAGCTTGCGGTGCACAAGTTTTTAAGTCTGAGCTGCATTACAGCCTGGATGTTGGAGCTGAGATCCAGACGAGTATGAGTGCACAGGAACACGCAGACATGCCCCTGTTCCAGAGGGCATGCTGTCCTGTGCCTGGAGGTGGCTGCCGTGTCTCTGCAGGCTGCTTCATCAGGCTGCCACGTGGGCAGAACAGGTGCTTGTGGGTGGCAGTATCACTTACCCACTGCCATCAGGATGGAGTCACCACTCCACACACTGAACAGTGTCAGCAGCAGTTGTCTGTTCAAGATAATGGTCCACACAGGCATAGGATTAGAGCAGATTGCTGGTTGCAGCCACCTGAGACCATAGTGTGAGTGCTTGGAAATGGGTTGCTGGTTTTGCTTTCTGTCTATATTTGTATTCAGTATGCTTCATTTAGCATAATGCAGCAGGATACAAAATGATAGTGAAGAAAGTTAAGAGAATTCTTAAGTTAAGACACATAGATTCTGAAGGGGAAATAAAAGGACTTAGAGGACCAGCACAGATTTCTCTGCAAACATCTTTGAGGAAACCAAACCTGAAAACATTTTCCATATAAAATTCTTTAAAAAAGGAAGGGAATAAATAAAGCACATCTTTCCCACAGGATGGAGCTCTGTTCCCAGTGTTTCAGCATAGTGCAAATTTCTGTTGACTGCAGAAGTAAAAGCAAAGCTGGTGGCTGGTAAGTACCTAAGCTCTTGAGCTGTGTTAGACAGAAACAGAGGTAGCTCAAGGGCAAATGACAGCAGAAAGAAGCAGCTGCAGCTCCTTGGTGTGGGCATCTTCACTGCTACTCCAGAACCACATGACAATTGATTTTTGTGAGGCCAAATCTTCTGTTCACACAAGCTCACTGAGGTTCTTGGTTTAGCTGAATCTCTCAACTTGTAAACTTATTCTTCTGTCTCTCAGAGTGCTGGGAATAGTCTTTCAATCTGAATGCTGTAACTGTAACCCATCAAGTTATCACTGGGAAAAGTAAATGTTTAGCAATCAGCCTCCACCTGTTACTGTGAAATCTACAAGAACAGCATGTTGTAGTACCAAACTGCTTTTCCTCTGCAGGTTACCTCCATCTCATCTTCATCTGACAGTGTGAGACTGCTTCATTAGGAGCCATGTGATAAGGCACAAACCTGTCCTTTTAAAACTTCAAATGGAATTTAAAGGTGTCTGTACACAACCCTGCTATAACTTTCCTTATCCTTGAGTTGTGCAACACTGGTTTCCATTCATAGGCTTAACTTAATTAAGTAATTTTCCTTGATGCTTTATGGAGAAACCACTTTGACTGGTGAATTAATTTTTCCTTTATTTCATATTTATAAGAAATCAACACTTACAGTGTTTTACATAGGGGTTCACTTTAACAAAGGGTACTGCATACCCTCAACCCTGTTAACCAGAGGTTTCCAGTAAATAGAAAATACCTTGCAGAATTGAGCTCAAAATTAATCTTATCAGGGAAAACAATGTTTGTTCTGAATATGTAATTTGTATGAATTTTTGCATGTTTCAGTGAACAGAAGATACTCAGCATGTATTGAAGCTGGGACAACCCTGCCACAAGTGTTTCATCAGAGCAGTCCTTCTCTGTGAGAGGTCAAGGACACTGAGTGAACTGCAAAACTGATCCTGAACATGGATTTATTTCATGGAATCTTAAAAGAGACTGGTGAAACTTAACAGCCTTGTTTACTGCAAAAACCATTTCAAACAAACACTTATCTAAATGCATTTGTCCCTGAACATCCGCACAGGGAAAGGTACAATATATCCACTAATGGTGTCTCTCAGATACAGTTTCTGTTGTTGATTTTTGTCTTATCTGGGTATCATCCCTTGTACTAGGGGTGAACTACAAGAGAAAAGCTTTTCAGAAGCAGTGAGTAGTCTAGCAGCCTCTTGCACCATTCTAGAACTGCATGGCTAGTTGCTGGTGCCGGTGAAGCATGCACAAAGATCTTCACAGGCTTATACCTGTGGATAAATAGTTGGAAAACCAAGACAGTGGAGAAACCACTTGATATTCAGCAGATTTTCCATGGATAAGCTAAGATTTTTGTACATTTATTTGTTGCAGGTACTAGAGCTTGAGGATAATTACAAACTCAGCCCCAGCTGTCAGCAGAATGAATATGTCTGTTTAAATGCTGCGTTTGAATTTGTCTTTGAGTTCTGGCCCAGGTGAAAAGCTGGCATGCTGCTGTCTAAATATTCATGGTTAACAGCAGCAGAAATGCATGTAATGCACAGAAACCTGTTAGTTTCCTGTACTGCAAGAGTTCTGTCAGAAACCTCCTGTATTGCAAGAGCTCTGTCAGGATGTTTCAGGGTTCCTGAGAGCTAGCAAATGTGAAGTGCTTCAGACTACAAACGACTGCTCTTTCTCTCCATTTATTGTATATGCAGAAAGACAAATTCAGAACAGATCCAACTTTTTTTTGGGATGCGGCTGAGACAAACTTTGCCCTTTTAACTCTTGTTTTTCTTTACAAGCTGTGTTTAAATACTTTGGGCCCATGTAGTTTTTATTACAAGGAAAACATACTCACTCTGCGCCTCCTCGTGTCACTATTTTGACATACCGACCCCTTCTTTTCTCTCCAGGCAGTCTCTGGAGAGCCTGGATGAGCATAACAGCTCATTGACTTGCAATGTGATTAATCCTTGGATTAGTAAAAATATGATGCAAACAGATCCTGACCCAGTGCTGAATGCTCTTCTTGCCTGTGCATGCAGTGTTAGGTACCTTACAACTGTCTCGAATTGATCAGGACATCCGGATTTTGTAACTTCATTTTATAACTGTTCCTCTCTCTCAAATTCCATCCTGTGAAGTTCTGAGGATATGTAACAAGAAGCCACCCAGTTACTATTCCTTGCAGCTATCTGCCAGTGTCACCTGCTTCTCTGGCATCATCATGCAAGCATGCACTGTCACACTCCCCACTGGAATCTCAGCTCGCGAGTTGAGATTCACACCATCATTCAGCCTGACAAAAGTGTTGACTCTTCGAGCCAGAGTTGTGCTTGGGAGCACATAAAAGCACCAGAGTCCCCTACATCTTGGCAGGACTTCAAGGACTAACCCAACGAAGAGATCTTGACAGCATAGTTGTAAACTCCACAGGCCCCAAGGGCTCAAACACCATGATATTTATGCTGCAGACTGGATTGCCAAGATAGTATCACTGTTATGCAGACATTGGTCCCTGGGTAAGAAGTAGCATTTCTCACACCTGTTAATTGGCATTTGAAAAAATTGAAGCTGACTGGAGTGGGCAGTACAACTGAGGAAGACAATGCATACAAAGGCTGTATCCAGTATTTCTTCTGTTCAAAAAGACTTCAGCTGCATGGGTACCACAAATAATTGCAAAAGCCAGTATTAACTGAAGGAATTGCATACCGAATTATTGACATTCCCGGTATATTTAAGACAGTTGTTTTACAGCCTTTCCAGTTCTTGTTACAACTTCAATCTTTGCAAAAATGTAAGAAGTCCAGAGCTGTTAAATCCAAAACATAATTAGGAAGCATCTAATAATATGACCAACTACTTTAAGATTACGTGCAAGCTTTCAAATAAAGCGTAATCTTCATACTTTGCTCAGCTCTATCCCTCATGGAAATACTGTATGTAAAGTAGGTCCTTCAAAAGTTTCACTAGACTGGTCTGACATTAGAAGTATGCCCAGGTATTTTTGTATTAGTAGGTAATAATTAGAACATTAAAGCGGAGAGATGAAGCTGGAGACCTTTGGCAGGTAGTGTTTCTGGCACTTCAGGCAGCATGAGGTAAGTGTAGAAGCACTAAAGTAAGTTTGTGAAGCTGAGTGTTGACAGCAGATTTCAGACTCTACCTGTTGAAGTAAATGGGACAATTAATATTTTTGAAAACTAGTTTTTAAGGTTGGTCATGGGGGGAAAACCTTGACAAATTTCAAAGACATAAATTCATTACTCAGCTCTGATCCTTAGTATTTTTTTCCTGAGAATTGCAAGGCTTATATATTAGCATAACATTTAAAAAGAAATTGGACCATAAAAAGCATAATTATGTGACTCAGACAGATTTCTCCATAAGCAAAACAACAGAACAGAATATTCAGAATTCTGCTAATAACTCTGAACTCTATTTTTTTTTTTGTCTAATGGCAAAGTTTCTGAACAAACTAATTTTAACTTGGAACAATTCCATTCATTTCCAAGAAGTTACAATGAAAATAAGGTTCATCTCAGTAATATAAGAATGGGAAGTCAAACCCGGAACCATCTTGAAATTACTCAAAATATCTGGAAAGTGCTCCCATCTAGTAGCAGCAATTCATCAGATTCTTAGGAAAAACCTCTCCTCAATGAATGTAAGAAAAATGAGAACAAACAGTAAAATTTTTATGAGTAGCTGAAAATAGGCATCCTAAAATTCAACTTAGAGTCAGAGCATGGCTTGGGTTTGAAGGGATCTTAAAGATCATCTAGTTTCAACTAGCTGCTTTCCATGGGCAGGGATGCCACTCACCAGTCCAGGTTGTTCTAAGTCGAATCCAGCCTGGCCTTGAACACTTCCTGGGATAGGGCATCCACAGCTTCTCTGTTCCAGTGCCTCATCACCCTCTGAGTATCAGTTTACTCCTAATATCTAATCCAAATCTCTCCACTTTTAGGTTGACCATTGCCCCCTGTCCTGCCACTATCTGCTGTAAAAAGTCACTTCCCATCTTTTCTATAATCTCCACCTCAGTAAGGTCTCTCTGGAACCTCGTTCTGCCTCAGGCTGAATGTCCCCAATATCCCTCTCAGTCTGTCCTCACAGCAGAGGTGCTCCAGCTCCCTGATCAGTGTCATGGCCTCCTCTAGACCCTCTTCAACAGGTTCATGTCTTTTACATGCTAGAGACCCAAGAGCTGGATGCTGCTCCTCTCCAGGTGGGGTCTCACAGGGACAGAGTTGTGGGGCAGAATCACCTCCCTTGACCTGCATGTCTCATCTGCAAAAGTTCTGTAATAATGCTCCTGCTCAGATTTTCTCCTAGTTGTTTCCCTATTTCTAATAAGAGTGGAGAAAACAACACTCTATGCCAGCTACTGTTGTGCCCTTTTCACTTCCTCCCTCTGCCCTCAACCTCCCATTCCGTATGTGCAACTTGTTGCTCTTTTCAACTCTTTTATTTCAGGTGTCAACCTTTGTACTTTTCCCCTATTGAATATTTTTCTTGTTTTCTTTTTAGGGTTTTTTTTGGGGGGGGAGGGGGGGTTGTTTTTGTTTTTAAAATGGCTTTCCCAACTCATGTAACCACCTGTCTCCCGAAGGAACATCTCTACCATTTGAAACCCGTGCAGACAGATGCTCCCTACGAGGTAAAAGCGCGCAGGAAGGGGACAAGCGCAGGGAGCGGGAACGCTGAAATGAGACGAGTGAAGGACGGAGAGAGGTCCGGCGGGGTCCAGGGTCCCTCTGGCGGCCACCAGCCCGTCGCCCCCCTGTCGCCCGGCCGCTGCCCGCTCGCCCCCGGGAGCAGCCGCGCACCCCTGCTGCCGGCCCCGCCCCGGTTCTGGTCACTCCGCGCTTTAAACCTGCTTGCCTGTCTCTTTTTACTTCTTTGGAGTAGCAATTTTCAGCTGTCAAACTCATTCTCCTTTCCTTTGCTAAGTCCGGTACTTATCCTGCATTATATAAGTGGCTTGAAAAAATGTTGGCTGTGTCAACTGCCAAAAGCTTGACATCAGAATTTAAAGTGCAAAAACGTTTACATGATGCTAGCCTACTATTTCAGCTGATGCTATTTTAAACTTACAAATCCCCATTTATTGACTGAATATTCTTGTCATAGCATACTTTTACAGAGAGGGGAAGCACCAAGAGAATCCCTGGCCAGAGTTGCACACTGTGCAACTCAAATTCTGAATACTGCCATGAATTTTTTCAAATGGCAGCTCATCTCTTTAGAACTTACTGAAGTTTCTGTAAAACTTTGGATACTGAACACTAAAAACATTGATCTTGTCCTGCATTTTTGTTCCTGGGATTCTTTATCTGATAATGTTGACATGAGGGTTTCAGCTTTTTCTGACAAGTAGAACCTCTCACACTCAACTTAAACCCACTAGCAGGAAGTCTGTTTTCCTTAGTGGTCTTTCAATGAACAGAAAGTTTGAATTCCTGAACTTGTTGTGATTGAAATGATTATATTATGTTGTTTCTCCTCAAATCATTTTGTGAGTTTACAAGTTTTCATACTGTAGTACTGCATAAAATGGTTTCAGTTTCTTCCAAAGCGTTACAAGACAGCTCTTACTTTCCTTTCTTGATTAAGCTTTGTTAGTGAGAAGAGTCCTCTACTCGGACCTTAGACAAGGACCTCATCATACTTATTTGAATTCATCTCAGGGCTGAACACAAAATACTAGGAGAGATTCCTTTAACAGTGTTGAAATAGCATAAGCGAGCATATCTGATGCTGACCATGCATATGATATTCCCAGCAACTGGCTGACATGCCTCCAAAAGATCAAATTCAGCCTTCCTTGCATGATGTAAGATAAAAATCTGGCCTAGGATTTAACTGTACCTGGTAATTAAGTTTAAAGAACAATAAGGCCTAACAAACCTCTCCAGGCCTACAGTAAGCATGCTGGAATCTTGGTTGCCATTTCTGCAAACTGTTTACAATTCACATACCTCTGCAAATCCAATCCTGATCTCAAATTGCTGCTCATAAACAACATAGCAGAGATTTGATGTATGAGGACATCCTCTGAATATCCCTTTGCTAGTAGTAGCACGGCTAATTTCTAGCATTAAAAATGCCTCTTATTACAAGCAATGCTCAATTAACTACTTCAATATGTCTCTCAGCCAATTTTTTTTTGTGACTAGTGGCAAAAAGGCAGATATGGCTTATTCTCCTCTTCTTTTGCTAGCTGCCTGTAAATGAGTGTCTTTCACAACTGGAGTCAGGGCAGCCTCTTAAAACCATCCCAGAATTTCTGCAGCAGTCTGTCAAAGATGTTGTCACCTTCAAAGTACGATATAAAGCTGATCCTTAAGGCAGTGTTCTTCCTTAATCTTAACACATCAGTGTTTACTAGTGAACCTTGCTAGTGCAGTGATTGTGAAAAATGAGGTAAACTCTCCTGTTTCTCGAACTGTATTTTTAAGAGGAAAGAAAGGTCTTTGCAGGATATATTGTTCAAATGAGAAAGAAAGAAATTTCACACCTGCATTTATTTGACTTTACAACATTAAAAAAAATTAAGGACTCTATCTTCAATATTAGTAGTTTAATGAAGACAAGCAAGCATCCCAACATGTATATTACTTCGGGAAACTTGAGAAATTGTGCAGAAGTGAAGCTTGATCTGGTTCTAAAAGAATTGAGTTTGAAGAGATATTTGAGGGCAGGAGAACGGGGAGAGGAGAACCGGGCTATACAAGAATGGAAGAAGAATTGTCCAAGGTCAGGAACAGCAACATCTCTCACTCATTTTATGTTGCTCTTCTTTACCTGTGTTTAATAGGTAAAGTTTATGTTTTATGAGCTCACTTAGGGGAAAATGGCATGTCCTGAGCTGGGATTATTCCCAGTAGTCATTGGTGTAATGGTAAGTTATTTCTAAGAGAAAAAGGATGAAGATCTTAAAAGAACCAGAGACACCAAATGTGCACTCAGACATGAGTACCCATCATCCTAGTCTCAGGATGTATAAATTGGTTGCAATTGAGTCTCTATTCCTGCAGTGTGATACCCTAGAATGGGTTTGCTCTCGCCTGGGGCAGGCACTGGCTGTGAGGGATGATACAGAAGAGTGTGACAAAAAAGACAGCCTAGGGAAACTCAATGCAGGCTCCACGGCACCACTGCAAATTAGATTTAGTACAGACATAAATTGACAAGTAGTGAAGAAGAATTGGGTGTGACTTTACAGGAAGAATGTAGCACCTCAGGATTGTGTTGGGTCTCTTTGATGAAGCTCTTGGTTATGTGAGCACATGCTTATCTCCAGGAGACTTTCAACAATGAGTCAAAAAAGTGTCAAAAAACCCTGCTAATCTACAAAAGAATGAGATCAAATGTACCTCATAGATTGATGACCAGTTACAGGTAGAAATATGGAGTAGGAATAAAATTGTTTTCTCAGTCCTCTGGGGATCCTAGGACCTGTGCTATCTGACATACTCATAAATGATGTAGGAAAAGGGAGTGAGAAGAAGATGGCAAATTTTGCATGTGATAATAAACCACTCAGAACAAGAAAGCCAAGAAAGATCTATGCAGGAGAATGTGCCCTGCAGAAAGATTTCATGGTATTGGTAGGCTAGAAGATACAATACTTAGTAAAATCCAAAGCTACCAAACATGCAGAAATGCATTTGAAAAGAAAAAAAAAAAAAAACCCACAGGTACTGTGACAGATCCAGCACTAATTACTATGTCCAAGGAAGGAGACATGTTTCTGTGAAAATGTCTGCTCACTCTGCAGTGACAGTTAAGCACATGATAGTAAGAGTTACTGGGAAAGGAAAAGTAGGTAAAAGGGACACACCACTATGCCACTACAGAAATTCATGGTGTGAGTGCATCCTGATGACTGTTTTCAGCTCAGAACTGCTGTCATTGAGAGGACATGTCAGAAATGATAAAACAGAAACAAAAAAATAAAAGATTTCAAACAGTGGCAAAGATGAACCAAGATTTGCAGCAGCATCAGTTCAAAGGTCAACTGAACAGGCAAAGATTCTGCTACCTACAAAGAAAGGTATCTTAGAGACAGAAAAAGAAGAGATGTCACGAGCAACACAGAGAAGGTGTGTGGAAAAAGAGTACAATTTTTGGGGATAAATTGTCTTTTGCATTAGGACTACAGTTAGTGGAGTTTCACCACAGATGGTCTATTTCGATTAGACATAAGGAAGAAAGATTTTTACAAGGAAGGTGTTGAGGCACTGGGTTAGGATATGTTGGACTTCCCACCTCTGGAAACATCCAAAATCAGGTTGGACGGGACTCTGATCAACCCGATCTAGTGGAGGATGTCCCAGCTGATCGCAGGGGATTTGGACAAGATGACCTTTAAAGGTACCCTCCAACTCAAACTACTGAATGATCCTATGATTCTTTTTCATAATTATATAGAACAAAGAGATGTCAAATGAAACAAGGTAGTGCCAGACTTAACATCAAAATGATGTATTTCATAATAGGCTCTGAAGTGTGGAAAACACTGGCGGAAGTTTGTGAACGACAGATGGTAGTGTGGATTAAAAGATAGGATTTGTTCCTTGAATGTAAAAAAATTCTGTTTGACCCAAAGAGGAAGCTCAGAGTCGTTTCTGTGTCAGGAACGCCCGGGGGCAGGAAGGGTACACTGAGATCTGTGGCTCTTCAGGGGCTGGTTCAGGAGAGGAATGCTGAATTGGGTAAACCTGCAGGGTGACCCACTACAGCTTACTGACTTACGGCCAGGGGAAATAGCAGCGGGAGCGTACAGGCTGCTCAGAATTCTGGTGGCTTGCTGAAGTTGTTGGCCCGTGCTGATATCTGCGCTGCTCTACCTTCGCCGCTGTTTTTACCACGTTACCCCGTGCAAGACCACAGCCAGCAGAGGGAATGGCTCTCCTGGCGTGTGTCAGACTGCAGCGGCGGAGCAGAAGGTGCCCGTGCTCTGGCAAACAGGCTCCGATGCAGCGGATGTAGAGTAGCAGATGACTTTTCTTCCAGGCGCTCAGGTGCAAGTACCCTTATGTTTCTCACAATTCTGCTTAATGTTGTGCTTGCAGGGTGATCTCCCTCCTTGGGCAGCGCGTCTGAGAAACGGCATACCCATGACAGTAACCTTTTATTCCCACTAGATGTCCCACAAACCCAGCGATTGCAGTCATTCTGCTCAACTGGCACTTCCAGCCACGAAAGTTTATCATCTCTAAAATAAAAGGTTCTACTAAAGATAAATTCTTTATCCATCCGTATGCTGATGTTTGAGAAATATTAAGAAGCTTAATATTCCAAAACACATTGATTAAACTAGATTTCAGCGGGAATTTATTGTTAGAAGCTGGACTTCCTTTAAGGATTCAAGTCGAGCAAGTTGTGAAAGTCTAATTGGACCACAGGGGATAAGAATGAACAAACCAGTTTAGGAGCTGGGCTGTAATGCTATTCACAGCTCACACACAAGGGTTCTTTACAAAGTTGGTCCTAGCTTACTAATAATGTTTGGGGCTTTTTGTTTCTTTTGGGGTACTGCCTTTCTAATAAGGCTTTTTTCTTTCAAAATTTCAACTCTTCTGTCTCTAAGCATATATAAGACCCCCACAGATACACAAGTTGCTCTGCTTAGCATACAAAGATCCACTTAATAACTCTTCCACTGAGTGTATGGAAATTTAGCTGCCTGAGTATCTGTGTCTTTTTATTATTTGAACAAAAGCCAAGAGCTGCTGCTCCTGCTTTTAGAGTAAGAACACTGGATTTGTGACCCAAAAGGTAAAACTTGTTGCTATTATTGACTTTACAGCTATCACAGTGCCCTGGAATTTCTTTTCTGTGCTATCTATGCAGCTGAATTTGGGATACCCTGTTCTAAATATTGATAAACTACATCTACAGTGAAAAGCTATTTTTTTTTTCATTTAGCAGTAGGAAATGTCTTAATAGACTGGGTTTGATTTTTGAAAAATTTTATTTTATAAATGCAAAGAATTATAAGATTTTTTTTTCTGACATGCTTATAGTACAGACCAGAGATACTGGCCATACAATTGCTAATGCAAGTATTTAGAAAGGTTTCAACAGCTGAAGTGTTTGCCAAGAGTAACACAATTTCTAGAAAGATACCTAAACTGCAAGGAGGACTGTAAAATCCGCTGTGATCCTAGGTGTGTTTTTCTGCTGACTAATTGCTCTCATTACTTAAAATGTGTAGATTTCTCCACATGGAATTTTCCCACCTCTACTTCAGACCTGGGCCTGATTATGCCTTTCCATATTAGGCTAAAAACCACCACAGCCGACATTGAGGCATCTATTTGTTCTACCTGATGAAGCACTTTAAGACCCATCAGGGTATCTACATTGTACCAGTTTAAAAGAGATGAAGAGAAGAGCCCACAGAAACTAGATTTAGATTACTAGGAGGAAACTGAGGTCTTGACTATTACATCACTTGCAATGGTTCTCCCTTCAAGTACCTGCTCATTTAGAGACTGAGAAAATAACAAATAACAGAAAAAATATTTAGTGTGGTGGTTTTTAGCGGGAAGGAAAACCTTTGTGTTTCCACAACTCTGCCTGGTAGAGCCTTTGGTAAAGTTCAAATGAAGATGGAGGGCTGTCTTCCCCAGTTAATGTTTCTTAAAAATCACAGTGTCTTTTTGGGAAGTGGGTGTCTTTGCAAACCCAGATAACCAGATAAACTAAGATGGTCCAAAATAATGGCTTAAGACTTTCATGGCTATTTCAGTGTTAAAATAAAATAGATTAACAAAGCTTATCTTCTTTGTTGGCAAAGAGATTTCTAGTGCTTCCTTTTTATTTTCTTCTTTTTTTTTTTTTTGCCTTCTTCTCAAGCCTATCACAAAGTGGTATTCCCTTTGGAGAATTAAAATATTTTCATATTTCCAGCGTGTTCTCAGCAGTTGCTGCCAAAATCTGGGGTTCTTTGACTTCATATTTCTACTTATGACATATCTCAGGGGAGACTTTCTAGCAGGCCTGAGGTGAAAGAGGCACCAGAGACTCTGGCTGTACAATCTGGCGTACTGAGGGGAAATTTGCTGTGTAGTGATAAGAGAGCAGTTGAGGAAACAGTTTAGATACTGACCTTCAAGTTAGAAGGGAGCAAAATCTGGGAGTGCAGAAGGAAATCTAGTAATCTGAAACAAAGAGCTTGTGAAAGATGTTTGAGACAAGAATGGAAAGAAGATTCTCTTGAAGTTGGGAAAGTTTTGAACAGACATAAGCTTTTTAAAAGCTAGATTCAGCAGTATTTTGGGAAGGTGAAACAATAGTGGGCACAGAGGTTCATGAGCTGTAAGTCTGGCTGTCTGTCTCACTCAGACCCAGGCTGGCTACATGTGGAAAAATCTTTATTCTTGTCCCACGATTGGTCCTGTCAGTGGACTTACTCAGACATTTACTTTGCTGACTACTAATGTTCTGATTCTCAGATTAAATATGTTCCAACACTGTTTGCAAGCATTTCTTGTGTCATAGAATCATAGGATATCCTGAGTTGGAAGGAACCCACAAGAGTCATCAAACTCCTGCCCCTTCTCAGGACAGTCCCAAGAGTCACACCATATTCCTGAGAGCATTGTCTAAACAGTTCTTGAACTCTTTCAGGCTTGATGCTGTGACCAGTTTCCTGGGAAGGCTGTTCCAGTGCCTAACCACCCTCTAAGTGAAGAACCTTTTCTAATATCCAACCTGAACCTCTCCTGACAGAGATTCAGGCCATTCCCTTGGGTCCTGTCCCAGAGCAGAGATCAGTGCCTGCCCCTCCTCTTCCCCTCATGGAGAAGTTGTAACTGCAATGAGGTCTCCAGGCTGAACAGATAAAATTACCTCAGCCACTCCTCAAAAGCTTACTCTCCAGATCTTTTATCTTCTTTGTGGGCTTTCTTTGGACACTCTCTGACAGTTTAATGTCTGTTTTATGTTGTGGCACCCAAAACTGCCCCCAGCACTCGAGGTGAGGCAGAGCAGAGCAGGACAATCCCCTCCCTTGCCCAGCTGGCCATGCTGTGCCTGATGCCCCCAGGACAGGGTTGGCCTCCTGGCTGCCAGGGCGCTGCTGGCTCGTGTTCAACTCACCATTGACCAGAGCCCCAGGTCCCTTTCCATGGCACTGCTCTCCAGCCTCTCCTTCCCCAGTGCCTGCTCATCCAGGGTTGTCCTGGCCCACGTGCAGAGTCCAGCACTTGTCTTAGTTAAATGGTTGGTGATTGCCCATCTCTGATTTGTCAAAGTCTCCCTGCAGGTTCTGTCTGGTCTTGTGGAAGTCAACAGTTCCTCCCAATTTAGTGTCTTCAGCAAACTTGCTCAGTGTCCCTTCCAGTCCAGTATCCAAGTCATTTCTGAAGAAGTTGAAGAGCATAGGACTGAGGATGGAGCCCTGCAGAACCTCACTAGTGACAGGTCACCAGCCTGATGTCGCCCCAGTCACTGTAACCCTTTGTGCCCCACCCATGAGCCAGCTGCTCACACATCACAGGATGTGTTTGTCCATCTGTGGACTGGACATTTTGTCCAGAAGGACACTGGGAGACACTGTGTCAAAAGATGTACTAGAATGCAAAAAGATTTCATCAATTGGTTTCCTTTTATCAGCTGGGTGGGTTAGCTTGCCATGAAAGGAGATCAGGTTTGATAAGTAGGACTTTCCCCTCATGAAGCTATGCTGGCTGTGGCTGGTGGCTTTGTTGTTCTTCAGCTATTTTTCAATATCTCCCAGAATAATTTTCTCCATAACTTTACCAGGAACTGAAGTGAGGCTGACAGTTTCTGGGATCATCCTTCTTGCCCTTCTTGAAAACAAGGACAACTTCCAGTCAACTGAGACCTCTCTAGATTCCCAAGACTGCTCAAAAATCATCAAGACAAGCTTTGTGATGGCATCAGCCAGTTCTCTGAGTATTCTCACATGAATCCCATCAGGCCTTATAGATTTATAAGGGTCCATCTGGAGTAGCTGGTCCCACACTACTTCATGGTCAGCTGAGAACTGGTCACTCTCACAGCCATGTTCCTCCAGCTTAGGGCACTGGATGCTCTCAGTCCATCATCTGTGTTGAAAACAGAGGCAAAGAAAGCATTAAGCATGTCTTCCTTGTCTCTGTCCCTGGTCTGTGAAGTGACCATCCTCATCCTGTAACAGGCTGATGTTATTTCTGCACTGACTTCTGCCAATACTTTATTTGAAACTTTTTGTTTCCCTCTGCATTTCTGTCCAGCTTCTACTCCAACTGAGCTCTAGCCACATGAATTTTCTCTCTGCCATGGTATATTTCTCCCACACCACCTAACTCACTTCACTAGAAATACACTTTTCTCTTTGCTTTAGCTCCTTATCCCCTTTCCTTATCTAAGTGCTGCCCTTTATTTTAAATAAATTTTTACTTTCCCTCATTTTTACCTTTAGAATATAATCATAATTGTCTCAGCCATGATTTTTTTAGAGTACTTAATCCACTCCAGTTGCACTGAATGTCTTTTTTATATTAAAAAATGTCTCTTGTTTGCACATCTGATATTTAAATCTGATCTTGTACATTCATAAATGTTTGAAAACCACTATTGATTATTATCTGTGAAATGAGCATAACATGTTTAGAAAGAAATGAGACAACATTACTGTAATTTTTGAAGTACTTGTAAACATACTTGTTCTCCCAGATTGAAAACTGAGTCTGTCCTGAGCCTTTGTAAAGTAGATTTTGAAGCTGAAACATGTTAGTTTAAGGACAGTATTTTTAACACTTGTTTTTATTTTGCTCAGGTCTCTGTCTTTGCAAATATTTTGTTTGTTGTTTTTTACTATAATGGATTGAGGACTTAAATTTTCATATTAGAAAATATTTTCCTGATTGAAGTAATATTTCAATTAGTCACCTACCTCAAGTATTGCATTTTGCATTTCAGAAGAATGTAGCAGTTTCCTTTTTACACCCCACTAGTTTATTTTGCAGTTTGAAAACGCATTTTCTTCCAAGTATCTTGTGAAATGACACCTGAATAAAAAGTGCCAGAAAGACATCAAGTTTGCAGAGTTAAAAGAGTTTTTATCTTCCTTTGGTGATTTGTTGCCATTCTTGAAAAAGTCCTTTTGGAGTTTCATTCTTTTGATGCAGACATCTAGATTAAAAAAAAAAAGAGAGAGAGAGAGATGTGTACTGTTGGTTTAATATGTACACTCAAGCCTGATCCAATACCCAGAGAAAGCAAAAGCCTTCCATTAGCTTTTATGGACCCTTTAAACATTAGCATATCCTCCAGTGCAGCAGCTGATAAACCGTTGCTGATTGTGGCCTTTGAAAACGAACCATGCTGGGGTTTTTACTGCTTCCAACAGGATCCCAACAAGGTAATCATTATGTACAAAGCTAAGTAAGAGAAACATTTGTTCTGTAGCACATTATTTATGTTTCTCTCCTTGTCTCACAGTATCTCTTTCATTACACTCCCCTTTCCTATTTATTATCTCTGCAATCAGATTCTTTCAGTACGCATAACTTGTTGGAATAGAGTTGGTATCAAAGGCACCATAAGAAACAAAGTTTTATTTCTTAAAGAATTGTTTTTAAATGTTGGGCGTATTGGCCATTGATTTCATTTTTATTGCACTATGAAATCATAAGCCACTTGAACAGTAAACTCTTGCATCCTTCACAGCAAAAAAGCAATGAAGTAATGAATAATACATTTTTTATTTATGTTGCTTCCTGCAAGTTCCATCTAAGTCTATTGGGTGAAGATTTAATTTTCATTGCACTGTGTAGCTAGCAGTTGTACATCCATAATCTATCACAAAATAAATATTTGTATTGCTGCATTTAAAAACAAAAGGAAAAGCCGGGGCTGGGGGGAACTGTGCTGCTGTTGAATAAGGCCTTTCCTTTTGTTTTCAATATCAGTTTTTACCCAAAGATCCTATTATGGACAGGTATGGTGAATTTCATGTTTATGTTTTATGTGAAGGTGGGTGAAAATAAATTGTATTTAGGCCTTTAAGGAAACGATTGTGGATAGACAGACTGTTAACTTAGGTGTCCAAGTTAACTAGCCTTGGCCATGAGGCTTGATGTGCCTGCTTTGCAGATGACACACAAGTGTCAGAGCAGCCTCTTGATTATTCCTACCTCAGACATTAGACATATCCAATACATAGGAGCCTAAGGAATTTGAGTGTCTTGCCAACACTCAGATGGTATCTTGATGTTTGCAAAACGAAGTATCATTCTCCAGCACCCTCCCTTTCCCATCCATCCTTCTCTTTCATGGCTCATTTCCTCCATTTTTGCTAGCAAAATGACCCAGGGTTAATCTGAGCTATTTTTGTTTTGTTTTATTTTGTTTCAACAGACAGTCTTATCCAGCCTTTTTTGAAAATCAGATTTGAGGGGTTATTATCAAAATAGCTACACAGTCAGTTCTAAAGGAATACGAAGACAGGAAAAGACACATGCATAGGATCAGTAAAACTAACTGAAGCACAGATGTGGCAGTTTTTCAGGTACTGGAATCTTTCCACTAAGCTACACGCAAATGCTTGTTTTAACCCAAATCAAACTTTAAACTTAAACTAAATTAAACTTACTTCAAACTTTCCAGTGCCTCTTTTGCCTTTAGATCACCTATGTTAAGGATGAGGAACTCTTTGTAACGCAAGAAACATTCAGATGTTTGTGATGACTTAAGCCACTCCAGTGGCACAGATGGAACAGAAGTCTCAGTGACTTCCAGTTTTATTGGTATAGATTCTCCACTTGTGATCATTTGTTGCTAACTTTAATCCCTCTTCCAAGGATTTCTTCTCATTCATCACTATTTTCAATTTTAAATACCTAACCTCCACTTTGAAATAAGCTTAAAGCTCAGATCTTACTTCACAGGTTCTCTATCTTTGTGATTCTTCTGGCCTCTCAATGCCTTTCCCAGCCCATTGCTGTCATCAGCTGCTGTCTTTTTCTTGTCTCCCACTGCAAACTGACTTCAACAGGCTCAATTAGCACTGAAGTGCATTAGGTGAGTGCTTCCTCAGCACCTGACACGATGTTCACAGAAAAGAATATTAAAACTCCCAGTTCTTCTAAATATTCATGTGTGTCTTCTCCTTCGAAGGGGGTGAATTTTGCATCTTGCACATCTTGATTCTGTTGCTTACCAGCTCTTGGGCCATTGAGGGTTTATTGCCCAGGATCCCTTGCTAACATACACATTTTCCTTGAATATTGTAGCAGAAGTTAGGATGAAGCTTTGCTGATTAAGCAGTGATATTGAGCAACAATAGCACTATACATGATCAGAAGTATTTTTCCCAACCAGCAGCTCTTGGCAGCACAAAGCCCCCTCTCATCAGGCGCTGCCTATGGATATGTGGAACACAAAGTCAGGCTGTGTGCAGGAGCTGTTTAACAGAACAGCATCGTGCACTTTACCAGCCACAGGCAGCAGCGGAAAGGGGACCAGGGCATGGAAACTCAGACCAAGAACAAAACTTAGCTCTTGGGCACAGGGGCCGAATCTCCTGACAGCTAAGCTTGTCATGCAAAGGCCTGTTCAGTAGGAGCAGTCTCCCTGACAATGTGTTGCTGCAAGTGCTCTGCCACAGAAAGAATACGTGTCTGCCCCATCTACTGCATGGTAAATTGGATACAGCACAGCTTTCCATCCTTCTGCAGCAGGGAGGCCCTGTGCTATAGGAGAAAGGGTAATCCAGTAATGTCTGTGCAGAGATTTCTGAGAAATCAGCTCCAGAGTGATGGAGGTTAGAGGGCTGCTCAGAAGTACCTTTCATGAAAAAAAATGATCCATGGGATGTGCAGGGGTATACAGTAATGCCCATATCTAATAACAGCAACTGTTATGCCCCACAGAAATCTCTTTTGCCTCTACACCACTGCTACACAAATGTAAGAAATAAGGTGGGAGTCTCCTTGTTCTTTTAATCTGAATCTGGGGATAAGTCTGAGGCTGAAGACTTCAGAGCTACCTTCAGAGCAAAGACTACTAAATGCCTCTTATTATTTGATGGTCACTTTCCACAGGCGAATCAGTGATGCCTCATTTTCTTCTGCCAAAGCTAGGCTAGGGGGCTGGGTGGAAGGTGGTGAGAAGTCTTCAGATTATGGTCTCAGCACATCCAGCTGAGTGCCACAGAGTTTCTTTGAGGTTGCATTGCAGTGATGAGGGGATAACCTGCCATTGTGTTCTGTTTCCTCCACAGGGAGTAAATGAGATGAGCACCCACAGGGGAATTAACATGAGATAACCAAAATACTGCATTTCCTTTGCCAGTCAGTGACCCTCCTGGCAGACAAGCCTTCTTCACACTGTGATCTTAAACCAGTGTAGTGAAATGTGCGCTTAGCACTGCTTTGCTGTAAACTGTCTGTTGTTCCAGTAAATGAGGACTGCTTTAACTGGTCATGTCAAACACGCCTATCCTTGGCTGAAATACCAGCATTCACAGAGAAATTTGCACAAGCTTGGCTGAAGAGCGTCTGTGTGTGGACAAGTCTGGGTAGCAGGACCTCTTTGGAGCCCTGGTACAGTGTGGCCATGCAGTATGTTTGCTCATCTGTAACAGCTGGGCTCCTCTAGGCAAAACAGAAAAAACCCACATCTTCAGCAAGTCCAAAACCCCATCTGCACTCCTGATCTGTGACAGAAACTTCTATTTCCCATATGCAGGGCTTTACACAGATTTTTCTTTGTTGCTGATCGCTGCAGCACAGAAACAGCTGCACACAGCAACATGTTCATGATCCCATCATCTGTGTACAGAAGGGCAGGAACCTTCTGCTGCAGCACAGGGATGCAGCCCCAGACTCGTGTCCAGTATCTTTCAGAGAGCAGCAAGTAGAGAAGAGAGAGGAGATTTTTCCTCAAGAGTACTGAAGCTTCTTTTCACACACATTTTCCATCAGTAACATTGCCTGCTAGCTTAGCATATTTAAATTACTAGACATTTAGAGAATATTGATACATTATTGACGCACTGATAAAGACACTGACCAAAGATAATGTCAGTTAGGTGGAGCCAGTACAGCTAATGCAAGAAAGTACTTTTGTCTTTTATTGCTATCATGTGCTGTTGTTTGTGTTTGAGAGTGTGTGTGTGTGTGTGTGTCTGTATTTTTAGCAGCTTGGGTGTAGAATAAAACTAACTTCATTCCCTTGACAAAAAATATTAAACATCTGACAAAAAGTGTGTGTTCAGCAATTGCATTCCACATTTATTTTCTTTGCCTTTTAAATTATTTATACAAGTACACCTCTCATAGCTTCACAGTGCTTTGCACTCAATGAAAAAGTTTCTCTGTGGATAGGATTCACTCTTTCGTCTTGTAATATCTACTATATGACATATAAAATACAATGCAATAACAAACAAATGGCAACTGCTTATATCAAAAAATTAGATTTTTATTACATGAATACCTAAAAAATAGAAAGGAAAGAGTTTATTTCTGCAGAGGGAAAACAGAGAAACAGTGAACAATAATATAAATACTGTAGCAAGATAAAGAAATAGATCATATTCCTAGGCTTGCTCTTCTGATTAATTCCTAATAAAATACACAGATTTTTCTGGATTTAATTCCAGACACAACATGAATGGCTTTTCACTGATGAAATCACAGTCTGATGGCCTGAATTGAAGATTCTGAATATCCAGTATCAGCTTGTGAATCAGGTTATATGCAGTCAGACGAAACACACTGGTAAACATAGGATTATAGAGGCAATGAATCTGAGGATGCACCTCGTCCTTATCAATGCTGATTGCAAAGTTCCCAGTGGCTTTAGTCTAAATCTTTGCTTGTTTGTGAAGTTGGATAAATTATTATTAACTTGAAGCTATGGCAAAAAAATGTTAACAAGACAAAAAAGAAATAACAAGGACACAATTTTTAACAGGAAAACTAATCATTATATATTCCATAGAAAATAATTTATGTTCTTCAGCTGTAAATTATCCTTGGAGTTTACTCTCCTGCAGATTTCTCTAAAAATCAAACATCAAGAAAAGATTTACATTTTCTCTCTAGGAACTTCCTTGTTGCATTAGAGAAAATAAAGTCTGACTTAAAACAGAAATTTGAAACTAAGCACTGACATTTTGAAATAAGCACTTTGGTTAGTTTCAAAATGTTGTTTTGAAAAATAGAAATATTTTCCCAAAATTGATGTTTTCCCAGGGGTGGATGGGACTCTTTAAACCAGGAAATATAAACTAGGAAATGCAGGAAACTTTTCTCCTCCACTAATTCATCTACTTGGCTTTGGAATTTGAGAATGAAGCTGAGGCAGGTTCTTTGAAGGAAAACTGAGTGTCTATAGAGAAGAACAAACTCCAGTGTATCTCTCCATTTGCACAATACTCTTTCATGTCATATATTTTCTATATTTTGCAAAGCAGGAGCAGAAACATACTATACATCTGTGCTGTGCTTAACCTAAAGATATCCTGATTTTCGCCACAGTGCTAGCAAGAACCAAAGTGGGTTTGTCCAGTCCACTGTAGTGTTTAATAAGCCAATGAATAGGACTTCTGCGCATCCCAGGGAGGTAGATTAAAACACTCACTCTACCATTTTTTTTCTTCTAAATATTCCTCAGGAAAGTACCAGGACCTTCTGCTGCTCTTCAGCATATTCCGGGTTGCCTCAGTGGTAGCTGTGTCACTCACGTGTTCCAGAGCTCTGACAACACATATCTGCTCTTTCCTGCTTCAAGGCCATCACTCCCTGCACTGAGTCTGATTTTCTGCAGATTTTCCTGAGGTGAAAACAACTCATGTTCCAGACAAACTCAGTCCCCTTGTGCTGGGTACAGAGCTGACACTAATCTTGCTAAGCCTAGCAGCTCAGCTCTAATGTCCAATACGGTAAGTCGGTCTCATCCTGTTCCAGTTTCATAGCTGAAGATTTGGAATTTAACCTTACATGATGGTTTTCATCCGGAGGAGCCACTTGTTTCAGCTGGGTGCACTAAGGACATGCCTCAGATGACCAAAAGCAGCCAGACAAGGCTGGTGATAACTGCCAGAGATGTGCTATGCTTAAACTCACTGTCCCAGTCTCAGTGCTGACAGAAAGACACTGTGATTACCAGTGGGAAAATTATATATATATATATATATATATACACACATACGACTGGCTAAATCAGTCCTTCACAAGCTACACTGTTCTGTGTTTCACCTCTTTCTAGTTTTTCCCTAGCAAAGAGATGAGATAGCTATCAGCCCTGGCTTTCCAGCCTGCTCCAGTGTCCTCCCCACCATGCTGTGCCAGGGTCTGCACCAGACTTAGGCCACAGCACAAAGGATATGTGCTCTTGCTGATTTCTCTGGTCTTTAACTCCCTGTCTCCTGGACTTGAACTTGCTGATAGAAAATTACAGTCTGTCTCCATATGTTCCACCCAGCTGTGCTTTACAGTCCACTACAGCCAAGAAGCCACTATTGACTCTCTGGTGAACAGGAGAATCCAGATTTCCCCTGGGATAACATGTCACTTCCTTTCAGGTATTAGTTTGCAAGCTTTGTACTGTCACAGTATGAAATCGCAAGTCTGGACCTTATTTTGATTTTTTTCTTAGTAGCTGATTGACACTGGCAGCCAAGTAGAAAATAAGACTGATATCCTGGAATACAGTGAAAAGCAAATGGAGTTGCCAGTTGCTGCAGATACCCCAGGTTATCTTCTCATTTCCTCACAGAATGGGAGAAAGCACATTTTTCAGGGCTTTACTGTCATTTGGCCATGTGAGCAAAAGCAGAGTTAGTGCAGCCACATCTGGCTGTACGGATGTCAGACAGAGCATTCCAGCCCCAGGGCCACCTTGGATGAGCTCAGTACAGCCCTAGGGCATCCTGTTTCTTCATCACTCATTTTCTTTTTTTGGACTATTTTATTTATTATTGGAGGTACTACACAAACACCTCCTTGTGAAGACATAAGGCCTCCTGCTGCTAAGCCTAAATTGTACAGGATAAGGGAAATCCCAACACTTGCACAACCCTTCATTCCACATTCCCCTACTTCAAAGGCATGTGAGGGAGTGTGGTTGTGTGTGTTCTGTTATAGCATCCCCTCTCCTCAAACACAAAAAGATATTCCTGGGATAACTGCATGAATATAAGTTTGTACATGGATATCTCCTTTGAAGAGGGTTTTTTTCAAGTAGGACTGCCTGTAGAGATCGGAAAGGGGGTAATGGTTTTAAAGTGGAAGAGGGTTAATTCAGACTAGATATAAGGAGGAAATTTTTTATGCTGAGGGTGGTGAAACACTGAAACAGGTGACCCAGAGTAGCTATGGATGCCCTATCCACAGAAACAATCAAGGTCCAGTTGAATGGGACCCTGAGCAAAATGGTCTAGTTGAAAATATCCCTGCTTATGGAGGTTGAACTAGATGACCTTTAAAGGTGTCTTCCAACCCAAACCATTCAGAGATTCTGTGATTTTTTTTTTTTCAGGATAAATATTTTAGAATATGTATTTTCTGGTTCCAATGTAGAACATCATAATACCTATGTCAGGCAAGTAGACATCACTGGGCTGTGGGGGGGTATGAAACAGGACTGGAGAGGTTTCTCCTGACTCCCCTGAACTTCTGTCCTCAAAGTGGGACTGGGGATTGGTAAGACTGTGAATGTTCAGAAATAATA
The DNA here is from genome assembly GCA_013397155.1 of Irena cyanogastra. NCBI lineage: Eukaryota > Metazoa > Chordata > Aves > Passeriformes > Irenidae > Irena > Irena cyanogastra. The sequence continues at coordinate 214,653 of VWZV01003721.1, forward strand.
TTATTTGCTTTAAAATAATATAAAATTACCTAGATGAATAAATTTCCTTCCCATTGATTGCCTTTTGCTGTTGGATTTTTTTAGAATTTATGCAGAACACTTCATTTTTCCTCCAAGTAAAACTAAAACAACTGAGTTGTAAAATTAAATCCTAAATTCTCTATATGATCATGTAACTCTCAGAGGTCAAGTTTTATAATGCACAAATTGTCATCCCAACTGTTTCCCAAAAAAATTGAGGGATTCAGAGCTCCTGTAGCTTTTCAATAGCGCTGCAGTTCTGAGCTGGTTCCTTTATCTTCATCTTTGACTTGCTATCTTTAGCACTCTCCCTAGACTTATTTCACGTCTCTGATCTTACATACCCTGCACACTTACATATTTGGCCCTATTTTTTTTCCCCTGAAGTTTGCTCTTCACTGGTTCTTCTCTCTGGAACTCACTTTCTCTCTCTATCAAGATACATCCTCTTTTGGAGTGTACATCTCAAACCTTCCTGTTTGTCGTTATGCTAAACCCATTTCAGGCCTGTATCCATGTACTTTTATCCTTGCCTTGCAAACAAAGTGGATTTTATCTTCTCTTTTAGTTGCTTTTTTATATTCTTTTATCTTCTCTATTTGTACAGTTTATCTGTTCACAGTTAAGGCTGTGCTAAACATTCTTGCACTCACCTCTGCTGAAGCATTTTTTGACTGTCTGGATGACACAGCCATATCATGGTGCTGTGAATGCTACATGCTACCCTTTCTTGCATGCAACCATCACTAATAATGTTTTTGTTGTTCCTTCCTTGTAGTGATTTATGCTGGGTATGCCATTACCTTGATTATGCATGGATGTCATTTACACACACAATTTAGGCAACTGGACCATATCAATCTTGCTCTGAAGTGGTGGCTCTCCCTCTTTCACAGATTAACTCATTACACAGAAGATCCTGTCATTCACTAACTAGAAGTTAGGCATTCCACTTCTCCAGCAATTAGAAATACATCAATTTTACCAAAGAGTAGTTACTGAGCTACACAGACTTCCAAGGGAAGAAATGGAGAGCTGGATCATTTTGATGAGGCCAAGGACATCTTATAGATCTAATATCCTATTAGCAAGGAAAGGTTTGCAAGAGTCTGTGTCTTGTCTAAGTCATGGTACTCCTTTGTTCATGGAGAAAGGGAGGAACAGCACAGCCACTGCTGGTAAAGAGCCCTTTCTCCTTATCACTTTGTTAATTTCAAAAGGGAAAAGTTTAGCTATCATACCCCATCTTTGACCACGATCAATTCTCTGTGCAGTTGCATGGGAATAACAGCAACCATCACAAAAGTGGTTTTGCATCTCAGACTGGGCTGCTGCACTGCAGTGTGGAGGTCATGAAGGACAGCATCAGCTGTATCTACCAGATCATGCCAGGTATGGAGAACTGTTTACACAGATAGGAGTCAGTTTGAAGGTTTCATTTCCTTTGCTTCCAAGAAGTGCTCTGGGAAAGAAATGTCCCAGTTACTTGCAGCTGTCCTTCAATTTTCTAATGAACCACTCATTTTCCTTTTTTTGTGCAAGTTTTTTTTCTGGACCTTATTTCACCCGTATTTTCCTTTGTAAAAGCCTGTCTAACATCTTCCAAGATAGATCCTCACTCATAGAATCATAAAATTGCAGAGGTTGGAAAAGATCTTTAAGATCATCAAGTCCAACCTAGCACCAACACCATGTTCACCCTTAATCCTGTCCTCAAGTGCATATTCACATATTTCTCGAAGACTTTCAAGGATGATGACTCCATCACCACCCTGAGCAGCCTATTCCAATGCTTAGTACTGTTTCAGTGATTGAATTCTTCCCCATGTCTGACTTGAACATCCTCTGGCACAGCTTGGGGCCATTTCCTCTTCTCCTATCACTGTTGCCTGGAAGAAGAGGCTGATCCCCACCTGGCTATAACCTCCTTTCAGTCCATTGTAGAGAGTGATAAGGTCTCCCCTGAGTCTCCTTTTCCCAGGACAAACACTCCCAGCTCCCTCAGCTGCTTCTCAAAAGACTCATGCTCCACACCTTTCCCAGCCACACTGCCCTTCTCTGGGCACTCTCCAGCACCTCAACATCTTTCTTGTACTGAGGTGCCCAGAACTGGACAGAGAACATGAGTTGTGGCCTTTACCAGTGCTGAGTACAGGAGAACAATCATTGCCCTGGCCCTGCTGGCCACACCGTTGCTAATGCAGGCCAGGAAGTCCTTGGCCTTCTTGGCCACCTGGCACACAGTGGCTCATGTTCAGCTGCTGTTGACCAGCACTCCTGGTCCTTTTTCACCCAGCAGCTTTCCAGCCACTCTTACTCCAGCCTATAGCACTGCCTAGGGCTGCTGTTACCCAAAGGCAGGATCTAGTTTACTCAACCTCATACAATTGGCCTTGGGCCACGGACCTAGCCTGCCCAGATCCCAACTGACCTACCAGATCTTAGACAGGAGAGCAGTCCCTTAGGGCTGGATTGTGAATTTCCAGTCTAAGCTGAGATGGATGGGAGGAGCAGCATCACTTTGTGTGGGGATCAAAGCATAGGCTTTAGCCTTACCTCTTGCCCCCTCATTTGTTTTGGAAAAGCTGATATCACAAGCCTACAGAACTGCACCACACTGTTCCCGGCCCTGTCAGCTCCCAACAGTGGCTGGCTTCCACAGGAATGGGAAGCACTAATTTTTCTCTGTTCTACTGCTATCCTTTTCCTAAGTCACCATTTTGCTTCTTGCAGTTTGAGGAGAATGAAGGTCTTTTTATTTTCTTCACCCACTAAGTTGGATCAGTGTCAATTTAGTTCTCAGACAGCAGGTCACACCAGCCAATAAACAAACCCCAGTGATCCCCTACAGCTTTCTCAGGCCTGCACTTTGACATTTGATTTCTGAGACTCCCACTGCAGCAGAAAAGGTCTCTACACATTTTGTTTCTAAGAGCTCTGTGTGACATTCAAACTATCTTGTGTACATACAATATGGGTGAGGAATTTAATTGTTTATAACATGGCTAGGTATTCATAAGTGTCTAAAGTGTCCCTAGACCAATCCCCCAGTACATGGTTGCATTTCTAAGTCCTATTTGTTTTTAAAATTCTTCTTGTTCATGTGAAAAAAACCAAGCACTGTTTTTTACCACCTAAACCAATTTTTATTTTTGTTTTTCCAGAGTTCACGAACAATGGGTTTTCAAATAGCAAGAGAAGTGGTTACAGCATGTGATTATAACCAGCAGCTGACATGTCTGGATGGTTTGTCACAATCATAGTGACACCAACTCTATTGCACTCAAAGGTGACAGATAGGCCAGCAGGGCTCAGATGTCTGTGCGGTCACAAGTGCTTCAAAGTCAGGGGCCAAGAGAACAGTTTGCTATATTTTGGTGTTGCAGAACAGTTTGCTATATTTTGATGTGGGTTCTGGACTCTGATAGTGAGTGGTGCTGCAGAGCAGCTGAGAGCCACAGCCCAAAAGCCAGAGCATTCTGGCAAGATCAGAGACAGAACACTGGAGATGCTGCCTTCCTGATGTGCCTTTTTGGCTGTGCTGGACAGAAAAAAATAGTAACTATTTAAGAATTAAATTCTGTACAAAGTCAGCATTAGACTACTAGTGAGAAGAAAGATTACAGCCCTGGTTTTCAGCAGTACATATTAATATAATACCTATAAAAACGAAGATGAAAACATTTTAGGCTCTTAATTACATGCCACATGTGCATAAGACAATAGATTTGGATAACTGAGATCTTGACAAACTTACAGGCTACAGAAGATGAAAATATGTAGAGTTTATTGGTCAGAGAAATTTAAAGAGTGAGGCTCTTTAATAACTGCCATTCTACTGCATGTGAAGAACACAACAGATGGATCCAAGTGGTGTTCTGTAACAGAAAATAGCATGGCTTACCTCTGGGATAGGTACAGGAATAGAAATAAATCAAGGAAAAATTACTCTAGATATAGAGATACAGAACGGTATTCTTGAGGAAAGATGTCTAAATACAACACTAACAAAGCAGCATTCAATACATTTTAAATTGCCTTAATCCAAGAAACAGTCTGATGCCTCAGAGATATGATACACATGATGCAAGCTTTTATTATTTCTGTTAACAGAGTCCATCTGGAAGGCCCTAAAGATCTGAGAAGTTTCTATGGGCATAACTTGTTTCTTTTTATCTTTTGAAAATATTTATTCCTGATGGTAGATGAAGGGAGAACAAACATGCATATTCTTTCACCATGTAAAATAAAAAGTAAAAATAGTTTGTAAAGTTAAATATAATGTTAGAATGCTTTTAATTAATAGGAAGACTCAGCCATTGTCTTCCTCCTGGATGAGTGAGAAAAAGAAAGCCTTGATGACTTTGAAGAAGGGTTTGGAAAACACAAGCTACATAAACACTGGAATCTTATTTCATGAGCAGACTGTCCCTTTTCCCCATGCTGCTATAAGGTGATGTGTTAGGGCCAGACCCTTGCTCACTGTGAGAGGTAGTGTTTTTCTGAAGCTGATGGAGCATCCTGGGAGCTGTCCTGTCTTAAATCTACAAAGGATCTGACCTAACGTATCAAAATATAATATGGCTGATGTAAATTGAGCATAAATTTATATCCTTATTGGTCATCTGTGTGTTTGGCAGCAGCAAAGTGACCTCAGGAAACCTGTTTGCAAAGCAAAGATACAGGTGGCCTTTCTTGCTACGGCAGTTTCAGATGAAACAATGAGCTTAGAGTTACAGAGCAAAAAATTACTCAGTATCTCCTCTCAATAAAATCCCTGGACTTCCTGCACCCAGTGTCTATGAGATTTTTCTCTTTTATATGGAGGGTCCTTTAGTAACTAGAATAGAGAAATACAGCCTGGTTCATTCCACTTAATCTATAGTTATGTATATGCCCTTTATCACTGCTCTGTCTTGAGCCTGACCTGAAAAATGACCCTGAGCTGAAAAATGGTACTATAAATCCAGAACAGCTCCACAGATATGGGTAGAGAGGGACAGATTACTCTGAGTACAAGCTGTTGTATTTTCACTTTCAAATTGTGTAAAAGTCAGTATTTACTTCCTTCTACAAAGAAGGTAGTTTGTCTAATATTTGATAGAGCTCATTGCTTACTAGAATATAAACATGAAAGAGGCAGCTATCCAATGCAGTTAGAGCAATCATTTTTCTGGCTATTCTTGCTCTGTCTGGAAATTTTATCTGGACAGAATTTAAGAACTTTCGCACATTTTTACGATCCCTCGGAATCAGGCCTAACGAAGCAGCAGGCCTGATGACACTCATTAATTATACATATCTCACCTATAGCACGCATGGTCTTTATACCAGCAGAGTAGGCACTGGACCATGCACACAGACACGTGTTTCTGAAAGGAAAACCTGGTCAAAGCCACAGTAGTACCACTGAAACTATAATATTACAGGGTACTGCAATTCAAAACAATTTTTAAAAGATGTGGCATATAGTAAGGAGGTATCTCAAAGATGTCAAGTTCTCAATTCCTGTAGAAAAATATTTTAAAAAAAAACAAACACTGTTTTATTTTTCCCTTTAGGTCTTTATTTTCAATATTACAGCTGATTTAATTCAGCCTTAGGTTTACCATGCTTGTTACAACATATCAGATATTTAGACTGTTTAGGAAACCCTAATAATCTGTAGCACCTGCGCCTGAAGAGAAGGGCAGTCTTTAGTGGGCTGGCTTCCTCTGTCCAGTCTTGTAAGCCAAAGCATAATTTTTTGCTTCTTAACTTTTTGCTAAATAGTAAACTTGATGGGTTTTCACAGTGTCCACACAGGTTTCTGGTCTCACTAAGACTGCACAAGAGTTTTGCTCTTACACAAGAGCAGTGTAGCTCAGAGACCTTCATACTGTTTGGAAGCTGGATACAATGTCCTACATATGTGCATAGATCAGAATACAAAGGGCTGCTTCCCAGCTACTGCCCTTTTTTGCCTTGAGCAGGAGCAGAGTTGTTGCAGCTTCATGTTATCTCCAAGCACAGATGTATTAAAAATAATGCCTGAACATCTCAACATTCATCTGACAAATGCAAAATCCACCGAAGTCACCAAAGGTGTTCAGTTGACTTTACCAGCTTTGGTTCCAGTCCAGTAAGGCAATTGCATTAATAAGTTTTCCAGAACCATGTGGTCTGTTACAAACAAAGTGTCTTATTTGTACTAGATCCATAGCAAAAAATGCTAAATCAGATGGAGAACTCATATTCGAATTTCAAGCTGAATATACCATTCTGTTCCCTGTCTCTGAGAGAAAACAAATTGGTATGTCCATTGGCAAGGGGGCAGCTGGCCAATTTAATGCATAACTTCAAGTCCAAAACCACTGCCTCACAGGGATGCACTTGGGATGCCATACATCTCAGCAGTGGGTAACAGAGAAGCAAAGGGCAAGGTGGTCACCATTGAAACTGGGTGGTAATTTTAGGAAAGCAAACTCAAGATGGACATTGGGACAGGAACACAGTATCCTACACCCCACCCACTCAGCAATATAACAGGACTGTTGAGTGCAAATGCACATCAAAACTGCCTTGGCATTAGAAAACTGTGCTGGAAAGAATTTGGCCTTGAATTTCAAAGTCAAAGGAAAGGGAGATGCATGAACAGGCCAGAAGGCAGCACAACTGCCCAAGACTTGAGACAGTTTACACACACTAGCATGGACATCACAAGTGATGTGAGTGGACAGCTGCCCTGTACAGAAACCATCAGTCACCTTCAGAGTCATGGTTACATCAATGGAATAGTACCCACGTCTCCTGAAACTGTGTTACAGATCAGCATCATTTCCCTTGTACTGCCTTGTACTGCAGCCCACCAAGACACTTGGGACCTGAAATATGCATCCACAACATAGTCATTATAAACATAAATACAACGAATGGTGACATTTCCCACTCCATGAAATCTGCTGCTCTATGACTACTCGAGAGTTCATTTAGTCGTATGCTCCATGACCATCTCCCAGATCCCTTATGTTAACAGTCTGGGCAGTTCTTGTGCTAGCGACTGCCACCAAGCAGTCGCCCTTGGTAGCCACAGTTGAACTTGTCCCTCTAGAATTTTGTGGAACCTAGATATTACCCTATGCAGGTAAAGTAAAAGGAAATTGCTGTCTTGTTTAAAATCTCTTTCAGCCTAAAAATAAGAATAATGATTTTAGGATAAAATGAGTACCTCAGTAACCCACTGTTTTCATATTTGCACAAGCAGAGGGCTTTTATAATGACAAGAAAGATGTAAGATCACATCGAGTTAAGCTTGTGAATAAATAACATATCTTGTGAAATAAATAACACATTTTGTGAAATAAATAACACATCCTTGTTTATTTATTTATTTATTTTCTTAGTAAAAAAATGAAAAAGTTAAAAGGTTTCACAACTTATTCACCTTATAATCCTATCCTGGTGCTGTCGGTGTCTTTATGGTTTATTGCTGAACCTTGCTACCAGCTATTTTTATATAAACATTACTTCTCTGCTAGGGCAAATACTTACAACTACTTTTAAAGATACCTTCAAAAATTTTCAACAGCTCCTTAGAGGCTTGTCAAGCTGCAAGACAGCTGGAGTTATCTCTATGGTATTTTCTCTGTGTTTCAAGACAGTGAATTAATGTGTGACAAGAGAAGTTTTCAGTGATCTTTGGAAAGAGACAGAGGAGGAAGATCTTAGATGAATCAATGATCAAAATTACCTCGAGACCTCTTATTTTTTTATTTTCACGTAACCTGTGAGACTATGTGAGACCTACAAGAGGGTTTTTTCATGTCAGGTTTATGAGGTAAACTGGTATATGATGTTATATCCAAGGCAATGTGTTAGAACACTCAAGACCATGACTGGGCTCCTACAAGGTACATGGCACTCAATCAGCAGTTTTTTCCTCGCCTCGGAAAGAAAAATTCAACTTCTTAAAACTTTTGCTTTTTCCTCCAGTGCTTATGTTTCCCTATGGAAGGAGGAGAACAGAGTGACTGAGTCGAAGGGAACTAGCAGATCTTGTAGTCTTCCACTTCTTCAATGACCTTCCCAGAAATGTCATTTCTTCTGGAAATCCATCTTTTAGTGCTCTTTCTGGCAAGTAAAAAGGGAGGAGTGGATGATATCCCAGAGTGCTGCACAGTCCTTCAGAAGAACCTCGACAGGCTGGAAGGATGGACAGACAAGAACAGTTTGAAATTCTACAAGGGCAAATGCAGGGTCCTGCATGTGGGGAAGAACAACCCTGGGCACCAGGACAGGCTGGGGCCCAACCTGCTGGAAAGCAGCTCTGTGGAGAAGGACCTGGGGGTTCTGGTGGACAACAAACTGTGCATGAGCCAGCAGTGCCCTTGTGGCCAGGAAGGCCGGCAGAATCCTGGGATGCCTTTGGAAGAGCACTGCCAGAAGGTCGGGGGAGGTGACCCTGCCCTGCTGCTCAGCTCTAGTGAGGTCTCACCTGGAGTCTGTGCTCAGCTCTGGTCTCTGGAGCACAACAGAGACACGGAGCTCCTGGAGTGGGCCCAGCAGGGAGGAAGGTGATGAAGGTACTGGAGCACCTCTGTTGTGAGGAAAGGCTGAGAGAATCGATCCTGTTCAGCCTTGAGAAGGGATAGCTGAGAGGGGACCTCATCAGTGTCTGTCAGTGACAGCAGGGAGGGGTCAGAGCAGGGACCAGGCTCTGCTCCGTGGTGCCAGGCAGCAGGACATGAGACAACGAGCAGGAGCTGATGCACAGAAAATTCCACCTGAACATGAGGAAGAACTTCTTTACTGCAGTGAGTGCCTGAGCACTGGAACAGGTTGCCCACAGAGGCTGTGGAGTCTCCCTCTCTAGAGATATCCCATTTTACTGGATGCAATCCTGTGCCAAGTGCTCTGGGATGGCCCTGCTTGGGCAGGGGGGTTGGACCAGATGACCCACAGTGGTATTTCCAACCTGATCCATCCTGTGATTCTGAAATCCTGATCATAAACGTAGGAAAAATACCCTGGGAAATTATATTCTAAGCAGGAGTTATACAGCAGTCTGTGAAGTTAACAGATGAGAGGGTGGGGTGATGATACATATTACATTAAACAGAAAAACAATGAAAGACAATCTTTAAAATTACTTTTTTTTGAGAAGGACTGAAATGGGAAAACAAATATGAAGACAGTGCCCTGAGCTCCTCAAAGCACTGTAGATCATTCATTTTTCATTATATCATCATCATAAACAGAAAAGACAAAAAAATCTTTTTTTCCTACACCTCTCACACTTACAAATAATAAATATTTAATATTTGCTGCATGTAACCTTTATGAGTGTCTAAAGCAATATCAAGTTTGTAAAAGAGCACATTTCTTCTTTCTGCTGCTTTTCATTGCATTTACCATAGGTCCAAAGAACTGACTCGACAACAGAAGAACTTGCTTTTCTAAATCACCAGGAATAAACCTGGAAATTATTGACTTTTCTGAAATGAAACAGTGAGAGAGATGTATAAAAATATGCTGATATTCTTAGGTGAGATTTTTTTTTATTTTGGTCTTTGTGCTTCTGCTGTTTCTTTATGAGTTGAATAAAGGACACTGTAAAGAGTGTCTTAGTTCAAAACAATGCTTTCTCCACCTCACCAAAACAGAGCCAAAGAAGGAGAAAGGAGAAGGAAAACAAGGTTATTAAAACAGGAACCTACAAATCCACAAACAAGTCTCACAGAAAGAATAACTAAATAGCTTTCTCATAAATAACAAGTGTCAGGTTTGGCTGTTACAAGCTACCACACATGTTGCTGGGTCCAATTTCCAAGGGGTACCTTTGCTTAAGAATCTTCCAATCTTGTAGCTAAATTTACTCAGATTGAATGGTCTCTGGAGCTTACTTTGGACATCTATAGCATACTGACACCCTCATCTATGACCAAAGAGCTGTCAAATTCTTTGCTACAGGAGTCAGAAAAAGTAATATTTACCAAAAGAAACTACAGGATTACATTTTAGGATTTGAACACATAGGCTATGACATCCATTTTGGAGTACTGGCACAAATGAATGATTGTGGTAGCTCCTAAACACATTATTTTAAATTTTAAACAAAGTAACAAAGTTTGCCCACAAATGGAACACCTATTGTTTATTCCCTGTAATCCTTTTGTTTTAGCAGTGTAATGCATACTAGCTCTTAATTATAAATTATTATAAATTATAAATATAAATTATCTTAATTATAAATATACTGCAAATGTGACTAATAAAAAATGTATAGTGTGTCAGGGAAGAACACTTGATAACATGGTAAGTACTAACGTGGCATTAAAAAAAAGTGAAAATTAGTGAGGGCAAAAGAGTGAGACAACAATGACGAATGCAATGTTTTATATTGGCCAGATGACTCCAGGGCTATGACCACTATTTTTTTTTTGTTGCTCATCATCCTCCCATTCCCCACTTTTGTTCTCAGCATTTACTTCTGGCATGCTCAGAAGTCTGGGCCACCATGAGTCCTTTCTTTGTTATCCCCTGGTCTCTGTGTGTAGAACTACAGCTTTGGCTGTGGTTTGTAAGCCCTGATGGAGTACAAGTAACCCACGAAATGTATTAAATAAAACCACCCTGAAGTGCCATAGGAAGAGAAGAGATGGAGGGACCAGAAAGCAGCCCAGAACACAGCAGGAGGCAGGGAGGTCAGGAGAGAGAGCTGACAGCACGTGAGTGGAGGTTATAAAGACTCTCTTCTCTGCAGCACACTCATTGCTTGCAGATGCTCATGTGTGCTTTCTGGCAATGCCACAGCCGGTCCATATGAGAGACAATGGAGGACAGAAAGAATCTGAGCCCTTGGTGAGGTTGATGGAGTTAAAACTGTCAGTTTGGGTAATAAATGTATGTCAAATATTTATTGATGTGGCAAGGGAAGTCTGATGCTGTTGTTTGGTCTTGTTTTTTCAGCATTTAATACACGTCCATGTGTAGTATGTCTCTGATGTACAGTTGTTTCTATATTAAGATATGAGTAAATGGCAGGCAGGGATTGTTTTGGGTTCCTTCCCCTAAATGAATTAAATCAGGGCTTCATAGACTGTCTTATGGAAAACACAGAGATAGAAAGAGCCTTGAAGGCTCAGTTGAGATCCAGATCTAAAATAAGTAGATGGTGTCAGAAGCTAAGAACCTAATAGGATAAACTCATCCCTTCACTGTTTCAAGGCAGTTTAAATTTACATAGACCTTCATGTGTTTCCTAATAATATCCTAAGGAAGAAGCCCTACCAACTCTGCAGGAAAACTAGAGTTTCCATGAACCTTGCCCCTTGAGTTTGTTGGGCAGCCTGATCTTCCTAATCTGTTCAGCTGTACGTTGGCTGAAACAGCTCTAACCTGGATACTCTATTTAGTTAAGCCAGAAAAAAAACAGTTTATGCAGAAGAGTTTTGGCTTTAAGTGAGATATTGTCATGTGCACTCTATGCCATTTTTTAAGTCAGGCAATTATTTATTATAAAGATTAGTAGAAGCAATAAATATATTCATTTATGAAACATCACTGGTTTCTAATTTAATAATAAGATACATATTACCATTGATTTGTTTGTTATTGCTATAAAACTAAATGTGAATTGCTAAATTAAGGTTTGCTGGTTTTAAGTGATATTACATTTGTAAGGTTTAATTTTGAAAGCTAGTAAGTAATAGTCCTTCCATTTTCCATAAATTCATGAAGCTACTAAAGTCAATAAAAAGATCTTTTCTTCCATAATTCTAGTTAACACATACACAAATTGGTATAACTCTTTATAAGTATCTCATCAGAATAAATACCAGGATGGTAAAATAGATAGAGTGACCTTGGCATATTAAAAGGACCTTAATAGGTGAAAATTTTATGTTCTTCCTTCAAGAACAACCTATGAAAAAATCCTGACAAAAATCTATAGCAGATCATGAACAAACTGACACAATACTACATATTTGGAATTTGTCTTTAAAAATGCTGATTATTAAAAAAAAAAAAAAAGGAGAACAACAGAATTTTTAAAGCTTTAGTTAATGAGAAATAATCCATTCTTCAAAATTATGAAAATGTCCAGATTCCAAATGTCTTAATCTGCCCCTTATACTCTCATCATAAAAAGAATTATAAAGCTATGAAATATCCCATTTCAACATGAGATGCCCCCCATTTGTACACTTCTATCTCAAAAGACTTTTTCACTGCTTTTGTTTTATTCCTGTTCTGGACTAAATGTATCCACATGTTGAGCAGCTCTGGAAAGTGTTATAAATTTACACTCCTCCTTCAAGGGAAGACAAGCTCCAAGGCAAAGACGAGGCTCTTTTACCCCCATGAATCACAATGGGAAAGCCTGCCAACCTCACTGGACAGATTCTTCCACTACCCAGTCTCTCCATCTGCTCACTTAATTGCCTGCAAACAAAGGTTTCCTTGCTTCTCCCAAATAGCTTTGGGGTAAACATCATGTTTTAGGCCCTTCCACAGTGATTTATTGTAAAATCAGGTGTTGAAAAGAAGTGTAGGGATCTATTTTTAATTATGAATGAGTAATGGTCTAGATGCCTACTGAACACACTTTGTTTCTTAGAGAGTCCCCATGTGCCAACTTTGAAATTTAGCAAAAAAAAAAGAAGGCTTGTTACACTGGACCTCCAAAACCTGAAAGGGAAGTTATGGCCATGCTTGAAAATTTGATGCTTTGCATTTATATCTATTTTTACCTTTTCAAGGAAAAGGGATGGTTCTTGATTCCAGAACTTGGAAATCACATGTTGATATAACAGGCTAATGTAGCTGCAAGTTGAATAAAGTTGATTGTGGGGCTTGTTTTTCAGTGCAACTTAGAGAAATCTCAGAACAGGCTTTAGGCTTTCCCAAGAGAGAGCTGCTTGCCTTTCCAAGGACAGCTCTATGAGGAATTTCATGTTCTCAGGCAATGGACTGATAAAGGTTTTTTGTAAACTTCCCTTATTTCACAAATATCCCTTTTGTTTACTTTTCCTTTACTGTTCATTCTCAAAACACTGTTCTCTGCCTCAGCCCAAGCGGTGGCAGAGAGGCGTTGTGCCACCTGGCCAATCAAACAATGGTTTGCGAGTGGCGGTATAAAAAAGACGCCGTGTCACAATAAAGAGGAGAAGCCTTCTGATTGTAAGAAATGTTGGAGTCTCATTTCATGCATCTCTAACAGTGACAGTTGATCCTTTCAGATGTAGAGCTTTTAGAGGGGTCTGAGTACATAGATGTAGGAGACTCACTCTCTCCTGCCTTGCCTGGACATAATTCCTTGCATTGCTATTTTTGCATGCACATGTATTGCCTCTTAAGGAAGAGTGGTGAGGGGAAAATTCTCTGTGTTGTATCCCTTTGCTTCTTGAGTAAGAAACTATGTGGACTGGATTCTGATTCCTTTCCAGAGCTATAGGGCAAGAGAAAGAATGGAATATTCAACATGAACACAGGGCTAGCATATCCAAATTCAAGTGCTGGCTTAGTTAGCATCTTCCCTGGTGGAGGAGATAATGACAGAAAACTGCCTCCACCACCACTAGACTCCTGGGTTTATGGACTTCTGAAAGACTGTGTCTCAGTCCTTATCAACAAGTATTTACAACCACCGGAGAACCAGCCACATGATGGATATTTTACACATCTACATATTCTCAGGAACAAAACAAAAATCTCATCACCGGTACAGAGGTGGCTCTGAGGCTGAATCAATTGCAGACCACTGATTAAAGCCAAATCCAGACAGAACAAGTTGCACGTGAGGACAAGAAGAAGCTGAATGAACATGCTGACAAGAGGTACAATTAGTAACTGCGCTTTTCTGGTACAACAGACTCCTCCATGATAAAGGTAATTTTTTGTCTCTAAGGCGATGATGTATCTCACAAGCAGGTCTGAGACGGGCACAAAACTCAGCACTGTCAAAAGTTCACGTAACTCTTCACTCATTTTGCCATCTCCCAGATCAATGAACAGCAAGGCATACATTTATCTTTTAAACAAATCTCTAAGCTCTGATTCTATACACTCCACTAAAATGCTTCTTCTTCTGACGGAGGTTGCATTAACAAATGTGTGCCAAGTTTTATTGATTTTAATCATCATGCTACTGGAAGCCAACAAGGACTACACCAATGAGGAGAGTGTAAAAATCTTACCAGTAAGAACAGCCAATGTTGCTATTTAGAGAGAATTCACCAGGCTTGTGGTGGATTACCTTTGTTGGCAGGATTTTCAGGAAAAGCACCTCTCCATACGTCCAGAACTGAATATCCTGCTCCATCGCTGCAGAAGAAAAGTTGCCAACTTGCATGGCTGCAGAGATAATCTCCTAAAACTCTAATTAAAATTACAAAATCTGTCTGAATCTTGTAACTGCCTGAAACTCAGCAGTATCAGCTTCGGTGTTCCAATCATTTTGGCCTCAATATGTCCAACTACAACTTAATCACAGAATACTTTGGGTAGATAGGCATATGTGAGAAGACAAACTACAGTAGTTATTATGAGTACCGCCAGAAAAGAAAGTCACAGGAAAGCAGTGGGGGAGTGCAAGAAGGGAGGAAGGAGATCAAGTAAGAAGAAAAGCAGAAATTGTAATGAATTTGATGACAGCACACTGTACTAACCACAATTACTTGGAATGTATATAAAAGACAGGCTTTGCTTTTCTCCACACTTGGCCGTGATCTGCTTGCCACTTTGCCAATGAGTGAGCAGTCCATGCGCCTTTTGGGCAAATATGGAGCCCAGACTTCATTCTCTGCTCCGCAAACTGCAGTTTCTTAGCACACCACAGTTATTGACCCTGCCAGGAATTCCTGCCATGAGTCCTGCACTTCTCCCACATGTACCGCAATTCCTCCGTCTCTGCAAAGGCAGGCTGATAAGAGTGTGAGACGGACATACCACTGGTATCCCAATCATGCTAACAGAACTACTCCTCATCTTTAATTCTCCAGCCTCAAGCATATTCTCCTGGCAGTGATCACTATGAAACTTGGATGCTGACCTTTCTAAGGGGACCAGGTTTCTGGTCCTGAGGTAGGCAAGGGCTGTCTTCTCCACTGTCTCCTGTAAAGGCTTTGATTACTGCCTCCAACTTCTTCATGAGGTACTTTCAGTGCTTTTACAGGACAGGGGCTCAAACTTCCTTCCTCTGATCTTCTGTCCAAAAGGACTTCATGACCATTTCCTTGTTTCCTCTCATACCCTAAAGAGGTACAAGTTTCCTTATTTTCCTATACCAGCATTGTTCCCACAGACAGACAGTTTTTCTTCGGATCTCTTTCTGGTTTTTCTCCACATCAGAAAATTACAGCATGGAACTCATTGAACAGACTATCAGTTTTACAGATTCACAAAGAGACTGTATAAACATACATAATTTATATGGACATCAAACCCACTGAAAGTTATCAAAGCAAACAGGAAAATAAGCAAATGAAACTAATTTCCAAACCAAAGCCCACACAAAGACATAACAACTCTGGTGTTTCTGGGTTTATATTGATCTGTAACTAACCAAGCTTAGGATGAGACCTGGAGCAGAGGACAGATAATTATCTCACGTCTGCTAATACAAAGTTTCTGCACTTCCTTCTGTTTCAAATACGGGATACTGAACCAAATGGATTTGATCTTTCATCCTACCAATGTTTCATTGCTCTGAAGACATGCTTAGGATTTCTCGTCTACCTCATTTTTTTTTCTGGGATGGTCAAACTCCAGTGTTTCCCTTTGCCATTCTCCCCCAGCCCTCCCCATCCCCTCTAATCTCCACAGAGGTTTCTATATTAGTCTGAGTGGCTGGATAGGTCTCAGCCTCCATCTGGGGGGG
>VWZV01003721.1:230561-323310 GCA_013397155.1 Irena cyanogastra
ATTTATCCTCTTAATTCAGCAACAATTTCCTCACCAAATCCTCTTCCTAGCTTCGCCTTCGCCCCAGCAGCTGGCTAGCACTTCAGCCCCGAACCTTCGGGGAAAAATAAGGAAGAAACCCGTGTGAAATGCCGAAGCTCCCTGGGGAGAGCAGCACTGGAGTTGGGGTCTCGCCCGGAGGAACGGGGCCGAGGGCGGGGGAAGGGCAGGGACCGGCAGGGGTCCCCGCTGAGGAAGGGGTGACACACTGCCCCATGGCACCCAGGGCTGGGTCCTGAGCGCCCTCCCCGCGGGCAGNAGCTCCCCGCTCGGGCGGAGGGACTCGGCGCACATGGAGGTGCCGGGCGGCTGTCACCGCCGCTGCCTCGCCTTGGTGCTGCTCCTGGCTTCGTGCATCGGGTGTGCGGCCACGCCGCGCAGGAACATCCCCCGCCGGCAAGGTAGGACGGGCGGCAGCGCCAGACGAGCGGTGCCCGCCCCGCGACACGCTTGCACCGGCGAAGTTCCGCGTCCCTTTGGCACTGGGGCTGCCCCGGGTCGGGCACAGGCGGCAGCGGGGCCGGGCGGCGGCCCCCGGTGGGCAGCGGGGCAGCGCCTGAAGTCGGGCCGCCGCGCCCCCGATCAGTGAGCTCGTCCGGGAGCTCCGGGCGCCCGGCGGGGCGTCCGCGGCTCCTCGCCCTTCCCTGCGAGCCCCTGCCGCCCTCTCACGGAGAAGAGAGGATGCCCAGGCAATGGCAGGGACCTGTGAAGTTGCGAGGTCGGGGTGTGACCCGTTTCCTCCCAGTGCCGGTGAGCGCGTTCGATTTACAAACCAGGACCAGGCTGCAGCTACTGCGGAAGAAATCGGAAAAATTTTATCCGGTTTTCCCTGGATCCCGTTACCTGCGGCGGGAAGGCTGTTCCGTGGCTGTGACATTTGTATGTGTGGCAGTGAATAACCTAAGACACAGAGTAGTAAATGTGAAAGAAAAATTGCTACAGAAGCAATGATTTTGTCCCAGAAAAATGTAGCTATCGTGTACCAAGCATGATGTGGTGTGCCTCTTGGTCCTACTCCTGGCTGAGCGCTACCCGTGTCCTGTGGGAGAGTTCCCATAGCTGTCGGCTGGAGGTTTGCACGCTGATCAAGGAGGTCCTGCGCAGTCCTTAGAGCTTGAAAGTTAAAACCCCGAGTCTGTTAAAACCCTTTTACAGTCTGCAGCATATGAAACAGTAAGGTAAAATGTAAACAGTGAAATGAGACATAGTGTATGGTGAAGTTTGACATTCTGTATACTTTACAAATTGCAGTGCTAAGAGAAGATAACTATGCCCGGGACTGTCTCAAACACTGGGACTGTCCTGGCGTCTTTGTGACCAACACCGACTCTTATCACTGAGTTCACTGAGATCAGTTGAGTTGAAAATACAAAAAGTTTACTAAGCTCTGCCTCATCTCACAAAGTGTTTTTACCTTTAGATCCTTTTTGTATCTATCCCACAGTATTGAAATATTTTTATTGCTGGTTTTTAGAATCACTATTGTGCCTTTTGTTGTTCATATGAGAAGAAAACAAATGCCTGTACAGCTGGAAACTTAATACTTAAATACAGCCTGAGCTTAAAACCTTTACTGGACAGATGGCTAATTTTACTGGTCTGACCTTGTCTCCTAGGGATCTAGTCCCATGATCCTTGGTTGTCATAATAGCCACCATTAAGTACTTGAGGAAATTAGGCAGACAGTCATTGTGAATGAGATGATTAGTAGCTTGCATTAAAAATACTGGATATGTGAAGTTGTGGAAGCAAATGTGTAAATATTTAAAAATATTCTTTGACTGTAATATACTTATTTCCCCTAGTCACAGGAGAATGGCAGACTTGGGGAAAATGTATTTCTGTGCATTAAACTGAAACAGTTTAAAGCTTGGAAACTTAACTTTCATGTTGTGAAGGAAATGAATTAATGTGTTTGTATTGTGTTTACCTTACTTTTGTTAGCACACATTTTATGTTAATTTTTTATAACATACTTCAGATTCACTGACTGATTCAATCATTCCTTACTTGCTTCTTTTGCTGTATAAGAAGTAATGAGTTTTACTGGGCAAATTTTTTTCAAAATCTGTGCAAACATTTGAAAATGTGCAGCAGTATATATATATGATTTAAATCCCATCTGCATTTTGTGGGGACTGTTGGAATTGAGGGCTCCCAAGAATCCCATGACTGGGTCCTTACTATGAAATGCTGCTCTTAAAACACTCAGAACAGGTGTAATTTCAAGTAGCTGGAACATCTCTTCCTTGTTTTGCAGCATTTCGTATGCTGGGTGGTAAAGAGTGGAAAAGAGCTATCATTTACTCACACATCCAAAATTACACATTCAGTGAGTAAAGAAGAGATAATATAGTAAAAAGTTCTTCAGGATTTTTTTTTCTTTCATTTTGCCCTTTTAATAATGATAGAAGTGAGACTTGTACAGGAATTTTAACTGAAGTGAAAGCAAGAGGTTATGTCAAGTGAGAAGTCATAAAACCAGTTGATCTTCAATAACAGAAAATGACATGGAGGTCCTGTGGATCAAAAGAAAAAAGATAGTAAAATGGATCTCCATTTTTCCCAAGTTTCAGTTCAGGGCGTAGTTTACAAAGATCAGTTCTGTAATCCCAAGAAAGCAGCAAAGTGAGAAATCTATTTGTGAAGTTAAGAATATGTAGTAAAATGGCCACAAATGCAACTTCTTAAATTAATCTTCAGGGCAAAAGGCTGTCATACTCAAATATAAGACATTCTGATGACTGCTAAAATAATTTGAACATTTATTTACAGTTACATAATACATTTTCTGCAGACAAGGAAACTAGATGACAGACTTTGGGAAAGGCTTAAAAGAAATCCTTAGACAACATGTAGTGAATAGTATAGCTGGGAACAGATTAGCCTGGGATTCTCCATATCTTGAACTCCCAGAAACTGGCACTCATACTGCTGCTTTCACATTGTTTTCTTGCTTTTACCTTCTGCAAAGGCACAGGTTTTTGCCATCTCTGTTTCAAGTTTCAACTGGTTGAAGAATAGAGAGTTTGAAGCTAGCTCCCAGTGTGTTGTTCTGCTACTAATATAAACACAGTATTTAATTTTAATGGTTGTGTCATTTTAGACAATTTTAGGAGAAAGAGCTGACCAGTCCTGTGGATGTTCATGGCATAAAGTTGTTGCACTGTGTTGCATTGATGCTTCTTTAGTAACAGAGTGTAAAATTCCAACGCCCTGTAGAATAATAAAATGGGTAAGTTGGAGAATAAAAATAATCATATCTGATGCTTAGGAATGCTTCTTCTTTTATAAATATATTGTGCTTGCCAGCTAATATAAATAAAGAATTTGGCTTGTATCTCTTTCCCAGATGTCCATAGCAGTAGACATCACCAGCTTTCTGTGTAAATGCTGGAGGAATCAGACCAGTTAAAGTCTGAAGACTTTACAAGAGAGTAGCAGTCAATACCAGGGCCAGAGTTTCAAAAGAGTACAGATCCTTGGTCAGCACTACAGTAAATGACTTTTTTTTTCCCAAAGGATTTGGCACTGGGATTCTTGAATTCTTTAGAAAATCTGACTGTAATAAGAGCTGCTACATAAGGAACACTTTTAAAAGTCTAGCCATGTTTATGTATCAAAACAGGTCAAACTGCCTTGAAATGAGGTCCACAGATATGAAAAATGCACCTTCTTTCTTGGGAAAGAAGGTGCTTACTTGAGTTTTTAAATATTACAGTTTTTTTGAACAACAATAGGATGAATTCTTATTCACTGTCATAATAAATCCCACATGTAAAGTGTGCAAGGGTAAGGTTGATTTGGTACTGGAATGTGAAGTGTCTGAAAAGAGGAATGACTCTGAAGCCGAATGATTCCTAATGTGAGGGATGTAGAGCTGTCAGAGACAGTGCGTATTTGTGAGCTAGAACTAATAAAGAATATGTGAATAATTTATTTGAGGCAAGATTAGTATCATCCTCTTATAGTTTCAAAAAATGTCTGATGTCTTCAACACCAATAAAATCAAGCAGTAATTATGTATGCATTTGTTGTTTGTCACCTTCAGGTGTAAGTTGCATTGCAACATTATGTGACATTCTCATTTTGACTGGACTTGCTCTTGTATCTCTGAGGTCTGTGGTCTGGTAGATTCTGAAAACTGATCAATCACATCACCACCTTATGCAGATAGGAGCATTCTGATAATACTTTCCAGGGCAGCAGTAGGAATGCAGTGAATTAGTCCACTTGAGCATGTTACTCTGTGTGTCACTGTTACTCGTTTTGAAGTATGTTTTCTGACTGTAGTTAGTCTCACTTGCAGCAAAACATCTTGTGCCGTTTCCACCATGAAATTGCTATCTTCCTCTCTACAAGGAAACTTGCAGTAAATGTTTTTCCTTGGCACCACTTTGCCATTGCCAATGTCTGAAATGACTATTCAGACTTCCACCAGTGTTCAGAAAGGTAAAATTAGCCAAGACATTCTATACCAGATACTGGGGCTCACAGTGATGCTCTGGAGAGGAGGGGTTGTTTTGGAGTTAGGGCACTGAAGTGATCCTTGGGAAATCTTTCTGCCTTGAGGCCGTCACAGACTGTCTTTGATGGCTTGCCAGTCCTTCAGAGGCCAGATTTTCATTTTTAAATATGGGAAAGAAGTGGTTTTATGCTTTTATCCTTTTCCAGCCATGCCACTTTAGACAGTGAGAAGATTCTTATAGGGTGCTCATCACAGCTGTACCCCAATTTTAGTCAATCCTTCCAGGCTCTAACTGAGTGATAATGTGTAGGTGATTTTCACAGTGTCTTCTGCTGTTCATTGCAGAAGAAAACTTCCTCATTTACTCTCAGTGACACTGGACTAGGCAGGACACAGCACTGTGTACTGTTTGCAGCTCATTAGAAATGAACACATCCAACAATCATACTCACCTTAAACTTAATGGCAGGGATTCTGAGTGTCAGTCACTCAAAAGACATCCTGAAAAAATTTCAGTGTATGAGGTCTCTTCAGTGCCCCTTAAAACTCACTGATTAGCTGAGAGAATACTTGGAAGTTTGTAACTCCTCAGATCATGATTAAATTGGCACTCAATTTTTTGCATCTTTCTATTTACTCTCTTTTAATATGTGTTTATGCTCTTTTTATGCTCTTTTTAAATTGAAAGTAAAATTAATTTTAAAAGGTGACTATATTGCTTTATGTCCTCAAAACAGTACTGATAGGACCTTTTAACAACTTTTCCATTGCAAGGAAATGAAACTCTAAAATGCTTATAGAAAGTTTTTCATATTAAAAAGTCATTAAAGGATATTAAAGATACCTGTAATCTAAGCAACCAGCTATGAATAGGTCCTTGCAGAGTTTATTATTTCATTATTGAGTGTACAGTTGGGTGCCATATTTATCAGTGAATGTGTGATGGTGGTCTATGATCACATAACAAAAGACTTCCTAAATCACAGGGACACAGGAGATTATGTTAGATGTGTGATCTTGAATAAAATTTCTTAATTGTTTTCTGTGCAAACAAATGATCTATCTAAAAAAAAAAAATCCCACAAATCAAAAAAAAACCCCAACCTGTTCTTCATGACTAATTCCAGCTGAAAGGAAATACTTTTGGGTAAGGCTAGGCAAGATTTTATTTCCTTTAATTTTTTACTTCTAGTGAAGATGCTTACACATGACAACCAAATTAGTTATTTCATATAATGTCACCATCCAAACCACAGCAAAAGATCAAAATTACTTTACTTTTTCAGACTTTTCAGAGCCACTGAGCTGAGAACAAGCACACCAGAATTTATCTTTGAAAGTAACTGCTTCAGGAGGGCATAAGCCACTGAAAATTGAAGGCTTAGGGGGAAAGCTTTTGCACAATCAGGTACCTAACTCAAACCTAGATAATGATATGCTGTGTGATGATCCATAAAACTCTGCAGCTGAGAGGTATAGTGAGAAGTACACCGAGTTCATGCTAGTTCTTCCATTGAACATAAGGTAGCTACACCCAGAAGTAAAGACCACTGTTGAGGAAAGTCCCTCAGGATATTGGCCTCTAATGAAGAAGGAATCCACACAATATTGATAAAGGGAACTGTTTGTTCAAAAGGGAGAGGACAGCTATGTGGTCGTGGGAGAAACCCTTTCTTCTCTTGAGTTGGATCCCTGTAGGAGGATAGCCAAAATGCATTGGCTTTATTTTCTTAGAAAAGATGTCTCACTCGAGCATCACCAAAGTTACCCTGGATAATTTTTTAAAGCTAGGAAATATAAACCACATGCCGGTGCTAACAGATTAACATGGCTTTCTGAGTGTATCCCCAAGTAGTGATAGGGTGTCTTTTATGCTTTTATGTTAACCTTACACTAATAAACACATTTTATGTACCAGTGCAGACAGCAGTTGTGTCAAGAGCAGTTCTTCTGAGAAGCAGACACTGAGTGGTTCTGAGTTTCCCCACGTCCTCAGAGGATAGTCAGTCCAGTGTTATTTGTACAGAAAGATTTCTGAAGCTGGAAGAATCCCAAGATAGATTATTGTTCACACCTCTCTCAGTTTTAAAAGTAGGTTAAAATTGCTGGCATCTATGAAAATGATGGTATATATCAATACCTATGTACATTTGGAACGTGCAAAATTGTCTTTCTAAAACAATGGGAAATGAACATCCTGTGAATGTTGAGCATACTTCTTTCAAATACAGAAATAATTCTGACTCTTTCTGCTGTGCCAGAGGTGTTGTTGCACATACAAAGTTTTAAATCAAGACTGGCTTGGTGTTGCTGTGCTCAAAAATCTTTTGATAAAAAATCCTAAGGGCAAAAATTAAACCGTATTTCACTCAAGTTTAATTGCTTTTATGCATAAAAGATTTCAACTTGAATATCATTTTAGGAAAAAAGAAGCCAAACTATGAACAAAACCTGTCAAACTGTAGATGATGGAAAGTACGTGTCTAGGACCAAAATTTTTGTGGTTTAATTAGAGATTGCGGAAGCCAGAATCTGTTCCTTGGAACTGAAATGTGAGGTCTCTTTCATATTCTGCTTTCTAGACAATTACAGGAGAAGGTAGCATGTTTCCAAAAATAAGCAGGCATTTTATGAAGATGACTGTTTACAGAGATGTTGGCATTGCAGCTGATACTCCAGCTATGCATGGAGATTGGTGTCCTGCTGGCGTTTTTAGTTCCTGTTCCCATTTCATGATGTTCTCGTTCTTATGTGAACCTGTGGTGTGCAGGTTGCTAATGTTCCAATCTTAATTGATCAGTCACAATGGCAGAGTTGAACTTTGCAGCAGAGAACTGTTTCTCTGTCCACGTGTGTGCCAAAGGACTCACTCAGTAGGGTGAGATGAGGGCCTTCCAGCCGTTTCCCCCTGCAGAGCCATAGGGTCATAGGATGGAAGAAGAAATCTGCAGAATATAAGCAGTTCTTTCAGGGACTTCTGGACAAAGAACAAGAGAGCACCTAAAATGGGTTTAAAGGGGAAAAAAACCCAAGTTGTATGGACCAGCTCATGCCAGGTAAAGGGCATGGTTTGTATGAGGTAGCCCTGGTCGAGGTTTGGGACAAAGGGTTGGACTCTACAGGCTGCAGGAGACATTAAGCAAGGAATGCTTTGAGAGGAGTAGGGAGCATTGGATACTAGCTGTGTGGACATCATAGTTGTGCCTGGGTGATGTGCTATTTTCTGCCCTATGTATTTGTTCTTTATGCTGTGATATATTTCCATATCTCATTGTGTCTTGCACCAAAGAAGGTTTTGTCCTTCCCTGTCAGTCTCTTAGCTCTCACATCCTGCTGCTTGTTACTGGTTCTTTGAATGCACAGGCCATGTCCCACACTAAATCAGTGCAGGGATTCAAGTTTAAAAAACACAGTTATTTCAGTCACTTAGTACAGACAAAGAATTTCCTCTGGTTTTACTGATAGCGCTGGTGAATGGAGAGACTTGCTGACTGCAGAAAGTATTGAAATTATCCCATTTCTTATGAAGGAACTGAGTTGGGGAAGAATTTCCTGCTCCTTGAAAAGATGCCAGATTTTCTTTGGAAGTAAAATACTTGTGGGAATCATTCAAATGTATATAAATGATGGCGGAGTAATGAAGATGGAGCTAGGCTTTTCTCAGTGGTGCTCTGTGACAGGGCTGGAGGCAATGGACACAAAGGGAAAGCAGGAAATCCCTTTAACATGAGCAAATACATTTTTAATGTGAGGGTGACTGAGAATTTAGCCTGAAGAGGTTGTGGAGTCTCTGTCCTTGCAGATATTCAAACCTTTTTATGCAAAGTCTTGGGCAACCTGGTGCAGCTGAGCCTGCTCTGAGCAGGGGTTTGGACTAGGTGATCTCCAAATGTGCCTTCCAGCCTCACTCCCTCTGTTTTTGCAGAGCATCACAGGGATCTCCTGAAAACGTCTGTTTCACCTTGCAGGTTTAGCTTCCTTTGAGCTCTCCTCCACCCCGTCATGGACTGAAAACACCAACTGGACCAACTACTCTGCTTTCTACAGAGAAATGAGTGTTTTCTGGCTCTGTGATCAGTATAAAGTGTTCGGTGGGAGACTGCTACACTTTGTGTTGTGTAGCTCTGTGAGGCCTGTGCCAGAACCTCAGGAATAACCAACCTGCACACTGATTTTTGGGATACTTCCTGTGATACTTGTGATACTTTTGTGCAGGATCAGAGTGTTTGTGTCCATGAATAATGAGCTTCAAAACAATCACTCAGGATTTGGAAGGATTGTGGGAACCCAAATGCTGCATGTCACATCCTCTCCCTGCATGTTTGTTGCCTGTCACATGCTCAGCTTTGTCCTCTTTACACTTTAATCTTTTTGCACGTGTGTACGTAATGCATGTGTGATTGTCTGATTGTAATTTTTTTCTATCTCACCACTATTCAGGAAGCTCCCCTTTAATTATTTTCTTGTACCAAGTAAGATGTTTCTGCAAGATCTGTTTTGTTCTGGCTTTCAGCAAGAAAGAAATGTGTAGCAGATAAAGTGAATCAGTTAAGGTACATCAAGGAGAACACTTTCCAACTATGGTGAACAATTTTGCCATGTGTTCCATTGAGTAAATAAGATTGGACAGCAAACACCTGAAAAATAAGTGATATTAATTGATGGGAAAATAAATTTTCAAGTTATTTATTTGGCATTTATTTCACAATTTCACTGGCCTTTTTACTTTTTGAAGTGCTGTGCTTTGTGAAGCTCCTCCAGTATTTGTGCTTCCTAGCAAAAATAACATGCATAACCCATGAGACAAAAGAGGTGGGAGGAGATGCCAGGATATGCTACTGGCGTGCTGGTTCCCAAGCAGCCTGTCCCACTGATTACTGAAGTCTGTTACACAGACAGGGTGATGTACTGCTGCTTGATCTCAGCTACCTTCTGGCACTTAAGTTTCTTAGACACGTTTTTTAGAAGTTATTTGAAATAACTGCTGAAGCAGCTGATGAGAAGGCAGGCCATGGCAGGGCAGGCTGGGCTAGCTGCAGCCTGCCAGTGACTGGACACATCCACAGGGACAAGGCAGGTTGGAGCCCAGAGAGGAAATCCCAAGCCAGAAGTGGGCCTCAGTGCCGTCCTGTCCCTTCTCCAAGAACAGGAACCTCGTTACCAATGTCCTCTGCCAGCCCAAGGTGCTGCAGAGGAATCAGGAACTAGGACAGCCATGCCCCAGCCCTGGGGCTTCAATGGGCAAAGCACAAGCCTGGTTTTAGAGCAGTAAGCATTAGATTTTGACTCAGACTTCCAGAAATGCACTGGAAGTTGTGCATGTGGAGTGTCTTGGTGGGGGGTTTTAAAGGCACCTACACTCAATTTCCTCTGGAAGTGGAAAATGCTTCCATTAGGTGAAATATTTCACCAAGTTATCAAGGTGCAGGTACAAGGTATGAACATATGCACTTGTGTGAATCAAACTGGCCTTGAGCAATAATTACTAAAAACATAAGAGTGTAAGAGTTGCCTAGAGATTGCCTGATGAGATCATTTTGACTAGGGCAAGACAGACACAAACTAGACCTTTGGTCAGAGATATTATGTCCCTTGCTTTTTATTATGTTCAGCACCAGGAATTCTTCAAAAGTATATCCAGGGCACAACCATCCTTACCCAGAAATTTTTATATATAGCTCTCAAAAAAGTTTTTTTAACTGCTTTTCCTTTTCAGTCATGGAAGTCACTATTGCACTGTACAGAGCTCACTTCCTCTCTCCTTCCCTTTGTTGCAGCTGGAGCCTTCCTGGGAGCAGAGCCTTGCTCCAGGAAGGAGTATAAGGGAGAGAACATCCCCTTGCTGCCTTTCTGTTCAGTGATCTACAGGGCCAAGGTACAGCAGAAAAAGCCACAACAAAGTCACCAGTGACATTGCGCCTGTTTGTTCTTAAGGAGATTCATGGTGTTGCAATGTAGCTTAAGTTCTGAGCTTTGTATCCTTCATTCCCCTTTGCTGGGCTATAAAAATCCCAGTGACTGTCACCTCAGATGTCCCTGGGGCAGATAACAGATGCTAGATAAGCACCAGGAAAACATCACATGAGTCCAAGCCTGTTACCTATTAAAATGTTGAGAGATTTTTTTTCATTGTGGCTTCTTTTGCAGTATTTTTAAAGGACTAGTGAAGGTTGGGTTAGTCTCTCCAAAGATCTGTGCACTGTGGTTTGAATCAAAAACCATGGTGCCTCTCTAGGGCCACGTTACCTGCCACCTCTGCTGCAGGAGCTGATGCAGTGGTCAGAGATTCATTCAGAGAAACAAATGTCAAGATTTTTGGTGTGTGGATGTTGCTGCTCTGGGTGCAGAACCAGGACAGGCTGGCTGAGATTTTCCAGTTTTAAGTCCTTGTCCTTTGTAGTTGTTGTGGCTGCGAAATTCTTGCTCTCTTACGTACTGCTGCTGGGCAGTGGGAGCTGGAAAAGGCTTCAAAGAAATTTAAAGATGGCATATTTTTTTCATTTAGAATTTCCTGACCTTTTCAATTTGTCATGTTGTCTTCCTTCCACTGTGGTGTTTGCATAACTTTTGGTCTGTAAAATAAGGGAAGCAAAAGACCTTATCACTGTTTATTGTTTAATAAATAAGAATTTCACCTATATTTCAATGAGAGAGTGAATGGACTGTTCTATACTTTGTTTCACCTCTTGGAGTGGACAAGCTTTTTTCCCTCGAAAACAGCTATTACAATGATAAAATGCTATTTTAATAAAATTCATAGTGAGGACTTTTTTATGAATTGATGAACGCAAATAATGTTTCAAACAGAAGAAATTCAGAGGTATTTCTGGAAAGTGTTTTTTTTTTCTGAAAACCTCAATTTAGAATTAGCTTGAATTGTTTTTCTTGAGCTTTTTTTATTCCTCTTTTCTTACATTGTGACATGTTAGTAGTGACAACCAGAATTTCATCAACAATTTTCACTTGTTTAATGCGACACAAATGGGAGACACATCAACCTGGATGTCCTGGGTTTGCTAAATGATGCCTTTATCCCCAGTCATCTGCTCTGTTTAGGCTGGATAATAAGTTTTGCAGTTTTAAGATTTGTTCCGAGAGCGAAGAGGGGAGAGAAGAAGTGTGGAGTTTGTTATCACAAACTGCACTCGCTCGCCNGTTAAATAAATAGTTTTTTCCACTTTTCTCCTAAGGAATTGTTTTTCCCGAACCAGTGGCTGGGAGGGGCCATTTTGGATTGGCTTCTCTCAAAGTAAATTCTCCTGAGGGTTCTTCCTAAATTTTGGCTCTGAACCAGAGCCAATACACTGGAAAATAAGGAGCCCTTCAGTCAATACCTGTTAGCTGTTACCCACAGAGATTTAGAAGTAAAATAGGGAAATGCTTATCTCCTTTCATTAGCTTATGCTCTCTCATTAAGAGTAGTATAGAAAATGTAGTATAAAGATTTTGATTTTCCATACTACAAACTCTTAAAGATGAAATTAACCATCTGTTTTCCCTTTAGTGTATTACTGTATTATTGCATGTGGATTGTGTTAGTGAATTTGCATGTTGTTTCAGGATCTTCAAGTACCTGTGACTACCTGCATGCCTTGATACAGCAACAACCTCTAAAAAGAAAAGATTAAATTCTAAATATAATTAAAATTCTAAAAGAAAAATTTCTAACACAAATCCTTTCAGATATTCCATTCATCAGTATTTAAGATTAAAACTGTTTTAATCTAATTTAAAATTTGAATCGGTTTTGAAATTTGCTCTAAAGGAGAAGTACTAGTACTATATACTAGTAGGGATAAGCTTTATTCAATTCATCCAAAGTGCTTCCAATGTGAAGCTTAAGAACATTAGAAATG
The DNA here is from genome assembly GCA_013397155.1 of Irena cyanogastra. Lineage (NCBI taxonomy): Eukaryota > Metazoa > Chordata > Aves > Passeriformes > Irenidae > Irena > Irena cyanogastra. The sequence goes on from VWZV01003721.1 coordinate 242,925, forward strand.
TATTTGTTTGAAGTTGAGGGTTTTTTCTCATAACTGTTCATCACTGTAGTAATATTTTGGTTTCACTCCATGAGTAGAAGGAAGGAAGGAAGAGCTGTGCCTGCATAAGCAGTTTTTTGCAGTAGCTGGAGGAAAGGATCTGGCTGAAGTGGCTGCTCCCAAGCCTTGCACAAGGCTGGCATGGTTGGCCTGGGAACAGAGGGTGGATTCATTGCAAGTGTTTCTACCGCGTACTCGAGGTAACTGCCCGAAATCACGAGGGCAGACGTGGAAATTATGTTTCTGTTGGTGGAGTCAATGATGGCAAGGAGCATCCAGAGGCACTGGTACATAGAATGGTAGTATGTTAAGGGATTGAAGGGACCTTAAAGACCATCTAATCCCAATCTTCTTGCCACAGGGACACCTCCCACTAGACTGGGTTGCTCAAGACCTTATCTAACCTGGCCATGAACATAGCCAAGGTTGGGGCATCCACCACCTCTCTGGGCAACCTGTGACAGTGCCTCACCACCCTCACAGCAAAGGATTTCATCTCGTCATTGTAGTAAAGGACAATACCATTGATTGTCCCAGGCAGGGGACCATTCGTACGAGGCACACATTTAGCCTGTGGCCACCCTGATGGTAGCCCATGGGTGTTTAATAGTATGGACACAGGCTGTTGTGTGTAGCAGTGAGAGCCACAATGGAAGTGACACTTGTATTGATGGCATAAGCACTTTCACCATTTTAAATCAGAGTTGCTTTTGTGAAGCAAAAATTTAAATAATGGTCATTATTTTGAAATGGCAAAATTTACTCCATCTCAGGGAGAGTTCTTATGTATTTTTCAGCTTACTTGGAGAGCTTGTTTGGTGACCTCTTTACTGGTTTGGTGGTTTTTGCATATTTTTAGAAGTACAGAGCCAAAGATGTATAAATGGGAAGGAAAGTAGCTGTAAGCAGAAAAGTAAGCACAACATTGTCAGCTCAACATTGTTTATCTAATGAGGCTAAATCCTCATTAAGTTCTTGTGTTTGATATACTTTCACAATATATAGTCATAATATGTATGAGAGTGCTCCCCCTTGATTAATGGCTTCTTTGCATGGCACTGGAGTCATTGCTTTCATTACCATAAAAGCACTTTGGACAGTATCAAACTTTCTGTGCCTGATGGGCCAGAAAGGAGAATGACTGTGTTTGTACAAAACGTGTTTAATTTTATTGTTTATATAAATTGGCTCCTTGTGCTTTATGATCAGAGCAAATCTCCATGCCTTAGGTATTCATTGAGCCAACTGCAGAGGGCACTGGTAGGGGGATCATCACTCAGGCAGATCTTCAGAGCATGTACAAGTAGTGGATATGTCTCACCCTCCTTGTCTGCAGATTCCTAATCCACAGGGTGCAGAGGGGAGGAGGCTCTGTCGTGGTTTTGCACTGTGCATGGTGCTACCAGATTCACAGAGGTTTCACAGAGAGTTTTGAGAAGAGGTATTTCTGATCCCAGTAGTAGGGAAAACTACAAATACCCCAGGAGTTTTACCCTTGAAAATTCTGTATTATTTTTAATAGTCTAAATATGATGTTTGGCATAAAGACGTAAATGTTTAGACCAGCTTCAGTATCTGAGTTTAATGTGCCTAATACATGTGCCTCTGTAAAATCATGCAAAATACATTAAGCTCACATTTATCTCGAAATGGCTTGTCAGTAGAGCAGTGACATATGCTGCAGCAGTTGTGATCAGCTGACAAAACGCTTTGATGTGGTTGTTCAAGAGCCATGACATCTCCTGCTGCTCAGTGCCATAAACAGTGCTTGAGTCAGATCCTGCCATGGCTGCGATGGGAAAGTTCAGTCCAGAAATGGACATTTTTTACTTTCTGCCAGGTTGTGAGAAATTCTGACAACCTGAAGTAACTCTGAATCCCCAGATGCACATCACTGAGCTGTCAGGCCAGGAGTGGTGACAGCAGAGGACTCTGAGGCTGCCATGCTGCATGAGATACTCCTCTCTGCCTTGCCCTCTAGCCTCCCCAGGAAATAACTCTGGGCATGGGTCACAGCTGCCACTGGCTTTCTTTTTCCTCTTGGCTCCTGGTCTGGGCATGAGGCAGCAGGTCCCCAGCAGTGAGTGCCATGTGCCTGTCTGTCACACAGCTTTGGCACAGAGAGGGCAGGATGCTGTGGTCTGGTGGGCGCTGGCCATCACCTAAGGCTGCTTGCAAAGACAGTGCTAGGGCTGATGGTGCTTACACCTGGTTCCCAAGCAAGCATCCAGCCATATCCCTGTTGTGTTAGGGGAAGTCCCTAACTTCTAAGGAAAACTAAACAGGGAGGATAAAAATATAGGCCTCTCTGGCTCCTTGCTGTTGTTTTCCCTGGCTTAGTCCAGGGCTTTGTATTTACTCCAGAGTGACAGTTTATGGGCCAGTGTAACTGAGGTCGCTGCTTGGCTCTCTATGTCTCTTTCATCATCTGCAACCTGGAGATAGTAATGTTTTCTAGGGCTGAGTGAATAATTCATTATGTAGCTCCTTATTAAACAGATATTGTCTCTCTGTTTGCAGATAGTCTACAAATGGATTGCATTTTGTTCAAATTTATTTGTTGTTCCAAATTATTCACCAAAGTATTTTCAGTAAATAATGTTATTGGTTTACAGTGCATTCAGAATATGAATTTGAAGCCTGCCTTACGTGACTATTTGTCATTGCTGGTTAAAATTCGTTATTTCGGCAACTATGCCTTCCAGCAAATTTGTCTCATAGAGCTTCTCCAGAAAGTAACACAAGGATGCTATGAATATGTTAAGAGTGAATGTTTAGGGGGTATTCTTTCTTCCTTATTACTAATGCAGCTGAAATGCTGATCTGCCTCATTGGGTGTTGTGAATATTGGACAGCTGTTTTCTGAATGTGAAATTCACTTAAGTGGACACTGATACATCAGCCCTGGCTCATCCCTGCCACTCCTTCAGGTAGCAGGTGGTGTATGGTTCCAGCTACTGCTGAGTGCAGTGCCAAAGTGAGTACAGGAGGTAGCACAAGCTGTGTCCAGAGCCCTTGCACCAAGCAGGAATCCATGGGACTAAGTCTGTGTTAATGAAGAAAATGGGCGTGGGCCCAGGGAACATGGCATGGTTTCACTCTCCTCCACACAGCTGGACTTTCCTTCCCCAAATATGCCCATACTGACTTACAGATGTGGTGTGTGAGCTGTGCTCTCTTCCAGACCATTCCTGGGAGACCTTCCCAGTAGTCTGAATCTGTGCTACGGCTGTACTGTACAAACAGTATGAGTGTGTGAATGTCCTTATCTTTGGGTCCTGAGTGGTATCCAGAATTTCAGGAACACATTTAAAAGCCTATGAGTTGCTCAAGGGCATTGCTTGAAGCACTGGGTGCTCCTAAGCTAAGCAACAGCTTGCCCACTGAGAAGAGGAAATATCCTCCTTTGCATCCCCTCTCCAGATGGGGCTTCCAATTTCCAAGGTTCCACTGCTACCATGGAAGTCAGAAGTGGAGAGGGAAAAGGGGCACCCAAGTCAAATCTGAGTAGTGGTCGGCGTTTGATAATTTGGAATGAGGGCAGCACAGGCCTATTCTTCAAGGCCATACCTGCCAAGCAGGAGAGGGAGTTTTGCGCCATGGCTCCTTATACAATGCCATTTTGTTTTTAGCAGATAGGCTGGGGCCGCCTCTGGACATTCTGCTGGATTCTCTGAACTGCACGGCATTCAGTGTGCAATGGAAGATGCCAAAGCAGCACGCGAGCACCATCACGGGCTACACGGTAAGTGATGCTCCGTGCTGCTGCCTGGCCTCAGGCTGCACACACTGAAACCAGCCAGACAGCCTCTCCTCACAAACAGTGCCACTGCCCAGAAAGGGCCAGGCACAGAGGGCTGGAGCAGATTGAGCTGCAACCTTAAAAAATGAGCCGTTCATGTTTTAGAAACAAGCCATGATGGGAATTTGGGTTGGATGCCAAGGACCTGCAGTGGATATAGATTGCTTTTCTGTTGTGGTTTTCCTGCAAGGCTCTCAGTGCTCTCTGATAAAACAGTAAAGTAGAGCAGAGCAGGTCAATATTGCACTGTGCAAGTGAGCGCCATGCAGATCCTTTGACTTGCACTTCCAGCCTGAGTATTACTTTAGCAAGAATACATTTTCAAACTAAGCCTCTAAAACTTCCCAGACTTGCAGCAGATAACAAGGGAAGGACTGTTCTCATGGAGTCTCTTCCTGGATAGGTACTGTATTGCATAGAGTCCCTGGGAACCCACCTGCAGCCATTAATATGAAAAGGCCTTTTGTTTTATTTCCCCCTGCCTCAGAAGTCAGTTTCTGTTAAATATAAATATTTTCCTGTTGTACTCAGCAATTTTATAGGGAAGTCTCTGACCTCATTCAAGCCTCTGCCATATTGCCTAATGCCTATAGGGCAAAACAGAAGGGCTAGGCTAAACTGGTTACTATGTTTTAGTGTGCAAGAAGAAAAACAATGAGCACTAACATGCCATTCATTCATTCATTTTTGTTAGGTATTGTTTTAACAAGTATTCCATGGCAATGAAACTCAGTTCCAAAATGGAAGTTAGTCAGTGGGAAATTAGCACCAAAGATGAGAGATGTTGACTAGAATGTGTTGCTTTCCCCTTCAACAACAAAAAAATAGCAGTTTTTCTTATCAGCATTTTCTGTGGACAGATTTGACATTTCCAGGAATAAAATGCACAAAATTCAGTTTTATGTAAAAAGATGGAAAGCAGAATACTACTGAGTACCTTACTATTAATGTACACTAAAAGAAAGAGAAAAATCCCTGTAATAGGTATTTCTGGTACACATGCTCCTTCATCGCACAGTCTTGTAAATGACACCAGCGCAGCCCAGCTGCAGAGTTCATTTTATTGTTATGAAAGTGCTATGGACTAATATATAGTAGTCTAAAACTCTAAAGCTTGAACTCCAAGTAGTCTAAAACTCCAAAAAGCCCTTGCTGTGGCCAGGAGCTGCCTCATCTGGGCTCTGTGTGTAGCTGGGTCCACCCTTCTCTGTGAAAACAGAGGTGCAGGGAGTAAGCGGCTTAAGCTGTAAATAGTAGTCGCTCTTCATGTATGCAGATCAAGCATCTGAGCTCCACTTCTTTTTTTAAGCCTTGATCTGGTGTGTGGCATGATAATAAAACCAGTGACAAGCAGCACCAATAGTGCTGTACCCAAAATGTCTTCACTGTAGTATCTTGACCCTCTGGCATCTCTGTGTCTTTGTGCACAGGAAAGCAGATTGTCTGTCTCATTAGTACATGGCAACAGACATGGAGAGACATTTTATGATAGAGCAATTTTTATAAAGTCATAATCATAAAATGTCAACATCTTCCTTACATGAAGTAAGGTGTCTGTGTAGTGCAGACTAGTCCTACAACTCTTCAGCTGTCCATGTTAATCACAGACAAACGATACACAATTAAAGTTGTCAGCTCAGGCCTGCACTACAAGCACTACAACTGTGTTTCACATTAGGTAAGTGTGTATATGGTGTGATGCTGTCCTTTGGTCACACTGACAACTTCTAGCAAATATGTAAGGAATATTAAAGGACTTCAGCTTTTACTGCATTTGAAAAGGCAGGGGATCCTGGGCTCAAATTCTGTCTTCAATGTGAGAATCATGCACTGGTGCACTCATTCTTAAGTTATTTTGGAATACTGAGTTATTGCTATAACTGGTTTGACTATATCTTCTTCCTAAGGTCTTTTACTCAGAAGTTGAAGGTGACAAAGCAGTTAAACAGCTCTCACACGATGTTCCCCTGAGTGTGGATATGATTAGCATGGTGAGTATTTCTTCTCATCAGCAATCAGAACACTGGAGCAGAAGTGGAAACTTGCAACTTGCAAGTGGAAACTTGCAACTGTCTCCGTGTTGTAGTTTTGTGAAATGTGGTGAGGATCCTAGCCCCAGATCTGCTCTGAGTACTGAGCAAAAGGAAATCACAATTTTTTTTGCATTTGAGTTTGCAAGCATTTTGCACTTTTTCTCCTTCTTGTCTTACCATTTTATCGTGTAAAACTATTGGGACTTGCTCTCAGCTTCCTAGTACTGACCTTTGACATTTACTAAAAATGAACATTGTTAGTAGATCTACTAAAATAGAACTTTTAATCTTAAATGCATGCATGGAAGGGGTGGAATTGCCCAAGTCTATGCACAGTTAGAGCTGCACTGTCACTATATGTGTATTGCTGTGTCTGACACAGCTGTCTGAGTTCTCACATGGAGTATTTTTGCTTCTGTGTGAGACTGTGGCCTCCTGAAATATGGCCACTTTAGTTGCAGTTCTGCAAGTTCATATTCTAGAAGATTCCCCCAGATACTGGTGTTTATTTTGTTCTTGAAAGGACTACTTTTTCTCATTGCTCTCCATTTTTTATAAAGTTACGTTACGTTTTTTCTTTTAGATCTCCTTTGCATTCTTGCTTTGGCTTTTTTTTTTTCATTTTTCCCTTCTCTTTCCTGCTTCCCTTTTTGTGCCCCACTTCCCACTAGAAGGGTGAGTGAGGAGGATGCTCAGATTTCCTGCAGGATTCCATCACTCTGGTTGTCAGTTCTGACTTCTGCAGGATTCTGTGATCATAGTGAATAAAACAATGTTGCTGTCATGATAAATCATTTCTTTATTCATGCATTATTTTCTCCCTTCTTATCTTTATCTCTGTATTCTTTTCTTGCCTTTTTTATTTCTTAAAAACTATTTTTGCTAGTAGTGCCAAGAAAGATCAAACAGCACTGGTTTTTTTTTTTTAATCTTAATCCTAACAGCAGTACTTCTAATTACTGGGAGAGGAAAGTCTGTATCCCAATACTCATGCATATGATTAACAGCCACACAGACTGCTGCATGTTGCAGCATTGGTCTTGCTTTAATTCTCTGACCCATTATTTCTGTGTTTTTGACATCACTTTTTTATTATTTTAGTTCTTAATAAGTCCTATTTGCTTTTTCCCAGGGTCAACTTGAAGGACAAGCAATTTTTGTAAGTATTGCTTCACTTGGTCACAGATATGATTTAAAATAAAATTTAATGTGTCTGACTTGGTTTCTCCACAGACTCACACAGAAAAGTTGATCTCAAATGTTGATTCTATGTAGCACTTACACATGATCTTTTGTCAAAATGTCAGCAAGTATACATGATCATTTTTGGTCAAAATGTAGCAGATGGTAGCCTCAAAGGGCTCAAAATCCACAGGTGGACAAGGTGGACACGTGTAGGAAAAGTAGTCCCCTTTTTAGCAATGGATAAATCTTTTTCTCAGTCACCAGAGGTATTTATGGATGTCTCATTTTGATGGAGTAAATTTGTGTAAAAAATCAGATGTATCCAGGCAGTGAGGATTTAGAGATGATGGGAACAGTCAAGTAGTCAGACAGACAGTAGAAGAGAAGAACAAAGTCTGGCAGTTGGAGAGGAGATGAAGAGGGGAAAAACCTGAGCCAGTCCAGAGAGAGCCAAGAAGGAGGAGGAGCACAGGAAGAGGCCAGCCTTGCAACGCCCAGGAGGAAGGAGTGGGAGACTAGCTACTAGTATGAAACAAGTTTGAAAGAAATACCAACTCTCTTAATGGCTTTGCAGCTGGTGAATTAATCAGATTGATTATTTCCAGTCCTGCACTCAGTCCAGTCTGCTTCCTGTGAGCAGTAAACAGGTTGGGTTTATTGTGAGCAAGAAGCAAGCAAGAGGTGCTCGCATTTGGATAGGAGAAGGACAGGAATTTCAGTGTTTAGCTGAAATCCCTAGCATCAACAGCCTCTTGCAAACTTTTGTTTTCTGAGAGCTATTTTAGGAATAGAGGAATCTCACATGGTTGGTGGAGCTCACAGAGCTTCTTGGTCTGAAATAAGGGAGGTAGAGGAGGCTGAGTCCTCAGGATGCACTTGAACCAGGACTATCTGGTTCAATCCCAGCTGAGCTGAGTCTGGATTATGGCATTTCAGAATTGAGGTTCCATGCTGGGCACTTTTTTTCTGCTTGATAAAAATAACACTTCTGAGGGGTACTTGTGGAGAAGTATGAATGGCTGGGATTAATCAGCTCCCAGCTGTCATTAATCCTCCAGGAAGTGGTGTTCTCGATGAAATGCTTTCTGTTGTATTCATACCAAACTCAACAGAAATCTGCAATAGTTTTGTGGTTAAGTCTGCATAGTTAATGTTTCCATCACTATGTCTCCTCTCCTGACGCTGGGTATGACCCTGCTGCTTTTTTGGAGGCTTCTCTGGGCCACGTGGGACTGCTGTAGCAAGAGCTGATTTGCACTGCCTGTTTCTGTTCATGTGTCTGTGTGTTAGCAAAGTGGATAATGTAGTATTGTGTATTATATCATCGTAAAGTAGAGAATATATAAGTTACAGCAGCCAGGAGAAGTGCAGATGCAGTACCATGCAGTATAGGTGGTTGTTCTAACTGGGCACAATATTCAAGAACTCCAGTACACATAAAACCCAAGAAAAATCAATAAAATTTAGGTGGGAGGTTTTAGGTTGGGCACAGAGCCCTGGAGAGCAACACTGCTCCCTGTCAAATCACTAAACATACCAGTAAAAAATGGGAAGTGACCAGCTGAGACCAGTAGTTCAGGGAAGGAATTGTCGTCAGGGGAGAGAGTGTCATTAAAACCAGCTCAGTTCCTGCAGCTGTGCTGTAATCCAGAGTCTGATGGTTTTTTGGGTTAAAACAAAACAGAAGACAGACATTCTTCTGGAAAACAATTTGTAATCCTGGTTTCTGTGAGGCAGCTTACTGAGCCTCACAAACAGTTTCAACACACTTGTAAGGAAGGCAAGCTGTGTGGCAGGGCAGGGAGGAATATATGGGATAATCTATGTGAAATTGGCTCCCCTGCCACAGAAAAGGCATCACATTGCCTCACCCCATTTAACGATGTGAGATTGGTAATAAGAATACCAAATGTCATTTATCAGGATTTTAGCAAGAAAGTTGTGCAAGGCAAGAATGTGAGATTGGTGACTATTGAAGCATCATCAGCAATTGAGTGTTGAGTTTGGGGCACCAGGCTTCAAAACATAGAAGTGAGTCACTAATCTGATTGGAGGGGGGACTACAAAAATTATGGGGATAACTCTTCCACATACTACCTAAATTTGTTTTCTGTGAAGCCACTCTGTCTCTTCTGAGAGGAAAAGAACTTGGGTTTAAGACCTGTGTTCTAAATACAAGCAAAAACAGAAGCGGAATATGTACTCCCAGGCTACTGGACTGTGGGGCACAAGAAAATGTGTTTATTTTCCAGGATCTGATTTGGAAGTGTTCCTGGTGTGAGGTGGGCATTCCCTGACATTGCCACAGTTTAGGGTAGCTTGATGGTGTCCTGAATTTTTACTTATTCACTGATATCCTGATCCTTGAAGATCAGAGGTTTGGTTTCAGAGATACCCACTGTGTGTTCTAGGACTGTGTTCATGGGGAGGGCACTGCCAGAAAGAGGCAGGTAGCTGTATGTGTAAGGCATGAGTACACCTTCCTGAGGTTTTGGGGGCACACACCTTGAACTTGTTGAATACCCTGGGCTTTGATCTTGATTGGCCAGGTGCTCAAAGAGGTGCCCTCTGTCCAGTTCATTGTAAACTTCAGTCAGGAAGTAATAGTATGAGGCACGTACATGAATATCTAACTTATCCAAGGGCCAAGTTCCTGAATAGTGTGAAAACAATAAGATAGATAATGAAGGATTTTTCCTCATAAGCATGAGTGTAATAAAGAGGAATACTGGCAGGAAAAAATGCACATAGTTTAAGGGCAGACAGACAGTACATATGGCATGGAGGACAGAAAGGCAGAAGCAAGGGCATCAGTTCTGTCACCAGGAGGAGGTCAGGGTTTTCAGCAACTTCAGGCTTCTCAGATCACTTTGTAAAAGACCTCAGTCCCTTCAGCTATGAGACTGAAAGACCCAGAATAATCTTTCAGAGTGCTTGCTGCCTCTCTCTGGACAGTTACTATTCCAGCATTGTTATCACCTCAGATTCATCTCAGACCTTTCCAGATCATTCGAGCAGATCGAGGGTGAATGATGGAAAAACAAGATAGTGGTCAGGTGGTCCCTGTTAATAGGAAATAAGTGTTGGAGCTCCAAAACCACGTCCAGAGAAATGACAGGTGGCAGGGTGTTGCTGAACAATGTTGTAGTAATAATGTAAGTTCCCCAAAGAGTAGAGAAGAAGTGTTTTTTTCCAAAAGACCATCAAAAGGAAATTTAGCAGTTAATAAAATTTTGGGATTGTTTACTATTTTAATGCAACTGGAAGTGCAGATTTAAAGTCTGTTCCAACATGAAGGAAAAGGAGAACTCTGCATTTTCAAATGCACTGTGACTAATGTGTTTAATATCAGAGAATGAAAACCAGAAGAATAATAGCTGTAAAACAGGTTTTTTGTAAGTGCTTATTCTTCACACCAGAACAGTCTGTGGTATAGAACTTGATATTTCTGTTTCTTTGTATATACTGTCAAAATTCATAAATCTGAGATTAATATAGATGTTCCAGGTAGGCTGCAGGTAAAGAATACTCAATTTCTTTACACATGTATGCATTCTCCATTAAAGATCAGATCTAAATGTCTGAGGCTGATCCATGCTATGTGAAGAAGCCAGTGATGAAATGTAATGTTTTGGTTATGTTTTCTATTTTCTGAGAGATTTGAACAGGCTCCTCTGAAGAGTACTCATCAGCCCAAGCTCTTCACATGGAGCTGAGCATTGCCCCCTTTACGGTAGTTGTCTGTGGGTTAATCTTGCTGTGTTTATGGCAGAAGGACAAATAAGGGAATGCTCGCTTCAGGTCAAGGCTGTTAGCTGAGCTCATAAAATTGTGAGAGATGATGGGATAGGGCTCTGCTCTGTGAGAAATTAAGGATCATCAGTTCACACTGAATCAAATTGCTTCACTCTCAAGAGGTTTTACGGCCTCTGAATTTAAAAGAGAAATAAAAACAAACAAGGAAAAAAAAAAAAGGGAAAACACACCAGACTGATACCAAATGCTAGCAGTTGGCTCAACAGAGGGAATATGTGACTTTCACTTCACCAGTGAAAAAGCTGGATATAAAATGCAAATATCTGCAACCTTATGGGTTATGCTGAGAAATGGGTCCAGGTCAACCTTGTGGATTCCCCTGGGGTGCAGCTGCAGCTTGAGAGGAAACAGGATTCTATTTGTGTTTGTTGTTTCTGAGCTGTGCTGGGCAGGGGACAATCTTCTAAGAGAGCACAGGGAAAACACCATGTAAGATCTCTGAGTCCCAGCTCACAGCACCATCCCCAGTTACAGAGAACTGCTGCCACAACCTGCTTGTCTGCTCTCGCCTTGGCAGGATGTTGTTATTGGCGACTTGAAGCCAGGCACCCCACACCGCGTTAGCGTTGGAGCGTACGGCTGGGCGGGGAAAGGACGGCCCAGCATGCCCAGGGAGGTGACAACTTTATCCCAAGGTAACTAACTCTGCCTGCACGGCTCTGCTGCAAAACTGGCAGGGCAGATGTCTGTAGCACTCACACCTAACCTCTGTCATGTGAAGTATCACAGTATTTCACTGGTACTTTTCCACAAGTGTAGGGTTTTAGAGGGGCAGTAGGGTGAGGGGAGCAGCCTGTGAATTTGATTCCCAAGTCTGTGGGTGTTGGGCTATTGTATGTAGCAACTCAGCTGCTTCTCTAATGCTACTCCTTTTCACTTCTCAGATAAGTGCATGCCTCCTGAGCCGCCCTATCAGCCCCAGATCGTGGTGGTTTCTGATTCAGAAGTGGCATTGTCCTGGAAGCCTGGAGTGAGTGAAGGAAGTTCTCCCATCCAGTATTACACAGTGGAGTTTATCAGGCAAGTTTGCTAGTGAGGTCTGAATTTCAATGTTCGTGCACTATAGTGTTTTGGGGTTTTTTAAACCTAAACTGCACTATATTATTCAACTACATATAGATAAGATTTATTTACTTACTGTGTATTGTATGCTTAGTTTTCCTCTCAGTGTGTGTTGAATAACCACGGAAATTTAAAGACAAAACCAGAAAGGATCCAATTTGTTGTAAAATCACCAATAAGTTGAATTTTCTGATGGAAGAAAAATAAGGTCTGATTTGATCTGTTCCCTCTAATAGCACCCTGGATTAATGAAGTTTTAAGTTTCTCCTGTCATCAAATACTGTCAAACCATGCTGAGAAAAGAATGTTTGGCAGAGTGGTTTCTCCGGGCTGCTTTAGAAAATAATCCAAGGACTGAAAATTCAATATGTTGGACAGTTTTACCTGACAAAAGTTACAGAATCGTAGAAATATCAATATTGAAAGAGACCTTCAAGATCATCTGCCCAATCATTAACCCAACACTGTAGCCCCTAAACCGCTAAATCACATCACCCACTGCCAGACCCAGACACCTCTTGAACATAAAGTCATTTGGGTCTTGAGCTTGCAGGATTTAGACTTGCTTTGTTATGCTAATGCTAATCACGTTTACATTAAATGTTGATCTCTCTGTTTAGATTTGGGGGGGAAAGTGGGGTGTTGGTGGGACACTTCTTTTATTCTTTTATGTTGAACTCTTAAAATCTGCAGCAGTAGAACTGAACTGTCAGAAGTTTCCAGTCAAATTGCTTTTATATGCTGCATAAAAAGGGTCAGGAGGAGGTGATTGTATCTGCAAGCATAAACAAGTATCTGTTCTTGACTGTTCATATGCTTGTGTGAACTAATATCTGCATACAAATCTATTTATTTTTATTTGCCTCCATGTTTACCCTTAGAGTGAATGTAAAATTCACCCTTTTAATCCTTTGAGTGAATACTTGATGACAGGTTTTAGTTGCGGTTCCTGGAAAAGAAGAGAGAATTAATTCTTAAACTACTCTGATCTGTAAAAGGTCAAAAAAATTGTTCTTAAGGAAAACATAGTAATTTTTAAAAAAGAATTGTTGTTGTTAGAACAGACAGGAAGAACTTGATTTTTAAAGTGTGGATACAATCTAGAAGATATGGATATAGCAACAAGATATCAATACAGCAAAAAGAATACCCAGATTGAAAACCTACTTGTTAACTGATGCACTTTGCATTTGGGCTGAAAGTCTCCATATTTAGTTGGAGGCCATCCAATATTCAGTGCACATCCAATATTCAGGCAGGACATGAGGGCTGAAGATACTTATCTCCTTTGTGTAATGTCTGCTGTGGACCTACAATGAAATTTCTTCAATATCTAGTTTTTGAACACAGTTTTTATCTGAGCTTTTTGCTCTCTCTCCATCTCTTCTCTCTCATTTGCTCAGTTGATGGGGAAGGGATTTTGTTGTGTTCTGATTGTCTGCACTTCTATCACCTCCATGCTTTTACTGGAAAGTGGAACCTGGAGGCTTGTGTACACTTCTTCATAGCACCAAGAGCCTGCTAATGGAAGAAGTGGGCACCATCATCTCCATCTGACACACCAGAAGTGCACCCTTGAATGTTTTTGTTCAGCCAGGGAGTGGAAAGCTGCTGTTTAGGTCAAAAGATGCAAGTGATTGAAATTTCAGCATTTCATTGGCTTTAGACTTTGGGAAAGAATTTGCTAACAGCAAAATGTTTTGATTACACTGTTTAGCTTGAGATTTAAAGCTAAGTTGAAAGTGCCTTTGTTAATTTTGGGATTATGCTCTCTTAGACTTGGAAGCATGGTTGTATATTTGGAGTAAGTTCAATGAGCCATAAGCCCTAATGGCAGTTAGAGGTAAACATTTGACTTCAAGCTTTGTTGTCTTTTGCTGCATATAGTTTTAATTACTATAAAATGTATTATCAGGAGTTAAAGCTAATAAATTAAACCAATGTAAGACTAAAACAAATCAGTTCAAGTAAATTAGAATTGGGTCTTCTTATGTCAAAGAAATACATCACTATCCTGTGATTTTGCAAAATTAATAACTTTTTAAAGCAAATCTGTAATTTTGCTTGCGTTTGTACAGCACAAATGTCTAACATGTCTAAAAATATGACATTGTTTAAGTAATTTCCATCTCCTTAGAACTGACCATAGGAGTTTAACTACAGGAAAAACATGTTGGGACAAAACATTCCTCTCAATTGCTCAGCTGTGATACTGGGGAAATTCAGTGCATTCATGAAAATTCAGTATATTAATTGTTTTGAGATACCAGAATCTAATCAGAACCAGAGCTAGCCTGCATCCTGTCTCTACTCAGGGTCTAAATTTGGTGCTTTATTTAAGCACTTGCCTAAGAGATTTCCCTTGGGACCTGTTGGTTCACTACAGGCAGTGGAGAATTGCAGGCAGCTTCAGATATAAGATGAGCTGAGCTAATTCAGGCTCTACTCTGCTGCTGACCAACAGAGGATGCTGAGGAGATCACAATCCCAGTTGTCTAAATGATGAAAGTCAGGAAGGAGACTGTAGCACTCACTCTCCAGTGGATAGTTGTAAGGGAACGTGCAATAGAATGTGTTAAAATCAAAATAGTCAAATGTGTTAAAATCTAATAATCTGTGCAACTTTGTAAGCTCAGTGTAAATATTCTATTGGTTAAGGGTGAGAAGTGTTTAATGAAAAATTACATTTTTATGAAAGTCTCTAAAGCAAGACCCCAGACTTAAGCAGATGAGCTTAGCTGTTTTTCCTAAAGAGGCTATGAAAAATTAATTCTTAAAAATGTCTTGGGTATTTTCACTCAAGTACTCAAATTTTTAATCTGTTGAATGCCTATATGATCTTTTAAACTCGGTGATTAATTTATCCAAATTTTTATAGTCACCTAACAGCTACAGAACCACAAGTGTTTCAGCAGCACATGCCCTAAAACTATCAGGTCACTTTCTTTTCATCTCATTGGTATGTAGATGAAATCAAAAGCTTTTAATATTAATCTTGGCATGCAAAGGAAATTTTTCAGTATCTTGGTAGTGACATGAAACTTCTGCTGCAATGAACTAGGCAGGATCTGCTGATAAAACTGGGAGATTTATTAGTATTCAGATGGTAGGGTGGTGCAGATTCAGCATAGTGTTGTGCACAGATTTCTTGATTAGTTTGAAGCCTTCCCTCTCCCTCCCAGAAAAATCTATCCCTGAATCCATTCCCTGCTGAACTGTCTGTCTCTGGCACTGCATTTGCAAAGAACCTGAAACAACAGATCTGAGCAGGGAGACACCTCCCAATGTCTAGTAAAAAATACTTTTAATACTGTTTCCATGATTATTGCATGAAATAGGCATATCTGACTCAGTATTTAACTCACGGCTTCTGAGATTAACTCCTTGGAAAGGTAACTGATGAAGAAGGAGGAGTGAAAGATATTAGGGAGGAAGTGCTTAACAACATTAGATAGCATCTGAAGAATATCTAACAAGAGCATGAGTTCCCAAAGTTGTCCACTTCTCGTTTCCTCACAGCTGACATGGCATATTGGTTGATCTGTTTTGTACAAAGTGTCACAATAATGTGAAATAATAATAGTTACTAAAAATAATATGTTATAGTGCAGTATATTGTACAAGAGATTTTTCCATTGGAAGTGATGATGTATTGTACTTGTCATCATATTTATTATTTGCTGGAATACTTTTTAAAACCATTATAAGATGAATTTTCCTCTTGAGATGAGTGCAAATACGGCACGGAAGAACAATCAGAAACGTTAGAAAAATTGGATTGCTAGAGGGTGCCTCACACTTAAATAATTTCCAGGTGATTTTAAAAGGAAGTTCAAGTGACTGTAAAATTGCTGCTCTCTGCATCGGAACGAATTCCCTTCTTGAATTGAATCAGTTCCCAGGTTACAACATAAAGCAATAATCTAAATTTTTTGGGTACATTCAGCATGGAATTCTGCCCTTGGTTTATACCCATCCAGTCCCATTGGCTTTAGCCATATATTCATTATCTTAAAACCACTATGACTTGAGCTAGATTCTTTCTGCATAGCATTTATGTGTTGGAGATGCAGAGCTGCATCAAGAGCAGGCAATGTCCATGGAAGTTGTCTGATTTCCCCATTCACAGATACAGTATTTGAAGCTGCCCTGCAAGGTGTTGGCCAGAGGCAGAGAGAGCTGTGATGGGGAATGTAGTGCTGCAGGAAAATGGGAAAAGTGGTATCAAAATGAGCCCTTCTACTGTAAAAGTTGACAACACGCTGAAATAAGGCATAAAAAAAAAGGACTATTCAACAAAATGTTCTCATCTCAGGGAACATGGGAGCTGGCTTGCCCTGGATGCACTCACCAGCTGAATTTGTGTTCCTTTCCCCATCTGTTTGCCATGTTTTCATCTCATACTGTTTTGTTCACACAGGGAGTATTCTGGAGAAGTAGCAAAGGTCAAGTGATAAATCTCCCTCTTTCCCTCTCCTTCAGCTGCAGATCCTTACATGTTTGCAGGCATTTCCTTTATTATAAACTTGTGCAAAAGGAAATGTTGGGAGAGACAGTCAGTGTATTTGAAGCCTAGCCTGCCGTTTGTGTTATCTCCTAAATCTTTCTAGGGCGCAATGCCCCCTTTGGGTCCCTTCATCAAAGGTGTGTTGTTTCCACTTGGACGGGCACAAGGGCAAGGTCTGTTGCAAAGAGGCAGCTCTTGAGCTAGCAAGAATTCCTTGGATGGGAATTAGAACTGAAAAAGATGTGTACAGGAAAATTGAAAACACTTCTAAGTGAGCCTTTGGAAGGAAGAAATGTTAACAGCTTTCATTTGGAAAACACTATATATTTTCATTTTGGCCCAGGCATCAAAAGCTCAGAGGAGGGAAACAATGGAAGAGTAGCCAAAATAAATGCTCTTTTGTCTACCAGGAAATGGTGGTGAAGGGTGACTTAAGATGATCTGTTTAACTATCATTACATCTTGTGCGTTTGTCTGATTTTGTTTTTATTTTTAGCAAGACAATGAAATACTCATGTCCTGTGTGCCACTGTGCACTCGATACAGGCAGCTGGGAATTGCTGCTTTGCCACTGTATTTGCCATGCTGGCACAAAGCAATAAACATCAGCGATCAATAAATCTTGTATTGACCACTAAAAGAAAACATACATTAACTTCGGCATTTCCTTCCAGCTGAAAAGAAACAAATACAAAATGCCTGCCTTGTGCTATAATTTTTAATTTGAAGACTGTTGGAGACATTTGCAGCTAGTCCTATGTAAACACTGGTAGATTCAGGGTGCACTCGGAGGTTATTTCCTGTAATAAATATTGCAGCAACACTGGAATAATTTTCTCTGAAAACTATTTCTGTCCTTATTTTACTTTCATAAACTCTAATTTTAATATTTTGGGTGGCCTAGAGTCAATGTTTACATTATTGTGTTGTTTGTATTTGTTTAGCTTCTTATTTTGTTCCCCCTTTGATAAGAAGAGGCCACTTTTGGAGAGAGTGGAAATGGTGTGAAAGCATCAGAATACTCTCTCAGAGTACTTGAAGTTGGCTACCCCCTTACAGTGTGCCTGGATGCATGAACTTAAAACACTTGATAACAGACTGCCATGTGAAATGTTATACTGGTTTCACTTGAAATATAATGGCACTCAGAGAAGTACTCATTGGCAGTTGGCTTCCAGTATGAATCAGGATTTAACCAGGCATTGTCCAAAGGCAACTCTAGGAATGTTGTTACAAAATCCAGGTACCTAGGCCATGTTCTCTGCATTATTGTTCTGTGGGTTTTGTATGTTGTCTGTGTGGGGTTTTTTGGTGGTTTTGTTTGGGCTTTTTTGGTTTAGTTTGGTTTTTTTTGTCTGTTTGTTTTCCTGAAGAAAAGACTTTGGATCCATATGTTCCTATGTGAGTGGGTTAACCTGATTACCTGGGAGATCAAATGGTGGATTCTCATCTTGCTAATGCTTGTATATGTTTGAAGGAACTAACTGGCATTAGAACACCAACTCCTAAAAATAAATCAAGATCTTTCCCTCTGTTGCAAACTATTGCTTTATACAGCCACACAGGGAGGTGGGAACTGCAGGTAATAGACTCCCACTTGAAAACTATGAATGCAAAATCCACAAAACAAATAAACTTAACTGGATTTGTCAGTCAGTCCTTGGCTTTATAAGCAAAATCAGAGCAACTGGGTTTGTGTGATTATACAGTTCTGACATCACAGGCTTCACAGCTTGCTGATGGTGGGTTGCACAGTCTGATCCTTTTAGAGGGAAGGGTTTCAGTGATGTTTTAGTAGAATTCTGTCTCATTTATTAGTGCATTCCCTAGAAAAGTAAAAATGCAGCTAATTTATACGCCCAGTTTTAATTATTTAAGATCTGGTCTTTGTTTGATCCTCAAGGCCAGACCTTGACAGCAACTGGACGGTAATAAGAGAGCAGATCCAGATGGAGTCCATGGTTCTTAAAGGACTTCTCCCGAACACCAAGTATCAGTTTGCTGTCCGAGCAGCAAACTCCTTTGGATCCAGCCCTGCCAGTGCACCAAGTGATGTCATCCGCACGTTCAGTGAGTACAACCACCTTTTTGTTATTAAAGCTCACCAAAAATGAAGTATATCTGCAAATAGCTGTGGAGGCCTGCTGGTGGAAAGAGTTGCTCTCCAGGCACAGTCACCCCCATTCTGGCACCTTTCAGTGCTGTCTGAGGAGCTTGCAGCAAGCACCCTGTGAAAGTCAAGCCATGAGCAAAGATTGGAAAAGACCCAGGCAGCATCGCTCTCATGCCATTTCTTTGCTCTGGAGTTTTTTTTTAAATATCTGAACAGGTGTTTTTGGATCACTACTTTCTGAGTTTTGTGCTGGCTTCATGCAGAACTAATATGTGAATATCATGAGGAAAAATGAGAGAGACTAGTCTATTGTTCATTTTTTCTGTTCTTTGAAGCTGAACCTTATATATTACATTTATAATTTCAGCAACTCTGAAAGACCAAGTCAAACTTGTATAGTTTTCTGAGGAGTAAGACTCTTAACTATTAAGCACAGTCCTAAAAATAATGATATAAGGAAATAAGCACCCCTTTTTGATCAGAAGCTGCATAGCAAAAATATTTGGTGAACCTGCTGATATACCAACTTGTTAACTATTATATTTACATTTGTGTAGCAGTATAGACCGTGCACACTACAGTAAGTGTTGGTCCAGTTGCTGCTGGGCTTCCTCAGGATGCAATCCTCTGCCAGTAGTGGTGTCTCTGTGGGCTGACTTCAAGGGGCGGTTGCTCCTCATCAAACCCAAATTCATACCTCGTATGTGAGAATCCCAGCCAAGCCAACACAGAGCATATTGGGAATTGTACAAATCACATCTTCTAACAGCAAAAAACCCAATGTCACAAAGCGAAACAATGGAAGAAACATAGCCAAAGCCAGCAAGGTGTGGGGGCTAACTGAGCTATATCATTAATGTTTCAAGTTTTTTCTATAAAAATGTGTATCAGTACTTTCAAGTGCTTTTTTTTTTCTTTTCTCACTCTCTCAATTGCAAACTGTCTCTAATTAACTAGTGAAAATGAGCAGCAAATATTCAGGTAGGACTCTGAGCTCTGCAAGAAGAATTTGCATGCTGCAGAAACATAAACATGCTTAGTGATCCACCAATTTAACATGGTAAAGATTTATTTCTAAACTGCCTCTCTGTTGTGGAATCTCATTTTGCATTTACTCTAATATGGCAGTTTCCATTCCTTTTGTCCCTCTGTCATAAATTCGGTCACTTGAACAGTTTGCATGTAGTTTGCTATGGCTGCTGAGCTCATAAGTTTAGCTTCTGAAGTAAATGTTTGTGAAAACTTTGTGCAGTGTACTCTGGAGTTCCTCAGCCCATGGATCCTCCAGAGTCAACCCCTGCTGCCTCAGGCACACGTGTGCTCCTTGGTATTTTGTTTATCTTTGGATGTTAGCAGCTGCATCCTTTGGTCAGAGAAGATAAAGTGATTTGCTCTGTTAATAAGGGTGGAATCATCTTCATGCTGTGCTTATTACTGCAGTACTCCAGGGAAGGCACTTTGCCTTGGAAACTGCTTGTTCCACAGAGGCCTGCCAAGATGTCTCTAGAACATGGATTTCTGTCATTAGAGCTTGGAATCAAATTCACATCTGGTATGCATAAGGCAGTGATTTCTAGAGAGGTTCATAAAGGACATCAGCGTGGTTCTCTATGCCTGGATCAGATCTGAAAATTCAGTATATTGTGCATTTTGCACTGTTCTTTGAGTGGGCTTTAAAAGTCTGTGCTGGCCCAGGAAGGCATATAGGTGCTGCAGTGGCTGAGAGGTTGGTTTCCCTGCTCCAAGGGCCTGGCAGTGCTTGGCAGAGACCCTTGTGACCAGGCAGAGCTCCTGCAGGCCAGGGCCATGTCATGTCTGCGATGTGCTCCAGCCCTGCTCCAGGCCACTTGTACTTGGGGCTACTTTGGCACTCTGGACCCTCTGGCAAATGCAAATGTTGTTCTTTTGCCAGTGTGATATTTAAAAATAGTATTAAAAACTACATATAGCCACTATGCATGAAAACCTGCATTCTCTTGTGGGTACCTGTTGTCAAAACAACCAGATTTGTGCAAAGCAAGGAGTGCTGCTCAAAAGTGTCAGGGATGCATGCCTTTAGAAATAAATTACTTGGTTTTCTGAAGGGAGGAGTGTAGCTGAGATGATAGTCTAGCTGATAGCAGCTCTCACTTGTGCTCACTTGTGATGTCTGTGTAGGAGACTGACTTGATGTTATCCAGACACACAAGGACTCTGCACATTAGTAGAAAAGCTAAACTTTTGTTGGGAGAAAATTGTTCTTCATTAAAGCTGTGCATAGCCTGAACGTTCATTTCTCCCCAGAACATTAAAGACCTGTGAAGAATGATTTAAGCCATGGACAAGTTTCAGAAAAAAACTGAAACAGAAAAAAACCCCAAACTACATACTCTGCTCAAGGGCATCCAATTAAAACTCACTCCTAATTCACATTATCTGAAGGTAGCCTCCTCCTTCTAGCAGCCAGAAAGCCCAGTATTTTGGCCCAGTTAATCACTCACTTCAGTTGCTCGGGTGTTAGTATTCAGCGGATTTGAGGTCCTCGAGGTTTTGTGGTTTTCATCAGTCACTGCAGGAGGGCCTGTGCCATCCACAGACACCTGATAGCCCCCTGGGGCTGTCTCAGGTAGCACCAGTTGCTTGACTGTCTCAAAGTGCCAGCGAGTGACCTCTTAGTCACCTGAGTTTTTGAAAGGTGCCAGACAGTTGGCATCTCTGGAACTGAAACACTTCTTTTCTTCAGTGTGCACATTATAAGAATTATTACCTTCATTGTTACCGTGGTTCCTCCTTTCACCTAACCAGTGCATGCTACATGCCACAGATTTTTAATGCTATTTTCTGCCTGCCTTTGTATTCTTCAGAAATTCCTGAAATGTCTTAGAAAGCTGGCAGAAATTATGTCTGACTCCTTTGCATTACATTTAGCTCATGTGGTGCTGGCACTAAGGTCCTTAGTATGTTTGGAGTTCAAAAATTTGCAGTTTTACGCTTGTACATGCTGGATTTTTTATGCATGACTTGACATAAGTAGTGCTTTTCCAATGTTTCTTTTAATTGATTAAAAAATTCCCAACATTACCTTGAATGCAGAGGACCTTCAGGGTCCATGATGTCTTGCACAGATTCTCTTGTAGGCAGGCTGAGGCAGAGACGAGTCCATGCTGCTTGGGGATATTTTCTGTTGTGGTTTATCTCATTCTCACAGGTAGTTCAATCATTTTGTTTTTAAAACGGGGTGGATTTGCAGTACTCTTGACTGCATTGTTTCAGGTCAGCATAGGAAAACATCGTCTTGGTTTGCTCCACTAAAGGGATGCTGACAGTATCATCTAATGTGACAGACCTCCCAAAGTCCTTCAATATAGACATGTGGCCTTGATTAGAAGCAGTTACCCCCTTACCTACTAAAAAATGCATGCTTCGTTAATTGCTCCATTTTCTGGGAGGAAAGAGAGGGCAAGTTTCCCCAAGGGTTCTCATTTATTTGTGATTTGGTTTCATTAATTTTTTTCTGGAAGGAAATGATGCAATAAATCAATTTTTTGTTGCCTTCCTTAATTACAGTTGCAAATTGTGAGTATTTCACCTACATGGTTGTTGGGATTTTGTTGTATAAAATCTTTCAAAATGTCATGGACAATTCACTGGAAAATAAAAGATTGCCCATACTCAGTTTAGAAACAACAAAATAAACTGTCCCAAAGAATAAAACAAAAAAAAAAAGTCATCACCTGCATTGCTTAAATACCCTTCATCTCCTCGGGAAACAGATGGGATTTGCACTGTGCCTGCAAGGTCACCAGCCTTGGGCTTTACCAGACCAACAGAGGAAGTGTCTTCTGTGAAAAATACCCTCCTGCTTGTCTCCACAGCAGACGTGACAGAAGTGACTGCTTAAGCAGGGCACATCCCTTCCTCTGGTCCTGGCTGTCAATGCCAGGATCAGACAGAGCAGGGTATTGCCGCAGATGCTTATATATTCTGCATGGAGCTTGAATGTGTCAGCTGAGGCTCATGCACAAAAAAAGGGCAGTCTCTGGGGCCCAAACTTTGATTTAAATGGTGGTGATGTGTCCTGGAGATAGTAAATGGAGAAGGTTTTCCACAGAACTGTTTCCCACACATCTCCAGAGAGTTTACAAAAGCAGTGCTGGTAGTTGTAGGGGCAGTGACAAAAAGCAAGAGACAGGCCAAGTGACATGCAGCGTCACACTGTGAGTCATTGAAAAGCATAAAATGTGTTTTAAAATGTTCCTGATGTATTTTGGATTAAGACCTGTGGGGAGTTCTGGATGAAGCCAGTCAGTCTGTTAACACTTCCATTCAATCTGTCTGTGTTACAGTGCCCCTTGTTCTACCTCCTACACTCTCTCATGTGTCTTCATCAGTATGATGATGGCAACCTAATTAGCAAAACAAAAGTTGTTGTGGTTTTATATTTGTTTTGAGTAGGATTTCTTTAGTATAACTTAGCCCCTAATTATTTGGAAAGAGGCTGTCTAAAGTTCATGACCCCCACAAGTTCTTCAATTATTTGTAAAACAGGATTATAGAACCTGGTAGAAGGTCTTAATCAGACTTCATCTCCTTATACACTGGAACACTGATTTAATTAAATACAGCCTGCTTATAATCTCTGTAGTCATTGTTTTGGTATTTGCAGAGTACCACTTTGCTTAATTGTCCCTGATTCACCACCCATTACGAGATGAGTTCTCCATGAAAGTAACACAGTGCACTTAAGAGATGGACTGATGTGGGGATTTATCTGCAAAAAGTCCTGTTAATTTCTCTGTGTCCTGTTTTGTAGTTATATTGCATCACATCACATGTGGCTATCATGTTATGTCCAGTGAGCGAAGGCCAAATGTAGAGAAAAACAAGGCAGCTGAGAAGACAGTGGTCCAGTCCTGTGTGTACTCACATGTGTAAGTTCAGGAGTCCATCCAGCAGCTGCACTGCTCCCAAGTGCATTACATGTTAACAAAACTGCCCACAGATGAGCAGGTAGAGCAATGCAGCATATGCTGGCTGAAGTGCAGATAGCTATAGAGTCAGGAAGGGGAAAAACTGGAGAGTTGAAGACCTGTGGATATTAGGATATCTTCTGTAGTCACAGTTATTCTGGTGACACCAAACCTACATAGTGAATGTCTTTGAAGAAGGGTCTCAAAGCAGTCTTTCTGCCAGACACAATAAGCCATACCTTCTTTGTTCTCTCCAGGCTCTAAATGTTGCACCAGTTCAATAACGTGAAAGGAACCATTGTCCGGTTTAAAATAGTGGGTACATTTTGTCTCCCAAGGTCTGCTGTTTGGGGAACTGCCAAAACAGCAGTCTCTCTGTCTCTCTTAGTCTCTCCTAAGCTACCACATCTCATTGCATGCTGGTGGTCATTAATGTCTTTTAGTGATAACCACTCAAATCAGGAGAGTTACATTTCTGTGAAACTGGCATGGCGTTACGATCATACCAATATATGCAAGTGTGTTTATCTGAATACGAATTTGAGACCTAATGTTTTCCTATGTATGAATATATAGATACTTTATTTTCTGCATTGCTTCACTCCTGCCATCCTTATTGAACTTACATCCCATTAAGCCAATAGAAATTTTGATTGAAAAGAGAAAAAATACGACAGCATTTAGACCATAACAGATGTTTATTTTGTAGCTTATGACTTCTAAGTTAGAAAATGGAGTTTGTGTATTACAGCTTGTTTGGGTACAGATTAGATTGTTTCCCCTGACACATCATTGTGAGTTTTCCTTTCTTTATTTCCAAATTATCTTTATGGCTTCCATTTCTCTTAGGCAAATTATACTTTTATACGTTGAAAGAACAAAATCAGCTCTGAAATACTTTCAGACACATAATATAAAGGCAATAAGTAACAGTGTTGGAAATGATACAACTTCTAAAATTTTTAACTAACTTCAGTCAGGGGTTTTGTTCATCTTCACCCTGGGGGGAAGGGAATGAAGTTTTCTTTTAAGAGACTGTTCCCTGGGCAAAGCCTGATGAGCTTGACATCTCAATGGACTGGGAGCTCTCAGACGATGAACAAGAAATAAGTGACTATTAAAAACATCAATGCCTGATCATTGTCCCTGGTGTATCAGAGACACCTGGTCTGGGAAAAGATAATAAGAGAAGGAAGAATAAGAACCTAATCAGCATCGAAGGTGAAGGGATCGATAACCAATAGGAAACCAAATACTGAGAACTGTGTAACTTGGGGCAAATGAACCAATAGATTTCTCTGGGTTTTGACTGTATAAAATATGTAAAAAATCTAGTAAAGAGCCATGTTCATGAAGATCATTCCAAGAGGAATTATTTTCTCTGCACAACCCAGGCAATGTGTGGATGAAATGATGTCTGTTACATGTCCTGGCCAGAACAGAGTAATGCCTTAATTCTCTAATAATTAAAAAATGTTGTTAGAGAGCTTTTGTTTTCCCCGCAGTTTTGGTGACAGTAGCACAGACCTGCTTTAAAAGCAAGTGTTCAGGGAGCTGAAAATTGCTGCAAATGCTGGAAGCTGAGTTAGTGCTGTCCCTTCCCATGGCATTGAGGCATGAGCAGGATGAAGCTGAACATCTCTTTCCCAGCCACTGGCTGCCAGAAGCCATTGAAGTGGATGATGGGTGCAAGCTAAGAACATTTTATGAGAAACAAAAGGCCACATAGGTCCTGGGTGATTCCCTCGGTGAGGAGTGGAAGGGATATTGAGTTTAGGCAAAGAGTTGTTTTGTGTGGACATAACAGCTAGCTGCAGCATAAGGAGAGAAAGTTTTTGGTTAAAACTGATGTTCTATAGCAGTAAGGTCAAGAGCATACCTGGATTGCTCTCCAAGTGAAGGTGTTGTACACTTGTAAAGCTTGTTTCTGAGAAATAACTGACAAAACCAGCAGGTAGCAGCTGAGAGGATTGGAACTTTTGCAAAGTTCCGGAAAAAGAAATCTCCTGGCCAGGTAGCATGTGGTCAGTCTAAGACGGCTGCACACGAGGCACATGGCCAGTCTAAGATGGCTGTCCCAAAAGAGATAAAAAGCATAAGGGAGTCTGCAATGGCTACCCAAAAACAGAAGCGCATTTTGGCTGAGGAGCTGGTAAAGGTGCAACTTGCCTTGAAGGCTGAAACAATAGTTTGCCCTCAGGGCTGTGGCAGAGCTGATGGGCCAGAAGCAACTAGCCCAGAACCCCAGAACCCTGTTTGTGCAGAGCTGAAGGGCTTTAGAAATGCAAATTAACATTCCTGGGGGAAGCATGCATGCCAGTGTGGGAGCAGTGCTGGGCCACCCTGAACATGACCTCACCCCCAGGGAGGAGTTTGCATCAAAGCCAGACTCCTCCCCACACCCTGAACTCTGCCCATCTGTAAAAGATGAGGAGGCGGAGAGGGAGGGCGGGCTCCCTGACCATAATGTCACTGATGCCGCCTCTCTTCATACCTTGGAGGAGGGGGATGGCTCCTTGGACCCTCAGGCCTGCACTTTTTTAAGGCATTAACATATGATGGAGCAGAGCTGATGATGATGATACCACACCCTGCAACAGAATTAACTGAGTTAATTAACGAAGGACACAGACTCTTTTGAAAATTTTACTGATGTTGGAAAATGAAATAAAGCTTTCTGAAGAAAAAGCACATGGCAAAGAGCTGTGTCTTTTAATCAGAATGCATACTGTTGCATGAGAAGTTTGGACTTGTTGGGAGGGAGAACTGATCCCTCTGCCCACTCCAACATCTGATAAAAATATTGGGAGTGTGGGGGAAGTGGTGAGCTTCCAAACAATGCCCGAGAGGGAGCTGATACCCTGTTGGCTTTTCCCTAGATTATTGTTATTCATTCCAAGATTTAAAGGTCAGTACCGAGACAAAAAACTCTCAGAACCACCCCCAGAAGGTGAGCTGGGAGTGGGGGCCAAATTGGAATATCCCAAAAAAGCTCACTGAAAATGCATGGAAATTTAGTTTCCCTGTATTTTCAATGAAACTTTGTGAGCAGTGTTCAGTGTGCCCAGGTGACACAGTGTTCAGTGTGCCCAAGTGACCAA
This sequence comes from Irena cyanogastra, assembly GCA_013397155.1. Taxonomy (NCBI): domain Eukaryota; kingdom Metazoa; phylum Chordata; class Aves; order Passeriformes; family Irenidae; genus Irena; species Irena cyanogastra. The sequence goes on from VWZV01003721.1 coordinate 269,532, forward strand.
GAAGGCCAGTGGCATCCTGGCCAGTATCAGGAATAGCGTGGGCAGCAGGACCAGGGCAGTGATTGTCCCCTGTATTCGGCCCTGGTGAGGCCACACCTTGAGTGCTGTGTCCAGTTCTGGCCCCTCAGTTTGGGAAGGACGTTGAGATGCTTGAGCACATCCAGAGGAGGGCAATGAGACTGGAACACAAGCCCTGTGAAGAATGGCTGAGTGAGCTGGGGCGTTTAGCCTGGAAAAAAAAAAAGGCTCAGGGAAGACCTTATCACTTTCTACAATTCCCTGAAGAGAGGTTTTAGTCAGCGGCGGGTCAGTCTCTGCTCCTAGGCAACCACTGACAGAACAAGAGGACACAAGCTTATGCTGCACCAGGGAAAGTTTAGGCTAGACATCAGGAAGAAATTCTTCACTTTAAGAGTGATTGGGCACTAGAATCATCTGCCCAGGGAGGTGGTGGAGTCACCATCCCTGGACATGTTTAAAAAAAGACTGGATGTGGCATTTCGTGCCATGGTTTAGTTGATAAGGTGGTGTTAGGTCATAGGTTGGACTTGATGATCTCAAAGGTCTTTTCCAACCTAGTTAATTCTGTGATGCTGTGAATCTGTGAGCTGAAAATTGCTGTGAATGCTCGGAGCTGAGTTAGTGCTGCCCTTTCCAGCAGTGTCAAGGAGTGAGCACGATGAAGCTGAACATCTCTTTCACAGCCACGGCTGCCACATGATCATTGAAGTGGGCGATGGGTGCAAGCTAAGAACATTTTATGAGCAACGAATGGCCATGGAGCCATTCTGATTTCCTTTGGTGGGAAGGATAAGTTGTCCAGATCAGTGGTGGCAATGACAAAGGTTTCTCCATGAAGCAAGGTGTGCTGCCTCATGGATGTGTCTGCCTTCTGCTCAGCAAGGACCTTTCCTGCTATCACCTGAGAGGAACGGGAGAGAGAAAGCACAAATCTGTTCGTGGTTGCATTGTTGATGCAAACTTGAGTGTCCTGAACTCTGTCATAGTGAAAAAGGGTGAAAAGGGCATTCTGAGGCTGACTGACACAACCCGGTCATCTTGGTCTCAAGAGGACCAGCAGAATCCCCAAGCTATTCAACCTGTCTAAGAAGGATGATGTTCGCCAGTACGTTGTGAGGAAGCCTCTGAACAAGGGGGGCTAGAAACCTGTAGCCAAGGTTCCTAAGATCCAGTGACTAGGGACTACTCAAGTTCTGCAGCATAAGGCATATTGCTCTGAAGAAGCAGTGCACTCAAAAGAACAGGGAGGAAGCAGCAGAATACAAAGCTCTTGGCCAAGAGAATGAAGGAGGCCAATGAGAAATGCCAGGAGCAAATTGTGAACTGGAACTGACTTTCTTCGTTGAGAGCTTCTACATCTAAATCAAGGCAGAAGTAAGGACATTGTATGTGATACTAAAAAGACATTGTACATGATATGTGTACCAATAAATCCATTTTGTGGTGAACTTTAAAAAAAAACCCCAACATTACATCACAACACAGAACAAAAATGAACAGTTTGCACTAAATCCACTACTTTATTCTTCACCACAATTACAAGAAAAATTCCCCATGATCGTTCTACTCTATAACACTTAACACTTTTTAGTACTTGTTTTGCCTGATATTTCTCCCAGATACTATCCTTATCTCAAAATCTTCATGATTGCCCACATTCTCCAGTAAGAAGACGGGGTTAACGTGGGCCAGATGCCAGGTCCCCACCAAAGCCAGTCTCTCTCTCCTCTCCTCTCCACAGCTGGATAGAGGAGAAAAAATGTAATGAAGAGTTCATGGGTTGAGGTAAGGACCTGTAGAGATCACTTATCAAATATTATCATGGGCAAAAACAAGCTCAACTTAGAGATATGAAGTGAATTTTTACTGACAAAATCAGAGCAATCTTGCTCTGAGAAGTAAAAGAAACCCTCAAAAACATGTTCCCCCATCCCTCCCTCCCTCCCAGCTCTACCTCCTACCCCAGCAGTGCAGAGACAGGGAATGGGGGTGGTGGTCAGTTCATCACCCGGGGCTTCTCTCGCTGCTGAGGGAGAGGAGTCATTTCCCTGCTGCACTGCAGGGTCCCTCCCATGGGAGGCAGTTCTCCATGAACTTCTCCAGCACGGCTCCATCTCATGGACAGCAGCTCTCTGCAAATTACTGCAATGTGAGTCCGTCCCACGGGCAGCAGCACCCCTCCAACAGTGCAGCAGTGGGTCACTCTTCTGTGGGGTGCAGTCCTTCAAGGACGGGCTGCTCCAGCCTGGGAGCAGGGCCCTCTTCCCACAGGTCTCCCACAGGCTCCTCTCCAGCACCCACCTGCTCTGGTGTGGGCTCCTCCAGGGGCTGCAGGGGAATCTCAGTTCCAGTGCCTGGAGCATCTCCTGCCCCTCCTCCTTCACTGACTTGTGTCTGCAGGGTTGTTCTTCTCACATGTTCTCACCTCCTACTCTTCTCTGCCAGGAATTAAAACTCCGCCACAAACTTGGTTTTGATTTCTTCTTAAATATGTTATCACAGAGATGTTACCACAATTTCTAATTGCCCCAGAATGTCCATCTTTGGAGCCACCAGGGATTGGCTTTATTGGATATGGAAAAAGCTTCTAGCAGCTTCTCACAGAAGCCACCCCTGTAACCTCACCCTGCTACAAAACTAGGCAATGCAAAACCAATCAAATTGTAAATCATATTTGTAATGCATATATTTGTGGTTTTACACACTGAAACTCTTGCAGTCTTGCAGAATCACTGTTACCAAAGAAGGGGATTCTGATGCAATGGCAGGTAGAAGATGCAGCTTGACTAGATGATCATTGTAGGTTCCTTTCAACTGAATCATTTTCTACTCTGCTCTGCTCTACTGTGCTGTACTCTACTCTTCTCTACTTTAGTCTCCCTAGCTTCCTACCTGGAGTAAAATTATTCCAAATGGTGATTAACCTGAATGACTATAAAAGTGAATACTAGGAGTAAGAGGGTTTTTTTGCATTTTGGTAGTACCTATTGTTTTCAGCAAGGTGAAATTCATTACAGTTTTTGCAGAACTGGGACCAGTTCATAAATGTGCAGTCTGCTTCTCTAACAGTAATCCTTTGGCTGTGCATTCACAGTCAATAGCAGAAATAATCTGGATGTAGTTTGTCCTAGTTGCCTCATCTTGTTACCAGTTATAGAGCAGAATTCTCTACTTAGCTCATTTGGTAGAACTCAGTGCTGAATACTTCTATTTAACGTACAGATAAAATGTATGATTTACAGATGGCTAGGTATACATGTTGGAGTGGAAAGACTTACACACATTCTGTCCCAGTCCAGCATGCTTTCTTGGTTGAAAGTGTGTATGCCTCGTTACCTCTACTCATTTGCTTCTAATTTTTCTGTATGCTGCTGTAATGTGCAAAGCCCATTGATAAGTAACCCCTGCAGAGCATACGGAGTGTGCCCAGTTAATCGGCCAGGGCACACATTCATCTCTGGTGCACGTACGCAAGATTTCATAACTGCCTGCCAGGACTTCTGGGTTGCAATCACAGCAAAGGAGGAGAGAGTAAAAAAAGATTTAGGTAAGTGCACTCAGCTCAGTAGAGAGGCTTTGTAAACTGAAGGTTGCTTGTGCTGTTTTTAAGTGATGGAAAAATATTGTATGGAAAAGGCAGATATATGAGTTTGTTGTTTTAATGGTTTAAAGGTGTCTGTTCTCAGCCTCCCTGAAATGACAAGTAACTGTAATGATTTGGTTGCTTTTTTTCATGACCTGGTGAATTTTAATAGCTAAAAAGCGCAAACCATTGTTTAGGCAGAATTGGCTATGTAAAGTGCAGAAAAGTACAGATACTTCCTGTGAAACAGAAATGAGGATCCTCTTACTGTTTAAACTGTCCATTCCCAGCCCAGAGTCCTCCAAAGCACAGTTCAGCACTCCGGAAAGTAGCAGAAGTAGATTATGTACTTGAAAAACACATGGTCATAGAATCATTGAATATCCTGAGTTGGAAGGAACCAACAAGGATCATTGAGTCCAACTCCTGGCCCTGCACAGGACAGCCCCAATAATATCACAATGCGCCTGGGAGAATTGTCCGAGTGCTTCTTGAGCTCTGCAAGGCTTGGTGCTGTGACCACTGCCCTGGGGAGCCTGTTCCAGTGCCCAGGAAGATGTTTGTGCATGTTTCTTGTTTCAAGGTGCTGAATTGTACTTTTAAAAATAGTCTAAGATTACACATAGGACAGTAATTTCAGGAGTTTTGGAGTCAGTGGAGATAGATTAAGTCCTAAAAAGAGTGCGTCTTACCTGTACACGTCTCTTTCGCTATTCTATTTATTATCTCTTTTGCTGTTCCAGTGAGGCAGATACAAGACTGTATTTCCAAAAGATAAAAGCTTGACTTAAAAACAATTCAGCCACTGAAATGTTGTCCATGCCAAAAAGGTCTGAAACCTTTGTCCTGGAAAAACTATGAATACAAGTCAGTTTGCAGAGGGAGAACTCAGCTTTGCTGGCTTTATTTGTGTAATCACCTAGTAAGTGACTAAATGAAGGTCTTCACTTTAAGTTGTGTGTATATCACTTGGACAGGATCGGCCATCTCCAGACTGACACTTGCATTGTCTGTACAGGATGAACACTAGCATCAGTTCAGATTTAAGTGTTCTGAATCAGGGGAGTGGTAAGATCTGAATTGCAGTGTGCAAAGAGAAAAAACTATATGAACTGAATATGCCAGTTATGTCTTTTCAGGCTCTGAGGAGTTAGGAAGTGGAAGCTATGGGCATCGGTATATCACAGACACAGTGACTGGTGATGGTGATGGATTTGATATTGATGATTCAGACTACGACATTTATATAGAAGAGGTAAATGTCAAGATTTGTCTTTGGCACTTCTGTTTTCTTTATGGTCTGAATATTTTGAAGCGTCTGGTCTTGTCAGGAAGTTTAATATCTGATATTAAGTGCTTAGATATAGTGATGTGGTCTTCATTGAGGATGAGTTCGTTGCCTCAGATGTTTATCTTGAAAGGTATTCATTTCATTTCCCCATAGCATTTTAATTTTATTGTGTCGGTGTTTCTCTACTTCCTTTCAGCTCAGACCACTTCCTGCTATTAAAGGAGGCAACAGAAAATTTCTGGTCGAAACTAAGGTCACTCCAGGGTCTAGTTCCAGGCTCCTGTCACGGGTCCTTACAACCACTTCTGAGCCCACTGCTTCCACAGCTGCCATCACACGACCTTCCACCACAGCGAGGGCAACCCCGGCGTGGGCAGCGCGGCGGGGCAGCGCGTCCTCTGCCGCGCGCCTCTCGGACCTGTCCTGCGACGAGGCCGTCTGCTCTGCCGACAGCTTCTGCATCAACGACTACGACCGGGGCGGCTCACGCTGCCACTGCAACTTGGGCAAAGGAGGGGACACGTGTGAGGAAGGTGGGCTTCTGTGTGCCCACTGCTGCTGGCTGCTCTTTGTCTGGGTCAAGGAGCAGCTTTGCAGAGAACCCACCAGTGTGCACTTTGGGAATAGCCGGCTGGGCTTTGTGGATCCTTACTAGTGGCAAATTGCAGTTCAGATCACCCCCTTCGCTTTTTTTTTCCTCAGTGAAGTGGGGAAAAGTAATTCCTTAATAAAGCTGAATGCAGAACCTGTGTAAAGGTGCACAGGGACAGGTAATTGTCCTTCTCCCACCTGGGAGTCAGGGGATAGTGGAGCAGGTATGTTGTTAATCACCCAGGTGTGACAGGATCCAATCATGGCACCCTCAGCTGGAAGCTGAAGACATTCAGCCCCTCTTTGACACTTGCCTTTTGGCAGCAGCTGAAGCCCTGAACCATTCCCATTTTCTGTGTGATCCAGATGATGCTGGTCCCACAGCAGGGATGCAAGAAAACTCCCATTGTAAAAATACCTCCAGAGGAGGCTTTCCCCATGGTCAGCAAGTCTGCAGTGCAGCACTCATGTCAGGCAAACTGGGGCAAGGGAGGAACAAAATCTCATCCCCAGTTCAAAAAACATGTTCTGAAGGCTGAGTCAATGAAAGGATGTGTTTGTCTCAGTCAGGACTTGCCATCCTGTTACCTCTTTTCAGGGCAGCTGAGCCATAGCGAGAACTTGCGGAGCTGAAGGAGGCTGTCCTGCTTCTTCCCTCACTGCCTTCTTCTTTCCCTCTAGAGACCTAAACCCACCCTTTCACAAGGTTAGCACTGAGCAGATCACCTGGTGAGCCAGTCCAGCTCCCTCACTAGGCCATAAGCCAGTCCCTTTCTCCCCCAAAGTAATTTTTCTTCTGGTTTGTTGACCAAGGAGTCAGATGAATGCCAGGGCTCATGAAAAGAAAATGTCCCATTGGTTGTGGTGGTGCTGTTCCTCCAGCTAAGAAGGAGCTGATCTGTCCATCCCTCTGCATGCTGCTCTGATCTGCCAAGACCATGCCATACAGCAGAGCATCAGGGACCCGTGTTTCTTCTGCAGGGCCATGTTAGACTTTCATGTTGCACGGTGTCATGCATCAGGGATACAGACACTGAGGGTGCTTTATCTTCTTAAACTGGAACAAAGAGAGCTCCTTCTGAAAACAATTTCTTGTGACTCAGCGACATGGAACAGCTGCAGATATGATTTTAGGCCTTCATCAAGTATGAGGAGTTGAGGATTTATTTGAACTGACAAGGCCATATACAACTTGTAAAGTGGTCTATTAACATCAGTCCAAATCCTCTATTTTTCACAGGAGAGTGTGTTATTCCAGAGTAAGCATCATGTGCCAATACTCCTTTGTACCAAGTTTGTCTTCAGCAGCCAATATTGTTAAATAATATGTTAATCTGAATAGAAACAGACTTATCTTCACATTCAACAGCTGCCTGGCATTCTGGTCCAGTCAATCCTGCTTGTGATCAGGACATGAGATAATTGTTCTCTGCTGAGGTTGCATTCAGGTTTATAGCACAAATCTCCTTCATCTCAGCCTGAAATGTATGCCTTGCAAGCAAAAACACTGACAGAACTCTACCCAGATTCAAAAACTGAGTGAGAAAAACTCGGTATTTAAATAGCAAAGAGGAATAGGAATCCTCATCCTTCCTTCCTCATTAGACTTAAATCCACTGTAAATATAAAAACTCAGGCCTGAAACTGTCTGTCCTCAGTGCTTTTTAGGAAAATAATCTGAAAAGGTAATTTTACAGCTGACAGTGGCTAGCAGTAAGACATCTGTAATTTTCATTTTCTCTCAGGGTCGGAGTCTAACACAAGACAGCAAAGGGTGAGGGTTGATGATGCCATTTGACAAGAGCAATAAAAAGAGCCACTGTTGCAGCCAGGGATGGAAAGATGCCTGCAAGGACTCTCTTCTCCCTGTCACTCCTTTTAGCTTCTGCCCTGAGCTGACTTGAGAGAAGTGCTGGAAGCTGCTGGGCTGTTATGAGACATCCAATGAGTCTCCAGATGCTGGATGCAGCAGCTACAGAGTAGCAGTGACTAATGCTGCCTAGAGTCTGGCCATATTTCCCACGTGTATTTTTGTAATCCTGCAGAACAGAAAATTACTTTGTCCTCTCTTTCTTAAATCAATTCTTAAGATAAAGTTGATGTGGTCTTTCTTCTATAACAATGATGAAAACCTGCCGAAATTTCCTCTGCACTGCCTGATTAAACTATTGAGCACTATTTGGCCCTCAGTATCCTGTTTCTTTCCAAGTTCCCAAGGTCCTTGGGAATAAAGGAATTAGCTATAAGAAGTGGTGGGAGGACAAGGCAATAGGTTAACTGATTGTTGACCGCTGCTGACTAATGGTTGTCTTTGGAGGAACTGCCTTTCATTGCCACCTGATGTTATCTAGTACTAAATGTGTATATTGGTTTTTATACAGAAGAAAACTGCTAAATAACATGCTTCCCTCTTTGTTTTTCAGACATTAGTATCCAGTATCCTCAGTTCTCTGGCTACTCATATATCACATTTGAACCGCTGAAAAAGTCCTATCAGACATTTCAAATTACCCTTGAATTCAGGGTAAGTTTAAGCAATTCTCACATTGGCATTTTAAATTTTGTTTACTTACTCTGGTATGGTGGACAATAGAGCAGTAACTTAGCTTCAGTATAGCTTCAATGTAATTGTGGTGAACCTGTGCACAACCTTCATCTGCAAAGATCTGGCTTAACCCTCAGTGAATGTAAATGAAGTTTGTAAGCAGCTGAAGGGTTTTCATCCATTGTTGGTGGGCACTGCATGGGAGAATCCCTGGGACTAGTAGTTGTGGGCTAGCAGCAATGTACATTGGCAAGGTTATAGTCACCTGGATGAGCTGCAGGCTGAAGAACACACAGAATTTTTGTGAATTAGAGTTTGAAAGTGGTGTGCAGTATTTTTGTGGACAAGAGATTATGGTCCTGTCATACTAAGCAAAACACTGCCCTATATATATCATTCCTTTCCCACCCTACAGGATTTAAGTGGGCATTAATTTCCCGCTCTGAAGTTTGGGACATGGGTTACTAATACATTCAGGATACCATACTACTTAAGATGCAGGGCTAAAGTGAGGATACATCCCACACTGGCTTGCGTTAGTGCTGTCTGCTCATTATGGACAGAACATGTAGGGCTGCCTCTAGGAAGGGTGGCCAAGCTCTTGGATGCATCCCCACCCCTCATAAAGCAGACTCACCAGCCTCACAATCTGGGAAGGAGCCTGTTACTGAAGCAGCAGCAATCAGTTGCCTCAGGGGTGATCTTACTCTCCTCTGGCAATTTGTCATTTTAAAATGCAGGATGGCTGCAAAAAGCCACTGTGCCAGCTGCTACGAGCATATGTAGAAATGCTGCCTGCACAGCTTGTTTGGCTTGAGGAGTGTCAGTCTCATGGAACATGTGAAGCAGGGTGTGTGTATTCATGCACAGTGAGTCTGATGTGTCTACACTTACCAGCCTTGCTAGGACATTCTTGCTAGACTTTTTACTCAGGAGTCTTGTATGGGATACGACTGACAGTCTTTAATACTTCCAGGCTTTTTTTTCAGGTCTGATAGTATCACACTTTAAGAGATGGTCTTAAATTGTTTAACCATTAAGGCAGTGATTTTCTAGGTTTTTCAAATGCAGGATTCACAACTGATCAAACAATTTCTGATTCTGCAAGTTAAAAACTCATCTTGAAAAATAATGACCCTTTTCTGGAGAAAAGTTCCCCTCTGCTGCTTGCTTTTATCTATAATTGTGAGGCTTTGATTTTCCATATTGGCACAATGATTGCAGGCTGAATCTGAAGATGGTTTGCTGCTGTACTGTGGAGAAAATGAACACGGTCGTGGTGATTTTATGTCACTGGCAATTATCCGACGTAGCCTCCACTTCAGGTAAAACCTCCATCCTAAATCTGATGTAAAGAGAAGGGGCTATTGCTGCCTCCTGGGACTGCTATATGTGATGAATATCTCCAGTGTCTTTGACTTCTGCCCCATATGGTGCACCAAATGGACAGTATAATTTCATTTAAGAGTACTTCAATACTTCTTTCTCTCATCTTTCTTTAGTGTGTGAACATGTGCCCTGTTGAGCTCTTCTATGCAGACCTCAGTGTAAGGGCAAAATGATCCATTTTCTTTTAGGCACTTGTCTGGGGCTCTTAGCTGTGTTACCAGAAATGCCAGTGAGCCACTATATTTGCCAAGCTGATGGTATATTGAGTCTGTGTTTTTGCTTCACAGAAAAAGGCTTGCAGATAATGAAGCAAAACAAAGGATGTAGTGCCAGCAAGGGGCCAGGAACTTCATTTTATGTTTAGATTATATGCCTTGTTTAGATTATATGTTGTTCAGGTTTTTTAAATGAAGATGGAGAGTGTTTGTTGCAGTCTGATAGATATGAAGCAAGTGAACGAGTACTTCCAGGATCTCCTTACTTGGGAGAGTGAGCCCTTTAGAAGTGGGGAATAACAAAGTGAGTGATGTGCCTTAGTTATGTTTCTGTTCACCTGCACAGTCAGGGAAAATGGGACATTTTGTGCACATTCAGCTCTCCTGGAGGTATTCCTGTCAATCACTGCTGAGTTTCAAATAGATTAATGGAGTTACTAATGTACCACAGCCTTTCACCAGGGAGCTAGAAAAATTCCCAGGAGAAATTACCGTGATAGCAGCAACTCAAATTGTAATACCGTCCATCTTGAAACAGTTTCAGCTGTTGGCAAGTTTAGCAATGCACTTGGTATGGACAGAGAATACAAAATCTCCTCTACAGTAGAAAGACAGATAATGAAGTTTGACATTTGGAACAGATCTTATATAGACTGGCTGTCTGAATTTCCTATGCTAATATGCACTGTGGAACAGAGAGGTTCCTGAGTTCAAAAAGAATATTTGGAATCTGAAACCAACTTCTGGTTATTTGGTTAATGTAAGATTATCACCTTGCCCTCTCTGTCTCATGCTCCCAGGTTCAACTGTGGCACTGGAGTTGGAGTCATAACGAGTGAAAACAAAATCAAGCTGGGGAACTGGCACAGTGTCACATTGTTCAGAGATGGGGTGAATGGCTGGCTCAGAATGGACAGCAATGCTCCAGTGACAGGAAAATCTCAGGTTGGTAATCCTGGCCTTGTGGCTCCGTCCTGGGGTCTCTCAAGGTGATGTTCCTTTTCTTGCCACCAGAAGCCTGATCAGATTTAAAAGGTGCAGTTTTATTTATTGGTGTTGGGACATTAGTGAACTAGGATCAGTGTACAGATTACTCTTCCAAATACGTAATCTAGAAATCACAGAGATAAATATCTCAGGGCTTAATCCCATCACAGTTTCCCTGTTGTGCTCCATGTTTACTCTGCCACCCTTCAGCTACCCTGTGCCAGTCTCAAATACAGGCCATTAGAAGTTTACTAGATTGTACAGCTGCTGTCCCTGATTGCTTTCTTTTCCAAGACTCAGAGAACTGCTCTGCTTCCTCAGACATAAAAATTAGATGCATATGTGTATGTGAATATATATTTGTGTATAATATGTGTATACCTACATGAGATTTGTATACAGAGGTGTAATTACATGCATATTCTGGTCAGAGATTTAAGCAGAGTAATGGAGATAGACATTCTGCCCTGACTTATATTAACACCAGCAAGTTCATACAAGGCTGACAAGATAAAATGTAATACAGGAAGATGCTTTGACTTGCTTATTTGTTGCTGGGCCAGAAAACAAATTTAAGGCGCTGGAAGAAAAGGCAATTTCAAATTGTTTCAGATATCTTTCCTTTGATAGCCTCTATTAACATGCCCTAGCCCTGAAAGAAAGCAGTTTCAGACGTCTTATTACTTTCCACTTTTATGTGCAGGCACTGAAGGGAAAAAATTGCAGTGTATTGAGTTCTCATCAGCTGGAGATGACAGAGGAAAGAATTTCAGTGTGTCATGTGTTGCTGTTACCAATGCTATGGGGCCATGCAAAGGGCAGATGTGAATCAGGAGAGATGTGCACAGTTTCTGCAGTGTACTCTGCAAATGAACATCTGCAGACTCAATAACCTCAGCTTATTTAGCCTGGCAAAATACACGCTATGGTGATAGAATTTATTGTTATAAATGCTACGGGGACAGGGCACAGGTGAAAAATCCTCAAAGATTTTAGGCTAGAGGTCAATGCTGTCAAAACCACAGGTTGGTAAAACCTGGCCCTGAATAACTGAGAATTTTGAATATTTTCTTCTAAAGGTCCCTGGGGTTTTGAAAGAGCTGTTGAGTAGGAGGCAAAAGTCATATTTTGACCAGTTTGTGGAAGGAATTTTGACTCAGTTGGCCGTGGTAGTGTGGAGTTCGGGTCAGTGGTCCAAAAAGATTCTGTTGGGTTTGATGTTTCTTGTTCTTATACGGTAGCAATTTTAGTAAACTTGTATATGTAGGTTTCTGTAGATTTTTGAAAGAGATGGGCAGTACATTTAGCAATGGCAAAGTGAGAAGAACCCTGCTGAAGTTGTGATTTTACTGGCTTTTGCCTTTTCTTTGTTTTTTACCTTTTTTTTTGTAATTTCGTAATTATTCAATACTGAACTCTTGCTGGGTTCTGTCCAAAAGACAATATCTCATTGGTCTGTCCCTCAAAGCTTATGGTTTAGAAGACAAACAATTTTTTGGCAAAAAGAAAGGAAGAAATTACAGCAAAAGACAGATCATGCTTTCACCTCAAAACAGTGATTTTTAGTGATTTTTAATGTGCTTTTAGTAGTTCATATTATCATGATGGGATGCAGGTCAAAAAGGTTGATTTCAAATGGTGGACTGATTTGGGGAATGACTAATGGGAAGGAATTACCCATGAACAACCTACATATTCCCTGACACAGTTCTCCATGGAGGAAAGAAATGGATTGTAAACCACTGTGGCTTAGTGAGTTCTCCTGCATTGTATCTGTTACACAGATATGTGCTCTGCTCTCCCTTCAGGGCCAGTACACCAAAATCACGTTCCAGACTCCCTTCTACGTTGGCGGCGCTCCCAGTGCGTACTGGCTGGTCAGGGCCACTGGCACCAACCGCGGCTTCCAGGGCTGCATCCAGTCACTGAGCATCAATGGGAAGACAATTGATATGAGACCCTGGCCCTTAGGGAAAGCTCTCAGTGGTGCTGACGTTGGTGAGTGTGATGGTGTGGGGTCTTTAATCAGTGACTAACCCGGAGTCACTTTTTGTCCTGTTGGAACAAATTGAGGCATGGTCCAGATTTGAGAGGTGGAAGGCACGATCTCTATTTTTGGCCTGGTTTTCCTCTGTTCCTTTGCATGTTGCTCTTGCTGGGTCTGTAGTAAGACAGTTCATCACAGTGCACAAGCAAGCCCTTTGTGGGCGCACTGTACACTGTAAATAGTAAACCCATTTTCATGAGTGAACAATAAGATCTGTGTTGCAGATATCATTACAACTGCACCGGTATTTCTGCCAGTGTCTCTCAGGGCACCTCTTCATGCCCCTGACTGACACAGTCATGTCATGAGAAATCAATAGTATGTATGCTGAGCTTGCATTTGAAACAATGCAGACCCAACAACATGCATTTTGCCTAAAGACAGCATTGCATTTGTCCAAAGTAATACATGGATCTCTCAGACCACAGCAGTCCTGTGGATGTTACAGAGGGCTTTCTGTGTTACACCCAAGCACTGCTGAAGCATATAGGCTTTCCTGTATACCATCCTTTGTTTTGCTATCCAGAGTCATGGTATGATTTAAAAATAGCTTGGAATAAATACTTGTAGCAGCTTTATGAAGTGTTATTATAACATTATTTTCCCTTCACAGAGTAAAAGATGGAGAAGTAGGGAAGCTAAGTAAATAGTCCTGTCTTACTTATTCATCTATTTCATCCATTTAATGGGCACTTGAAAAAAGGCAGGACAACAAAACCTTTGCTTTAATGATCTGCCAGTCTGAACAGTATAAGAATAAGGGTAAACCCAAGACAGAAGGCAAGTGGTAACAGCAATAAATAGATTCCATACAACTGACCTCTCCCTGCTGTGCTTCAGCCACAAAGTTATCTTTCTTCTCTTCTGTAGCTGTGCATTTGACATCCCAAGAAGGAAATGATTTATGAGAAATTTCTTAACAATTGCTCTGTATTCTCTAGATAACATGGCCAAACTTCTGTGCAATATAGGGGTAGAACAGACTGGCCCAATAAACAGTTGCTGAAAACAGTTAAGATTTTGGAATCAGAGTGTAATTTCACAATAGAGTGAGAGTCTGTGGAATTTAGACAGATGAAAGCCCTGCTGCACTTCTCTGGCCCTAATCTTTATTGCCTCTTGGGATGCTGCTAGCTTCATTCCCATCCATGAATGCTCCACATACTGCTGCATTAACAATCAACATCAATGAAAATAAATGCTGTGCTCTGCCATGTGTGCCTCAAATCTAACTGATAAAGCCTTGCCGTCCTTGTGTGACTGCACACATTCATATGAAACTGTACCACAAGAGACTTGCAAACAATAGGTCGTGTAAGTATAACTTAAAATTAAAAAATTGCAAGTAAACTCTGCTTGGGTTTAGGAATGACTTTTGCCAGTCAGTCACTTGGAATTTTTTTCTGTTGGCACAGTATATAAATCAGCAGAGCTGTGCTACATGGATCACAGAACTGAGAGTGGGGAGGAGAGGGGTCCATCCATCTCTGTGCTCTCTCTTCTGGCTGCAGCAGAGGTCCCACTGTGAACTGAGGGACCAAGAGAGGAGGTACTGCACGTGGTTTGGAGTGGGCATGGCAGGACCCGGGATTCCTATTGCAGCTTCTCTCCTTCTTCATCTGCCATTGGAGCCAAGCAAATGCATCCACCACACTTGCGATTTGCCTCTTCCGCGTAGTCACCTATGCTGGCCCAAAGGCTGTGAAAAGCCACTGGGACATTGGGAGAGCAGTCTGTCCTTAAATATCAAGACTACTCCAGTTCAAGCTGTTTCTCAAACCAGAGATCCCATGACTGGTCCTGTTGCTGTTGTCTTCCTTGTTCTTTTCTGTTTCTCAAAGACTTTGTTTAACTCTGATCTGTTTGAACATACTGCCAGCATTAACACTGGAGGGGATGCAGCAAAGATGAGCATTGTCTTGGTCTTCTGTTTGTGTCTTCACACTTGATGCATACAGACCTTTGTTTACACAGAGATGCATAGAGACCCTTATCTTGGCTCTGTTTCCTTCCCTATAAAACAGAGCTAGTACTATTCTCTCAGTGCCACAATAATTGGTGAGTATATGAGGGATCTGAGGGACAAGATCCCTGTCTCCTGCCTTGGTTCACTTGTGGCCATTACAGTGCAGACCAGAAGGGGCAAAGATAGCTCAATGAGCACAGCCAGCACCCCTGATCCCATGGCTGGGCATGGGGCAGATGTAACTGTCCCCTTCCATGGAAAAGCAACATTTTTGCCCTACCGGGGGACTTGTATGTTTTGTCTGTGTTCCTCAGATCAGCCCTGGAGTCCTGTGTCATGGCTGCTGTACTCAGACCTTCCCTCCATACAATGAAAAGTGGTCCTGGTGGGAGATTTGTAGATGTGCGACATGAGTCTGGTCTATCAGGGAGTTGTACCAGATGACCTGCGAGCTGTTACTGTTTCTGCCCTGAGTTAGTTACAAAAGGTTGTTTTCCCCTGTGGAGAGCCGAGTGATTGGGATGGACCAGCACATCAGCCATTTATATCTGCATATTTGTTTGTGGTTTTCTTTCTGGCTTTGGGATGGGAATTCAGACTGCAAAGCTGGTGCCGTACAAATGCCAGTGCCTTACTGAAGATGTGTAGACACCTGCTCTTGAAACTGTCCTTGCAATCAGAGTTCTGTGTTTAAACAAAAGGATAGGGCATATCCCCTTCTTGCAATAGCTTTTCAAGACTTCTCTTAATCACCTCAAATTGCAAAACTGTTCACAAGTGTTTATTGCCAGAGCCACCTCATGAAACGTTTGTGATCTCAGTGGTAGTTCTTCAATGTCCTTCAAAATAAATGTGTAATTCTTAGTTTGCTGTAAAACACTGAGCCCCTCCAAATGGTGTGCTTACTGTTGTAAACCACAACTTAGAATTTCTTAATGTGTACAATCACTTAGTTACTATTGACGAGGAGAGACTTATTTGATCAGAAACTAAAGGAGACAATAAATTCAAGGAAGACTTCAGTCTGATGTACATTTGACGGTTGGATAGTTTGACTTTATAGATACCAGTTTTAAGAAGCAAATGAGAATTTATTTGTTCTACAACAATTTCAGATAAAATCCACCAAGAAGATATAACCTCTTTGTTATTTAAGTTGATGTGCCAGCACAGTAGAGATGCTTCTTAAAAAGCGCATATGTTGATGATATGGTTCCGTTTTAGTGTGGACAAGAGGGTCGACAACCCCATTTTGGCTAATAAGATTAGTTGATGATGCCTACCATGCTCAGCGTGGCATGAATTTACAGTGAACAAAGAAGCACTTAAGATAATTGAAATTAAACAAGCTTTGGTGCTTGTAAACAATTTAGAGAAATTTGTATCTTATGAGAAAATAGGAAGAAGAGCAGACAATAAGTAATCCAAGGAATGATTGAAAGTTACATCTGTCATGGTTTACTTGTAAGGGCTACTTTTTGCTGTTTATATGGTCTCTTGCTGGTCTGATATTAAAAAAAAATACTAATAATCAAGTTCCCTTGTCTAAATTGCACACCATTTGACAAATTAGGAAAGAATCTAGACAGAAGAGCAAATTGCATTTGTTAGTAGCAGCAATCAACAGCCAAATAAATCTTCTTTGACAAAATTCTCCGATAAATTGATGTTCTGACTCTTGTGTTTAGGTGAGTGTAGCAGTGGCATCTGTGATGAGGCAGCCTGCATCAACAGTGGCACCTGTACTGCAAGCAAAGCAGATTCTTACATTTGCCTTTGTCCTCTTGGATTTAAAGGTCATCATTGTGAGGAAGGTGAGTGGATACTGGGATGCCTCTATTTCTTTCTGTGCGTTGTTTGGTGTTCAATGTGTTTTCCACTTAGAGACACCCAAGGAGGTCTCATACTATTACACTGACAGAAGAGAATACTTGTTACTCCATCTTTTTAAAGTCACTTACTGAAACCCTTCCCGTACTGCTTTGGAGCTACATCCAGCTCCTACGTAATCTGTGATTCTCAAACTTCTGTGCTTATTTAAACTAACTGTACTTAAGCATCTTGAAATCCCTATTCAGAAGTAAAAATAATGTACCACTCCACAGCTTCACATTAATTCTACAAAAATACTCATCTTTCTCCTAAAACCAGTGTCAGTTGTATGTTTTGAAATGCAAATGACATAATGTAAATTGTCTGCTAATATCAGAGATACAAAGTAGTAATATTAGTAAAATACATGCGGCATTATTTTTGTGCTGTAGAAATTTTCATGCTGCCACCCACTGTGTGCATGGCTGCTACTTTGAAAGGCAGTATTATGAGTCACTAAAGAAAAGGTACAAAATGCTTTACAGTATAAATATATCTCTGGAAAAGGATTAACTAGTATTGGGTAGGATTATAAAATATTTTTAATTCAGATGAAAAAAATAAATCAGGTTGTTTTGCTAAGCATTAGCTTAAATACTTAACACAAGGAATAGATCCTGGTTGGTAAGAGTCAATCCTTTATGTTTGAGCCTCAAGTGACCTACTTGTGATTTTTGGATTTCCAGCACTCACCTTGGCCATACCTCAGTTCAACGAATCCTTAAGATCATTTGCTAGCACACCCTGGCCCTTGGAACCACAGAATTACCTTTCCTTCATGGAGTTTGAGCTGACATTTCGTCCAGATTTAGAGACTGGTGTCCTTTTATACAGCTATGACGCAGACAGCAAGGACTTCCTCTCCATCAACATGGTGGCTGGCTATGTGGAGTTCAGGTTTGACTGCGGCTCAGGAACAGCTGTTATCAGGTAAATGGTGCTCCTTGTGTTTCCTTTCCAGCAGTGCCACAGTGCTGATCCAGGACTGCATCAGTGGACTGGAAAGAGTCACAGCCTATGATGAGGTGTGCAAGCCCCTTGGTCTCTTGTGACTGCTTCTAAGGAAGCACAGAAGCACTAACATTTTGGTCAAAGGGAGAGGATTTTCTTTCTGCATCACTATGTTTCAAAGCTTTGTTCTTTGTCTTACTGCCGATGTTGCATTTCTGTCTGCATGGTATTGCAGTAATTCCCTTCTTGCCCCCATGACACTGCACCATAGCTAGTTAGGGCATCTATAAATATTTTATGCATTTACTTTCTAGTCACAGGATTTCACAATATTGGCACTTACATGAGCATCCTTCTTTCTGGTTTCCAGTTGCAAGCAGGGATGCTGGGCTGGAGGTGGTACAAGATACACTTCCAGGTCCCTCCACTTCCTCATGGTGCTGTTTTTTGAGGGACCTGAGGCTAGTATCCTATTTGTACAATGTGATCTGTCTAAAACATAAATATGTGGTTTAACCTGGTCACCAAAGCTCCAGACAGACCTTCTGTGAGTGACTCATTGCATCCTAAAATTAATGTCTAGGGGGATAGAAGCAATGGAATGCCTCAAAAACACTATCTCTCGCTGTGTAACTAAATGCCCAGTCACTGGGCAACCGTTCTTGGGCTTTCTGAAAAGGCACTGGGCTGAACAGAGGCAGTCAGTGTCTTGGATATGGCCCAGGAGGCTGCCAGTTTGACCCGGCTGACCTGGTATTTAGAAATGATCTATGTAAAGCTTATGTGAAATGTGTACACTGTCTGCAAGTCTTGCATACCAATGATTCTTGTGGATGGGCATCAGGATTTTTGACTATACTGTGATTAGGGAAAATGTACTGATTTTACAATGAATGAGGACTCAAGCAAACAAACTCATTCAGTTTTGCAGACAAAATTAGATATGAAATTTAAAGGGAGCAAATGCAAAATAATGCACAAGCCTAACAATGCACAGCTGTGGAAAAACAGGTAGTGTTGTCAGACAGAAAAAAATCCTGGAGTTGTCATGGATGGTTCTGTGGAAGGAACAGCAAACTGTTTAGAGAAAACTACAGAAATCTAAGTACAATGCAAAGAATTATTAGAAATGGAATAAGGAAGGATGTCTCTGCTGAAGCCACAATGCATCCTGTCTTGAAAACTTGCTGCTATTCTGGTCACATAATTTCAAAAGAAATTAGCAAAATTAAAAAGGAAAAGTAGTTTTGACATCCAGGAGAGGGAATGAAACGTCTTCCACAAAGCTTTTCCACAGCAGGACCTTTCAGCCTGGGAAAGAAAGAGTTTGGTGGAAGTATGATAGACGTTTTTAAATAATTAATGGCATGGAGATTAATGAGTATTCTGTATTTTCTCAGTATGTGAAGAAAATAAGGAACCAAATAAAATAAGACCTTTTTCTTTGAGTTTGGGGTTTGTTTTTTTTCAGAGGAGTACATAAATAAGTTGTGGAAACTAATTGTCACAGCAAGTTACAGATGCCAAAACTATAAATAGGTTTTAAAAAATTGGACAAATTCGAAGAAAGCTCCATTGAGGGAGATCAAATACAGTTGTACGGATGCAGCCTCCAACTCAGGAAATTGCCAAATGACAAGTTGCCAGAAGCTGAGAGGATATATCAAGGGAAGAATCACTTCATACTTGCCCTATTCTATTCTCTTGCTGAGAAGTGGCAGAAATAGCTAATTTTGGAGACCTTTTCTCCAACTCAGAATAGCCCTTACAACAGCCTTCAATCTTTACTGATTGCAGCCTTCTAATTGCTGTTACTGGCAACTGTAAAATATTAAAGTAGAATTTATTTTTTTCTTCCAAGAATATTGTAGCACTTCAAAACACCTTGTACTAAAGTTTAACTGATATGTAGGGTTATAAAATGTAGAGAGAGCCGCAGGCATGTGCCTGGAAGTAGAAACTGCCCCTTTCTGTTGGAAAGCAGAAGAGCAAGCTGGATGGCAGCTACTGCCTGAGCTACATGCAGGAGGAAAAGTGTGGTGAGATAGCTGAGTAACGAGCAAGACTCAGTGTCTTGGTTTGAAAAGACAGGTGTCTGCTAAGGAAGGCAGGAGCCTCCCCTGAAATGGAAAATGTAAAGCCCCTCCCTCCCAATTATTATAATTTTTAACTTATGGAGCTCTCATGCAAAGATATGGGAATAGGAAAAAGAGTTCTTCACTAGGAAAATTTAAAAATACAAATGCAATAGTACAAAAAAAAAAAAACAACCAGAAAACAAACCACTGAAAGAGTCAGAATAGGAACCTGACACCCTGCGGGCCAGGGTGTTGGTGGCAGTCCCATTAAATGGTGGCTACAGCTCTCCTGCAGTGACAGGGGTGGTTCTGTTGGAGCAGGGATCCTGTAGAAGGGTGGAGTTTTCCTCAGAAGGTCCAGTGGTGGTGTAGATGGGTCTGATCTTCCTCTGGGAATCCAGTGGAGAAGACAGCTGCTCCTCTGGGAATCCAGTGGGAAAAGGCTGCCTGTGGTGTTCCAAAATCTCAGATTATATCCAGGTTGGAATGCTTGGCTCCCCCCTCTGGGTGGAGTGTCTCCCAATGGGATGATGTAATTTTATCAGTCATGCAGTGACACTCAATGGCCCATTAACAGAAGATATTTCCTGGACAGAGGATTGGCTGTGGAAGAGAGAAAGAAACTGCCCAATGAACAGAAGATACCTGCCCCACCTCTAACAGATGGCAATAGAATACACAACAACAATGTTTTACAACCCAGGACACTCAGGAGACTGTCAGGACTCATTGAAAGTTGTCAGGCTGTCCTGTTAGCTCTTTTACTAGATAAAATGTGCAACTCGCACCCTGTCATCAGCTCTGTCAGTGATTAAATAAGACAAATAGATTCCCTGTTTTTCAAGCCTGCCTGGTCAATGTCCACTTAAAAGCCTGTCTTAATCATACTACATCATGCCTACCCTTTGTCTTTGACAGGGCTGTAGCTCTGGTCATCCTGATACCTCTGCCATAGGTGCACTAGGCTGTTAGACATTATCATATAATCAGAACACAGCCATAATAGCTTTATAATTAGGATGAGGCAAGCTTATTTATTTATGTCAGCAGCAGCAGTAGTAGAGCTGATGCTGGTGAAGGTTGTGATTTCCTGATGTATCCCAACATGGAAGCAGCACAGAGTGCCCTGGAGCTCCACAGGGAGAAGGGATGCTGAGTGGGCAGCCAGATGCAGAACCTGAGCACTGAGATGTCTCAGAGGAGAAGCTGCTGGGATTTCCCTGGGATTTCCCTTGGCCAAGCATTCACGGGATTGAGATCTTCATGATCTAGGATATTTTTAAAGCTTTGGTTTACATGGAGAAAAGTAAGCCCACAGCACATGAAGAGACAGGAGTGCTCAAATGCCAGAAGCAAATGTTACCAAGCTCATGCTGGTTTCAAAAAGCCCATGATTCCAAGAAAGAGCTTGCAGCTCTGAAGTGATGACTCTGCAAGGCTTAATCACCCCGATTGTAATTAAATCTAGCAAAGCAGGAAGGTTAGCATGATGATGATCTAAGCAGCAGAGGAGATAATGTTTGTATTGCTATGTAGCCAGACCTATCTGGTTCCTTTATATATGTACATTGACTTCTTCAAGTGATTAGATTAGATTTCCTTAGCCATTGTTCTACTCAAGAGAGTTAAACCCTAAATGGTGTTACATAAGAAGGAGGACAAGTGACTGGCATTACTTGATAATATTTTTAATTGAGGTTTTAGGAACCAAGTGTCATTCAGAAGTGTCAAGTAATATTGCCAGCATCATCAAAATAGATAAAAATGAGCTTTAAGAATATTTGAAGGATCAAAAAAAACCAAAACACATGACAGAAAGGTTTCAAAACTGATGTTGATTGTTAAGGAAGAAAAAAAAAGAAAATATTATTTTCACATTATCAAAATTATGTAAGTTTTAAAATCAGTATTTGAATCACTATTGACTCACTATTTCAGATTACATTTCTTTCCTTTTTTTATTTGAAAATGTGGGGGATTTTTTTTAAATATAAGTATTCTGAAGATTCAAAACATTATTTCATCCCCAGAAAATATGTATTTTTTCACTGACTCTAGGAAGTCTTAGGGGTCCTAGATGACACAAGTTCTGTTTTTTTCTGCTTGGCTGGTAAATCAAACACAAGTTTCCAGTCCTCATGGAGGAAAGGCTGGTACATCTCACTTAGGCATAAAATGCTTTAACCAGTGTAGTAAAGTGACATTCGAAAACAAGATACAAAGATCTATAGAACTTGTGAAGGGGAATGTGGTTTTGCCCTTCAGACAGGCTGCTATTCATATTAGTGCTGTGCCAGTAAAGATTGTAAGAACTGTTTAAAAATGCTTCCTTTGAGACTGGTGAATACTTTGCACAACTGGGGATTATTGTTCCTAGCCAAGATCTCATCACATCATTAGGATCATTTTTTAATTACTTCCCTTTTATGTACAGCATCCGGGCTGCACGTGAGTGTAGATGTCAATGACACAGGATGCATAAATAGAGCTGATAAGCCAACACAAAGTTGTTCTGTTTTAAAAGAGGTTGGAGAATGTGGGGCTAGACCAACTGTTAAGTGGGAAGCTTTTAGTGAAATGAGGATGTACAGCTGAGACAAAAATTCGTATTTATGAATTTACGTGTTATAAATGACTGAGCAGAAAAACTAGCGCAGAGGTAGCTAAAGTGTGTTCTGGTGATAGTGTTTCATTTATAAATAAAACTAGAGTGCTTGTTATTTGCTCTAGAAATACACTCTTTGCTGATGGGGCTCAGAAGATTGTTACTTCCTTATAAGGGAAGAATCACAGTGGCTGATATTTATTTTTTACTTAGGAAATCATCTCAGAGGACTTGACTTTTTGACATTACAGAGTATCAGAAAGGCACAGCTTTCATGCCCAAAAATTTTCTTGCCCTCAAAACAGGAGTGAAGAGCCTGTCAGTCTGGGCCAGTGGCATGAATTGCGGGTGTCTCGCACGGCCAAGAATGGTATCCTGCAAGTGGACAAGCAGAAGCCAGTGGAAGGGATGGCAGAGGTGAGCTTATGGCAGACTTGTCTGGAATGCAGCTGTTGGGCTGTAAAGTGATTGCATGGTAGACTGCACAGCCTGTTCTCAAAGCTCTTACTAGCTTAAAACAGTATACAAATTAGTGCAACATTTTCTTAAGCCCAGAGCTGAGAATTTGTGTGTAAGATCTTCCCTCTGAGGACAAGAATACCCATAAAGGCAGAGATCTCACTAGAATCTGGCTGTACCTGCTCCTGACATGTAACTGGACTCGCATTTTTGTGTCTGGCTCATATATCTTCCTGAGGTTCTTTTGTTGGTATTTGTTGTGGCTAAGTCTGTTGCACGACGTGTGCACTATGAGAGGTGTAATTTGGAGAAGTATTTAGCTGAAAAGTATGTGCCAAGTCTTTTTTTACCTCTTTCTGAATATTGTCCTGGAAAGGTAGGCCTGAAGAGAATTGTTCCTTTGTCTTCTTCTTGCAAAAGTAATTTGCAGGCCAGAGTAAGAGTTGGCACAACTAGACAGTTGATGACTTACTTTTTGTTCTTCACTCACCAATGATTGTAGTGAGTCAAATTTATTGTAAAGTGAAATTGTACTTGTACCAAGCAGGATATTCACTCTAAGCACTTAAATGCCTGCTCAAAGGTACATTTTCTATCTTGATAAAAGCTGAGGCTAGACCGGCTTAGAGAATATCTTTTAGCTAGTGGAGAGTGCAGACAGAAAACCAGACTCCAGATCCAATAGAAGAAAAATCCCATAGGAGAAAAATCCCACATCAGGCTTTTTGGCAAACTGGGAAGCTTTTATCAATGCTTTGACTTTTCTTCAAAAATTTAAATAAATTGAAATTCCAATTGTCTGTCAGGAAACGACTCGAATGAGAAACATTTGACTGGAGCACTCAAGACTTCTTTAGATAGATGGGTTAAGGTGAACCCTTCCATTTTTTTTCTCTTAAGTGCTGCATTGCAGTGCTCCAGGAGGAGGGTGGCTGAGAACTGCCAACCATGAAAGCACAGAAGCTTCTGCAGCACTGGAGTTACACAGTTATTCTGTCTTTGGCTGTTAAATTTCAGTTTACTCCAGGACCATGAATATTCCCATCAGGTATCGTGAGCAACTGCTTCTGGTGATTGTTGCAAATTCAATGTTTCTTTCATTTAGCCCCATAACCTACAGTAGGTTATCTCTTAGATGTTGGAAATACTGAATGAGTCTCTGTTTCATGAGCTTTGCTCTGATTTTAGCTTTATGAACCTATTTCTAGTTGTACATCTACATCAGTGTTCCTCAAATATTTGCAAATAAAGCTAGATGTGAAGTTTGAAAACACGATGAGTTAGTTTCCTTTGTTTCTTCCTTCAGTATTGCTATTTTGAAATACTTGAGATTTTTCAGCTGCGTCTGACTGGGATAATGTAAAGTCAGTCAAGTGTGTCCTACAATGGCTTTCTTGATTGTACAAAGAAGAGACATTGAAATAAGCTATAACATCTAATGTAGGGCTGTAACAACTCATGTAGGCTAATCTGAGGGTAGAAGCATGGTTCCAGCTACTCTAATAAAATGTTATTCTATGTTTCTTGCAGGGGGCTTTTACCCAGATTAAATGCAGCTCTGAAATATTTATTGGTGGAGTCCCTAATTATGATGATGTGAAGAAGAACTCTGGGATCCTCAGACCCTTCAGTGGGAGCATCCAGAAGGTGTGTGCCCAGAGAAACACGCTGCAGGCGTTTATTTCTGTCGTATCCAGTGCCAGCTTTTTGTGCAAACCTGCCATTATTCGACTGGCAGTATTAAAAACAATCAAGGATTTCATCTCAGGAGCCCACCATGAAGTGGTTAAATGATTATTTCACAGTGAAAAGTCCACCTAGTGCATTCTTACACCACCATGGAGATGCACACCATACTGCTTTCCCCTCTTACAATTTTATATGGGGCACATGAATGGAGAAGCTGTTTTCCATTGTTAGCAGACACTAGGGGTGATGTTCTCGTGTGGTCAGCTGAGTGTGAGTGCAGTTCATATCAAGCCTAGTAAATAATCAGTTAAAGTGCAAACTGAACTAACATTTTGCTTTCTAAAGATACTTAAAATAACTTGGATAAAGTTAGAAGGTTGGCCCTGAATTCTCACAGTTTTAGAAGAGTGAATTGCATCAGATTAATGCAAAGAAATAACAAGTAAACCCAAATTTTTAATAATAGTTTTTATAGTAAAAAATTTAAAACTCTATAGTTAACAATTGCTCCAGGACAGAAAAGTAATTGTAGTTCAGTGTAAATGGTTTCATCACTTGGTCTGACACTTTTTACTGTCTTTGTCAGCTGTCCAGCAGAAACATGAAGTTCAGGAAAACTGGGTGAGTGAGTAATAGTGATGGGAACAGGCCAGACATTTGAACATCATTGGGAAGGTAGACTTGACTAAACACAGTGTATTTTGGGATGCAAGATAGAGAGCCTAGGAGCAATTAACACAGGTTACAATTACCAGGTGAGAGGTATGGTAGAGTAAAGGCACTGATAAGGATTGGGAAATGCAGAGTGTGACCCCTTACCTCTACAATGTACTTACTAAGGTGGATTTGTATTCTCAGAGGCATGAATGGGATGTCAAAGAAAAGCAGTGCCTGCCTTTTGGGTACTGGGAACATTTTGTTGCCTTCTTTACACATAGTAGGATTTTGGAGAGCAATACAGAAATAGAGCTGCAAACATCACCAAGTACTGGAAAATGTGCAGTGTATAGAAAGACCTAAAATCACAGTATGTTTGGTTTAGTCACATAAGGCTGAGAAGTGACTTTATTGTGGTCTTCTAGTTTCTAGATGAGGATGAGATTTCTTCTAGTTTCTAGATGAGGATGAGATTTCTTTGGAAATGTGGTGCTGGAATTATGCAGAAAAAGACATGAGAAACAAGGGCTGGAAACTGAATATAAGTTTAAAACAAAAGACATGTTTTCATGACTAGAGGCTTGTTAACCTCTGGAACAAAATTTAGAAAGAAGCTGAAAACATAGCAGAGTCTTCCCTGGTCCATTACATGACAGGACTGGAAATTTTTTCTGCTGTTAGAGTTGTATAGTGCTTGATGTAACCTCTTCTTTGGGTTGGATCCCCTAAGTGACCCCTAAGGTCTGAGTTATGCAGGAGCCAGAACAGCTATTACCTTCCTCATTTCTGGCCTTAAAATCTATTGTTTGCTAAGATGTACTTATTTTGATGTAGTTGAGATCAGATGCTGTGCCTGCATGCGATCTCTCTTGCCGAGATGCCAGCTGAGATTATACAAATGTTGGTTTATTTTGGAGAACATATGCTGCTGACATATTGGAAAAATCCCAGCATTTAGCAGTTCTCTTCGATTTATATACAAACACTTTTGTGAAGTCATTATTTATGTTTTTCATTCATCTTAACACTAGCTTCTTTCAGGCAAGATGAGATACTAGAAAGTAATAGAAAATGTGAAAAACAAGCTGTTCTGCTTAGTATTTCTGTTGTCAACACTCATCTCCTGGGGGGTTTTCTGATCTCAGAAATGCTTTTCTTCAGCAGCACTCATCTAATTTTACTGTCCCAGCTCGTGGTTCAGCTACAAAGCATTGCACCAGTGTTCAGGCACAGGCCTGGTAAGTTCCACACAGCTTCACCCCTTACAGGGGTTGCTGAAGGCTGTTTCACAAGAGACAAAAGAGATTAATCTCCAGTGGATCAGGGGGAGCAAAAGTATGAGTTGGACCTCTGCCACTGGAAAACACACAAGAATAGTGTTTGGGCCAAGTTTTGAGAATAACGTTTCTCTGAAGTCTTTCAGAGGCATCTTCTAACTAGCAGTAGGATACTCTAGATTTGGAAGTTTTTACATTGTGTTTTCTCGCCTTTTTTTTTTTTTAACACATAGATTATCTTGAATGACCGGACAATTGATGTGAAACAGGATTTCACTTTTGGAATCAACCTAGCAAATGCTGCCCACCCCTGTGTGACCTCACCATGTGCGAATGGAGGCACCTGCGTTCCCAAGAAGGACAGCTACGAATGTGACTGTCCCCTGGGCTTCGATGGGCAACACTGCCAAAAAGGTAACAATGGCTGGATGTCAATGCAGGGATCTGTAGCTGATCACAAAAATAGGGAAGATTTAGCACCTACAACTGGTGCTGTACACATGCCTTTAAATAGAAACCCCGGAGGCCAGAGCCCCCCTTTCATCTGTGCACTTTCCATGTGTCTAGAGAAGAATTTGTTTTGTCATTTAGGAATGTGGTAACTGTTATTCCAGCACGGGGCTAGGACCCATAGATAGCAGCCTGGTATCTGGTTGCTTGTGGTGAGCAACACTGAACACTAACACTTCATACGTGTCCCTAATTGTGCAGTGCTGTGCAAAAGGGGAATTCCTGCCAGATTCTTCCAGCCAGCAGTTATGTTACATCCTGAAGCATGAGCATGGATAACCCTTGTAATTTTATCCTCTATACAGCTGACAGCAAACGCTGTTCTCATACACAGAAAGGTCTGCTTCTGTTTTAGACACTGACTCCTCTGATGGAGATTTCACCATCTGCAGAGATCCTGCCTTGGTGAG
This sequence comes from Irena cyanogastra, assembly GCA_013397155.1. NCBI lineage: Eukaryota > Metazoa > Chordata > Aves > Passeriformes > Irenidae > Irena > Irena cyanogastra. The sequence goes on from VWZV01003721.1 coordinate 296,675, forward strand.
GCGAAGGAGACCACCAAGGAGGAAAACTCATCCACATGCACATTGCTCTCTTTTCTTCAGAGCCACTGTAATAGTTCAAACCTTAGATTCAGGAAAGGGATAAGATCTCAAGAAAAGCGTTTAAAAGCTGTGCTTTGTGTTATTCCACTAGATGGAGTCGTTTCGCTTCTGTCAAGCTCGATCTTAAAAAATTCGTGAGGGGAAGTTTTGTAATGTAACAGTAAACCCGGTTCAGAAGAGCTGGCTGACATTATTGTCTTCACCCACTGCTTCATTTCTCACAGTCATAAACTTCAAAGTTAGATGTAGTGGTTTTGGTTAAATTGTGATTAATAGATTGGCCTTTTCTTCAAAACAGACAATATCTTAGAACAAAAGCATTATGTTAAAATGCAATGCAAGAAACCCCTTTGCTTTACATTGTTGTGGTCTAACTAAGAGCTTAAACAACGTCATTTACCCTGGCTCTTTTGTAGGGAGGCAGAACTGGGATTTTGACTTTCTAGGTATGTGCAGGGTGCTATATTCAAGATGGTATCTGCGGCAGTACTGACACATCTCCAAGGGCAGTTTTTCAAGGGAGTGCTTTGCAGCCTGGGTGTGTGACCGCCTGCCCCTTTGATGTGCAGTGCTGGGGCTGCAGCTCCTCACCTCTGCTCAGCTCCTGGCATGTGCTGAACCCAGGGAGCAGTGTCTGAGCTCGCAGTACCAGCAGTGGTGCCGCCTGGCATGTCCTCCCTGTTGTCACCTCAGTGGGTGTCCAGGCTTTCAGAGACAGTCTGAAGCACCTTTTGCCTATGACTTATCCAGATCCTGGGTGCTGCTTCATATGTGAATCCAATCTTTATTAATTTTTAGGGGTGTCCAAAAGCATGAGCCACCTGGTTTCTGTTCTTGATACCTGTGGCTCCTATTCAGGTGCAGTTCAACCTCCCTGCACTTGTGCAGCTTCAGCTGCCACCAAAAATTGAAGGATTTTCTGATAGATGTGCCAAGAGCATGGAGTTGCTCGTGAACCTCAGTCCGTGACAGTCTTGATGAGAACTACCTGAAACAGATTCCTCAAAATAATCCTTACCTGTGTCTCTGTTGGGGTGTAGACATTGTTAATGTGAGATGCACCTCTATGTCCACTTCTGTTCCACAATAGGGTTTTAGTTAGTGCACTCAGAAGGTATGTGAGGTGAAGATGCTGTCTCCATCCTTCTTGGTGGTAGGCTGCAGTAAAAAACTCTAAAAAGCAAAGTGCTTTTGAGGGGGTGCACCTCATTCTTCAAAATTACACACACCACTTAAAAACTCAAATAATGCTGGAATGAGGTATATGAGATATTGATTCATATTGTAATAGATCATTAGCTGAAGATTCAATAGAGTTTTTGCTGGCATTGCTAGGTTTTATATCTTCCTTACAAGCTTGGGGAGTGCTAAAGGTATTTTTATACTTTAACTGTAAGATGGAATAGAACAGCAAACTCTTGTTTTCCTTTGGCTAGAGCTGATCCCTGGGTAAAAGCTGGTGAGTGACTGAGATTTGAGAAGCAGGACTAGCAGAGGGATTTGCTGCTGGTCACACCTGTCTGTCTCTTTGTGTGTTTTGAGCAGAAAATATAGATACTTGGAGCAAACCAATAAAGAAAGCAGTACTACCTTCACAGGTGATTGTAGTCACTTGTGCAAATGGTATGTGGGAGATTACACATTTGCAGAAAAGTGGGCATGAAATTGGACTGAAGGAAATTTTTGTGCTTTAGAAGAATAAACCCAGAATGTTCTTGTTTTGTTTTGTGCTGACTCACTGCAGAGTGTGGAAGTTACTGCCTAAACAGTAAGTACTGCAAATTATGTGAAAACTGCTTTGTCATTGTGTGTTTGTCTGGATGCTGGGTTTCCATTAAGCCTGGCAAGTTTCTGTCATTAAGCCAAAATATTTTCTAAGGTTATATAGTACTTCCTTAAAGATCGGGTTGTTGATATTTCAAACTGCATCCAAAGCATTTGCCAAGCTTAGAACAGTGGCTGTAGAGCTGGTCCCTGTGCTTGCAGAGCAGCAGGGCCAGGCAGCTGGCTGAGGGTTTTGTGGTGTGACTTCAGGCTGCCCTGCAGTCCAGAGCTCACTCCTGCTTGGCATGAGTGCTTTGGTGCTTGTCTGCTGAATTGCGATGAGCAAAGAATGAAGTGTTTAGTCCTAGATCTCCTTACTGGCCCTGCTCCTTTCCAGCTGCAAAGATCCTGGCTGCATCAAGGGCGCTGCTAAAATTTGCTTGTTTTTCTGCACTCAGATTCAGTGAAACAAATGAAGAGCGAGCAGAGGTAAATGCACATTAAGCTCTCTGGAGGAAATCAAGAGTACTCTGGCACAGGCAAAGGTTGCTGCATGACATGGGCACCCACCCCTGCTGAAGGCAAGAGCAGTGGGGCTCTAGTGCAGGATATGATGGGGGAACAAGGGATCCTTTCATACTCTGCTGCCACCAGAGGCTGTCCGGTGCAGGAAGTGTCAGACCTGGCGAGGAATGTTTGGCCAGTGTAACACAACTTTTGCAATGTTCCAACGACGTTGGCAGACTGCAGGCTGGACAAGGCTTGTGGTGGTTTCTTTAGACATATTAGGCAGCTTTCCTGATTTCACTATGGATGAAAACAGTCATTCGTCACTATCTAAAATTCTCAGTCTTGGCACCTAGAGCTAAATTTCGTACTGCTGTTGCTGGCTGCCAGACTACACCAATTGTTGCATATCTGTGTCACAGTGAGCTCTAAAAGCCCAGCCAGACCCTGTGTTGCATAAAGAAAGCAAGCATCCTTGCCCTGGAAAGCTTGAAATTTATATAGATGGGATTAGCTGTGTGTTGAAGGGATTATTCCTCAGTAAGAAAATAGGATGAAGGCATCTATTTTAAGTAATTTATACAACTGGCTTACATTAATGCAACAGGCAATTATGGGAGATCAGCAACAAACTGTAGGATGTTCATTCAACAAAAAAAATCTGCTTGGGCCAGTGCTCATAGCCTGGCGAAGGGCTCTGTATCAGGGGTGTTCTGTGCTTTATGTCACACAGCTGAGTTTTTTTGCCAAAATCTTGTCTGTGGGCAGCAGTGCAACTCCAGTTCCGGCTGCAGTGTTTGCCACTGTCCCAGCCATACACCATAGGGGTACCTGGGGCTGTCCCTAGAGAAATGGTGTATGGGGGACACAGAAAATGACCCCAAGGCCGCACTGCAGTGTTGAATACACCAAAGGGCTCCACTGCCTCTGCCACGCAGCCTTTAGCATAGTCCCGGTTGTTTTCAATGGACTAAAGTGATCTGGGAGTCTGAACTCTGTAACTCCTCCCTAGAGATAGTCTAGCCCCCACACTGCACCCCAGGGGTGAGCTCTGAGCAGGCAGCAGCCCCTCATGCAGTCACATACACTGGAAGAGAGAACAGGGAGCTCACAGGTTGCGTGTGCTGCCGCAGCCTGCCTTTGCAGGGTCCCTGATGTGCTCTGCATATGGTGCTCTATTAACAGCTGGGAAGGCATTTCTTAGTCTGAAAACAAAGGTGATTAATGCATAAATTTTGGCAGGAGGGAGCGTTGAACCACATAGAGAATCAAGGAATGTGGAAATGGGGGTAAAGAGAAAATATGCAATGTTTTCCCAGTGCTTCGTAATTTTCTACACTAACACTTGTGATGAAGCAATATGTTAGGCTCCTGACATGGAGGCTGTAAGCAGAGGGACTGCCAGCCATTTAAACTCCCTTAACTACTGACCCTACATTTAAGTAAAATCTGTCAGTGCCTTTTTGCAAAGCAGTGTGGGTTCAGCTGAATTCTGTGCCACTGGTAGGTACCTGCCACTGCAGGAGTAAATCAATAAAAGAGTCTTGTCTCTATTTTTCCTTCCATTTCCAGGTCAACTGTCTGACACTCATCTTCTTTTTTTTTGTATTTGCTTCTCAGCCATTACAGAAGCAATTGAAATCCCACAATTTATTGGTCGCAGTTACCTCACATACGATAATCCAGATATCTTGAAAAGGTAATGTATCTCCTGTGGACATAAATATTCTGTTTCTTAAATGTTATAATGTTAGGGGCCTTATGTGGGAGAGTGTAGTATATTTACATGTTTTACACTGTATTTATAATATTTCTAACTATATTTCTACCATATTTTTAAATTTCAGAGAAAAATAGATTTTAAGTGTGTATCTTTGTGGCTTAGTTTATTACACTTGAGCATCTTGCAGCCTGTCAAGAAATAGCACACCTATGTCTGGCATGGAGAGGAACTGTTTTTTTCGCTGAAGGCAAAGAACAGACATACAGAGCCTGTGTCTCAAAAGAGACTAAGGACCTTAACTCCTTTTTAGCTCCTGCTTTAGCCTAACATTTAGTGCCTCAAAGTTACTTTTTTGACTGCTCTGTATCCTAGAACATCCCCACATTCCAGCAAACGTTGGCTTGTTTCTACCTTTATTTCAGCCACTGAGCAGAGAAGGGTTCACCAGTGTCCTCACCTGCCGTTTTGTACCTCTCACCTACTGGAGCCTTCTGATTTGCCCTTCTTATGCTTCTTCTACTGGCTTCTGAGGGCATCACATCTACTGGGCATTCTCAAAATATGCTTTTTGGGCTGGATTTCACACTAGACTAGAAGAGAAAAAGGATTTTTTCTTATTTGTGTAGAATAACCTAGCAGCTATTGTGTCTGGGATGCTGGAGAGATGAGTTAAATTCCCCTACTCTGAAATGATGGAAGTGGGGAGGTGAACCAGAATCCTTCACAGATCAGCATGTAAATGAGTTGCAGGACAGTTACCCACCAGACCATCAGAGATGAAATACTGCATCATCTTTTATGTTTTTTTTGAAAGAAGACTGGCACAGTTTAGTATTTTACTATTATTTCCTTCTTGTACATTAAACAGAGTATCAGGAACAAGAACGAACGTATTCATGAGATTTAAAACCACAATGAAGGAAGGCCTTTTGATGTGGAGGGGAAACAGTCCCATGCGACCTAACAGTGATTTCATCTCTCTAGGCCTTCAGGAGGGAGCGTTAATATTCAGGTAAACTTTCTGTGCCTTGTTTGTGTAACACACAGGGCTCAAAGGAGTTGCTACAACATGTGCAGTGCACTTGTCCCTTGCCATGGTGTGAGACACTCTCATCCTCAAAGTTTTGTTCAATGATGGGTCTCATTTGCTGTCTGGGAAAGGATGTAAGCTGGAAGAGGTAATGTGCTGCACAATTTGCATCACTCCTCCTTCCCAATTTTTCAAACATCAGGGCTTTATTGTGGTTTTCTGAAAGATTTCTTATCAAGGGATGAATACTGTTTGTTAGCCCCCCACATGCCTTATAAATCTGTCTTAAGCAGAGCAAGGTGGGGCTGGCAGGGGTAAGGACAAACTTTGGTGGTGCCAGTGCTCGCTGTGGGCTCACTCTTTGCCAGACAGTGCACACAGGAGCAGGGCTTCCACCACCTCAAACCCCCAGATATGCAGCCTTGTGACACACAAACACACACAGCTGTCACCACACCTTGTTTCTGCCACCATCCACAGAATCACTTAATTAAGCAGTAATACTGCTGTCAAAATGGTGAAGTTGGGGAGTATTGGGAGATGCTGGGGTCTTGCTCCAGCGTCTCTTTCTCCCTTGCAGACACTCAGGCAGACCCTTGTGCAAATTTTTGCGTGGTGCTTTTTTGGGACTCCTGTGTTTTTGTGTTTCCTTATGGTGCTCCTTTAGGTAGTGTAAGGCAAATACTGAACATCAAAGTACAGATGCCATCACTGTTGTGGATTGTTGTGAGACACTATCCATCGTGTGGCAGAGAGTTTATTATTTAAGCTATTTTTTTTTTACTTTACTTAACTGGCTGTTCTTTACTACCATGAATATATAGATAAGTTGCACTTTTTTATTTAAATCAGTTTGGTTTAAGTTTTTTTTTAAATGTGATTTTTCAGTGGCTAACTTGGCAAAAACTCTTGGTTTCCTCATTGATTTATAAACAAGGAACTGACTCTGCAGAAGTGGTGCATTGTTTAAATGCCTTTGAGAGGGACTGTCTTTCTAAGATGCGTGGTAGTAAGTGGCCACTCTGTTCTGTTTCCAAAACATAGTGCAATTTTTTAGCTTGTTGCTGTTCCCCAGAGATGAAGACAGTCAAAGGCTTTAGACCAAACTAATTTTACTGAAATATTTATACCTTCTACATTCATTTAGGAAGGTGAAAATAAAACCCTCATAAGCAATCACTGCTTACTGAAGGGGGAGCATCAAAGAAGATGGTGAAAGGACAAATGCAGAAAAAAAAATCATTCTGGAAGGTTGATCCTCATGCTAGATTTTCACCTTTTGAGAGGTGAAGTCAAGAGACTCTCAAGGCTGTGAATTTGTCAGAAGAATTTTCCTGCAGCCCAAGTTTAGTTGTCTGTGTTCTGGTCCAATTTGAAATCCAAAACACACTTTTACTTTCTCATTTTCTGTGGCCTTACTCCCTGTACAGGGTACTTGCTGCTATAAATTCTTTCTGTTGCTCCTGACATCTGTCAAAGGTTATTTCACTATTGTGGGGGGATAACTGTTGCAGAGAGATTCATTAAGGATATGAATCTCATTTCTGTTATCAAAGGTGTAACATTTTGATACAATCCTGAACACCCAAGTTCTCTTCTTGTTTTTGCCCTAGACTGGTATCTGCATCCTGGGTAAAAAGAGGTGCTTGCCCGAGACTCACTTAAACCCCTGGAGAGGAAACAAATTTAGGGTAACCAGTTTGCTCTGGGCAGCTCACAGTTTAATGTGCTGTTCTTGAGAAACTCACCCTGGCCATGAGTTCATTCCACGTTCAGTCTTTTTTTGAAGAGATAGTGATGTTGGCTTTAATCCCTCCTGCTTCGTACAGGCAAAAGTCCAGCTGCAGCTAGTTCATCTGGAGCACTGAGTAGGTCACTGTGCTGTAGCAGCTACTTCTCTTCTGTTAAAGTTGGCTCAAGCTTCAGTGACCCAGAAATTAAGATGCCTGAAGTGTAAACATGATGGGGACATTATATCTGCTGAGTTATTTTAGTAGAAGCAAACACAAAGAAATAGAGTGGCAGCTGAAGCAGCTGCATTTATTAGACTTTTCTAACATCACAACCTTCCCTGTGTTTCAGATGATTTGTAGATCCGTTGTAGGTTGCATGCTTATTTGCTCTTGCAAAAATTTATTTATTAACCATGTTTGCAACTTCCCACTGCGGTCTCCCATTATGTCAAAGGTCTGTAGGTCACTGACCTTCATAATCCCCTGCTTTGGGGAAGAAGGGCCATGCAGAGGCTCTCTTCTTGATCCCATGGGAAGGTGGTGATGGTACCCGCTCTGACTCAGGGAGTTTTGCCTGCTCGTCCATGAGACTGACTTTGCAAAATACGAGCACTGCTGCTGGGACTCCAAAGGACTCCATGGATTGCCCCAAAATCCGAGCCAAGAGGGAGTAAGGATGCCTTAGCAACTTCGCAGGCAACCAGTCCTTTCAAGGAAGGCAGTAACGTTTCAATTTTTTTTAATTGCAGCTACAATTTGGGCAGTGGCATTGCTTCCATCACGGTGAACGGCTCTTTCAGCGACGGCCGGTGGCACAGAGTCAAGGCTGTTCGGTAAGTGGGCAGGCTTCCCCTGAGAGCCACCCTGCCATTACAGATGCTGGTTGGCATGTCTGGGTGCTGATGGGGTGTGAATCACTGGGGCTCCACACTCACACGTTGCTTAGGAGTGGAACTGTTAGCACCTTGGCTGTTTGAGGGTGAGGTACACAAAGATTGCTGCATTTGAGGTGACAGTGCCAGCTCGGCACAGCTCAAGGCAGGCAGCCAAAGTCGTGCAGGGCTGTTCTGGGGCTGTGACAGACATTCTGTTAAACCCGTACCATTTCGGTTAAGAGTATTTTTCTTTAATGTCTGCGTTTTAAAATTCCCTGGTGAGCATTTTGCGGGCTGGCACAAGCATTGGAGCACAGACAGTGTAAACCTAGTTTTTCTATTCGGAGGGGGTGCAGACATCTTGCAGTGTGTATATAACTCATATTTATAACTCATTACCTCATGGGAGGCAACTTTGTCTGGCAGGGAAAGCATATGTCCATTTCTTCATGAGAGGTTGATTCCTTGGAAATCATAGTCCGACATTTACCACAATTTGTTACCAAATTCAGTGAGAATAGGAGCCCATCAAGTAGCTTTTCTGTCAATACTGTTATTGACAGTAAGTAAAATGGCTCTAGAGAGAAATAAAACAGCCTAGAGGTAAGTTTTACCATAGCTTGCCTATTTTTTACCCTCGTATTGAAGCTTCCACTGTTAACTTCTAACATTACATTTGATTTATAACAAAAGATCAGAATGTGCCCATCCCCCTCTCCCCTAACTGTCCAATTTGATTATTTTCCAGCACTTTCTGCTTTGCAGATGTGTCCTGCATGCTTTGCAGGTCTTTGACATCTATAAAAAAAATCCTAAAACCTGAAAAGTCTGAATGGCCATGATACACTGTGTCTGTGGGGCTTACCAGTTCCAAGCCTTCACCATAACCCTGCTAGGCTCTGGGTTGCTCTGGTCTCCTGGCAAGTGGAAAATGCTGCTGCTCCTCCTCCCATCTGATTGTAGGCTGGATGAACGAGAGTGGTTTGCTTTTTGTTTCAGGGATGGACAGTCTGGCAAAGTAACCGTGGACGATTATGGTGCCAGGACCGGTAAATCCCCTGGGAAGATGAGGCAGTTAAATATCAATGGAGATCTCTATGTAGGTGGGTGCTAGTTATTCACATTCAGGACACAGATGCAATGTCAGCTGCGAGGCAGGGGTTTCCAGCTCTGTCCAGCTCCTGGTGGAGGTGTCACACAGCAGCCTCTAGTCTGCCACAGACTGCTTTTTGTGAGGAGGCCGCTCTGAGTGGGATGGGGGAATGGGTATAAGAAGGGACAAGCACTGTAGGATGCCCTATGGTACTCCTGGCAGGTACATAGAGAAACAGCAAGAGACAGCTAGAAACTCCACACCTGGGCACAAGCTTATTCAGCTCTTACTGATGCTACAATTTCTTCATTAAATGATTAGTGTCCTAAGTCATTACCTCCTGCTTATTCCCTCTGTACTTTCAAGTGCTTAAAATTGTTATTTAAAACAACACAGAGAAACCTCTAAATTAAAATTCCCTTCCGAGGTGCACTGGGAATGGCATTGCTGGGTGTGCAGCCTGCCAGGCAGGAACAGATGCCCGTGTTGGTGAAGAGTTTCTGACAGCTGCCTCTCCCGCAGGTGGCATGAAAGAAATTGCCCTGCACACGAACCGGCAGTACCTGCGGGGGCTGGTGGGCTGCATCTCCCACCTCACACTCTCAACTGACTACCACATCTCGCTGGTGGAGGATGCGGCCAACGGGAAGAACATCAACACGTGTGGGACCAAGTGACAAGAGAGGAATGCCGGTGCTGAGGACCCGTCGTGTGCTTGTGTGTGTGGCTGAGCAAGAGCTGGCTGGCGCAGTCCTCTACAGCCGGACCACGTTTGCCATCTGGGAAGGTGACAGAGCCAAAGGGAAACCCAAAAAGAAGAAGAAAAAGAACATTTTTCCCTCTCATTCCCTCTCCTTTCCTTTCCTGTCCAGATGAAACCAAGTGTTTCGTGTATGAACCGTGCCCTCTCCCCCTTAAGTGTTTAGTGAATGCTAAAGGTTGTGCATCAGTGCAAGCGGCAAAGTGTGATGTTATGAGTAGCGCAGTGACTGTGTTTTGTGGGCCTTAGGTTATCTTTTGTAGTATCAGAGAAAGCAATCTTGAAACACCTGCAATCATCCCACCCTGCAGTGATACAGTGACTGTGCTGTTCAACAAATACACCACTGGGCAGCATATATCTGCATTCACATGTAGGTCCTGGAACAAGCAGTTCTCCTTACCACTCTCTGATTTAGCTAAATTGTGTTTCATCCTGTGTAACAGGATAACAGTTACAATGACTGGTTTCAAAATATTGTTGTTTGTTGAGAAGGAAAGTTCTTACAAGTCTACTTTTTTATTACAAGCAACAACAAAAAAAAAAGAACCAATTTTGTAGAAGTAATTTTATACTCGTCTATTTTTTATAGCAGCAGCAGACCTGCTTACATGGCATCACTTTTAACATCTACGTGTACTATACAATAGCTCTTTGCACACTCTCCTAAAAATAGAGAAGTGACCTGTGGCTTAATGTCTGTATTATACAATTTTAATGGGGATATTTGTGAGTTATGACCAGTTTTACATTTGACTCTTTTTGTTCTGTAAATTTTGACAGTTTAAAATTGTACATTATGAAGCTTTCCTGTTTTAAAAGATTAAAAGATTAGGAAAAAAAGAGCGAATACTTGCTACTGTGGTATTATGGTTTTTTTCCCCAGAAAAATGAGAAAAGTGATTGCAAGAGACCTTGGTAGGTCTCAGTCCTCTTAAAATACTATGTTTTCTAGGCACTGGACCAGCACTTATGCAACCTTGATTGCCAAAGTATAATTTAAGCAGGCAAACAGAGTGCTGTTGAGACACTGAAAGAGTGGTCCAGAATTTCATAACTTGGAGATTTTTCTTCCTTAATTCTTTGTTCAGAGTTGATGAGTGAGCCTTTGAAAGGGTTGGGAGAAGGAAGAGAGACCAGCCATGCAGCTGGGCACCCCACAGACTGCCACGTGCCTGTGGCAGGAGAACCACAATCTTCCTCAGTAGCACAGGCTCTTCTGAATGCCTGTGAGCTGAAAGAACCTGATGTGGTGGAAGCAATGGACGTGAGGAGGTTTCTGCTGCGTTTTTACTATGCTCAATGAGCTCCTGGCTCCCTGAGAGCTCACACACATTCCCTAGATTCATCTCACCTACAGCAAATCTAGATAATGGTATGAGCAAATTCCTGCTAAGGACACCTCAGCTCCTGTCCTGCATGCTAAAAAGACACCCTAATCTGTTAGGCAAAAGATCTTGTGCTCCTTGTAGATAAGGTAGGAGTGGTCAGAAACAAATGCAGCCACTTATTAGAAACAGAAAGTAAAAGAAAAACTTGTGGTGATGCCATCATGTGATGTGCACCTGTGCTCTGCCTCCTGTTTAAATGATACTTCAGGAAAAAAAAGTCTGTAGAAGACATGAGCAGCTTGCAGAAGAACTGGAGACACTCATGGCTCTCCTCCCAGGAGAAGCAAAGTTTTGTTTGGCTTGGGAGCCCCATGGGGAAGGAGAAACCCTCTGTGGCTGAGAAAAAGCAGGATAAAGTATACCAGATTAAGATGTGTCTTTGAAATGAAAGGAAATGGAATTGGATGCTTTCGGATGTAAAAGGAAAATGTGCAATGTTTGAAAAGAGTGAAAACTAAAATTTCTGGAGGCTGAAGATTTTTCTCTCTGCTCAGTGTAGCCTTGTGGGAGTGGCCTGACACAGCCTTGGGTCGTGGCTGAGCCACTGGCTGCCTGAGAGGGAAAATTCACATTTTATGAGCTTGAGGGGTTTTCCAGATGCTAATGACCTGTCCTGACCTGGCACAGAGAAGGGAGATTTGGCTGGCTGTACCCCTGTAATCCTCTGGACAGGTTGTGCTGGTGTTGATGGGGCTCTACCATGGTCCACAAGCAGCATCATCCTGTGCTCTGTCTTACGTGCCTTGCCTTTCCCATCCATTCGTTTCTCTCACAGGGTTTGGAGACCAGTTCCAAGACAAACATCTGGTGGGAGAGGTCTCTATTTTAAGTTAATTTACTGCAGAATACCGGGTGCTTTGGTACAAGGCAGTACTTCAAAACAAAAGCGGCTCTTCTGAAATCTCGGGTAGGGAGGGGCGTGGGTAGGAAATACCTCTGTTGTTGTTATTGTTGTGGAAAAAGAAGAGCAGCGAGCGGCAGCTCCCCAAATGCCTATTTCCAACTCTGCTTATCACCGCGCGGGAATTCAGGGCTGGCGACATCACCCCGCAGCGGTGCAGGCTGAGCAGGAGCAGCCCAGCTGCGCGGCGGTGCCGGCCGGGCGGGGTGCGGAGGCGCCGATAGCCAAGATGCTGAGTGGTTTAAATCATTAAAAAAAAAAAAAAAAAAAGATCCTTTCTGCATCCTTTTAAAGACAGTCTGAGAAACATTCCTCATCTACGTCTCCACTCTTCCTGGTAAAGCTTGGGGATGGGTTTCCACTGTGGTTTCCACTCCAGAGGCTGAGCAGGTACCAGAAAATCAGGAGCATCTGACCACATGTGGAGACTCTACCCCTCCCGCCCTCTGCCACCCTCCCCACTGATGCTGGGTCAGGGAAGGAGAAAGGAAAGGTGGACAGTGCATGGCAGAGTGATTAGTCATTTTCCCAGGAACTGGCCTCCACGTGCTGCTTGCTGTCTCCAGGAATGTTTCATTAGTCACATTACTCATTGCTCGGGCTGACTCAGATGCAAGGCATGACCCCAGTGCTGAACAGGGTAAGTTCCTGCCAGTTGGCGCCCTGTCCCTTTCGCTGCAGTTACCTGTGCAAACCGGCAGTGAAGGCAGCAGCCACAACAGCTTGTACCTCTCTTTGCAATTTAATCTCCTTCCTTAAACTGCAGCTTTCATTTTTCTTACTAGTTTTTCCACATTATTCCCAAAATATATAACATTCCACTTAGTAGGGCTTAACATCTGTCTTGATGCCAGCTTTTGCCAGGCTTTTTCCTGAGCATTGGCTGCTGGCCAGAGCTGCTTCCTAGTTGCCCCTCACTCTGCCCAGGGCAAAGTGTGTCTTGCTGCTCTCCACTGGTCCTTCATCTTCATGGGAACCAGCTACTAGGAATCAGCAGTTAGGTTGAATCAGCTTCATCCTAAAAGAAAATAAGGAAAAAAGAAAAAGAAAGCAAGTCAAGGGGTTCTAAAGCAAGATGAGACTTAACAATGCTCCCTATGGCAGGAAAATCCTTGCAGCACTGGTTTGTCCTGGGTCAGCTAGGAGCTCATTTCCATCCCAGTCCTCCCAGCTTGGCCCCAGGGAGCAAAAGAGTGAAGAGGAGGAGGAGGAAGGGGTTGCCAGGGTTGGGAAGTTGCCCATTCCCAATGAGTGGAGTATTTTACCTGTAATAGCTGCCTGGTAAAAGTTACTGTTTCGTCAGCCAGACTTTCCTTTTGACAAAAAGTTTTCATTCTGTTTGCCCAGCAAAGTAAACAGAGTGAAAATGTATTGTTCCAGATCTGCATGTTCAGCTCCCTCCATGACAGCGTCACCCCTCAAGGGGAAAATCTCACTTTAAAGGACTAGATAAGGTACAGTTGTGGTTTACTCAGGGAGAGCAACAGCTGCATCCCATCGGACAGATATATCTTTTATCACCATTTTATTTCTTGGAGGGGGGGGCGGTTTGTGTGTGTTCCCCAACTCTCTCCCACTCCATTTTTTCATTGGTGTGAGTCTTTGTGGGCACTGTGGGGCAAGGGATGTTGTGCCCTTGATTCTGCTCTTAGGCATTTCACTCATGAGTAACAGCCTGGTGGCAGCACCTGTGGTCACTGCAGCTCTGCAAGGTCCTGGCTTTCTGTCCCTGTGGACAGGATTCGCTCATCTGAGTGCCCTCTTGTCAAACCCCTTGTGATGGAGACTGCCTGGCAGTGCTGTGACCGACTGCCCTGATTTCTTTTGAATATCCATTCACTGTCACAGCATTTTTCTTTGTTCATTGTGCACTAAGACAAAGATGACATTGTTCCCCTTCCCCTGCTCTTTCTTTTTAAATCTTCCCTCAGTCTTTCTTTCTAGGAAAACAACTGTGCCAGTTCTTTCAACACCATCCCCTCGGGCCATGTTTTCCAGCACTTTTTGTTACTGAGATGTATGGAGGAGCAGGAGCATGGAAGAAATGGAGCTGCAGAGCACGGACACCCCATGTTCTGTCTCACAAAACAGCAGCTTTCCAACCCAATTTTTTGTTTTGCAGACTCTTAAATAGTTGTGGCAGTAGTGGCAGCCTACATCATCACTATTTTTGGACATGGTAGAACTTCCGTAAGTTTTTCTGTCTTTTGAAAACATGGCAGGAGCAATATCTAGTATTTTCTTTACCATTTCACTTGCTTCCATTTTTTTTTTCCTCTTTACAGTTTTTAGTTTTGGTGTCAGCAAAGCAGAGTTCAAAAATGGAATCATCAATTTATCATCATGTTTAGGTAGCTTTCATTTGAACTGATTGTTCTTACCAAAACACAGATTTCTTTTAATAGGAAACAAATAGGAAACAAAGTTCCTCATACAGAGGAACTTTAAGTTTTATTTATGCATTGAGAGAAACTTTCTGTGGTTGCAAATCCAGGGGAGTGGTGTACTTTACTGCTACAGCCAGTGCCACATTGGGAGCAACCAGCACTGGCAGCACAGGGACAGTCAAGCAGAAGATAGGGTTGTGTGCTGGAACAGGGCCAGAAAACATGGATGGTTTGACTCCCTCTCTCCACTCTCATTGTGATGGTGACATATGGGACAGTTCATGGTCCCTGCAAAAAAACCCTTCTGCTTTCATGGTCCCCTGCTGCTGCTGTTGAGTATCTCCATGATGATACTCATCATGATGATACGATTATCTACTCGTTCTAGCTGCCCAGGAGCTGTGTTAAATACACAGCCTAACTTGATTAACCTGGTTTTGCCAGGGATTGAATGAACTATAGCTGAACACTTGTAGCATCTTCAGAAGATATTGCAAAGCCATCATCCTGTTAGTTCTTTTAGACCTGAGACACAGATGACAGAGTGAGAACTGTCTGGAACTCTTCCTTGGTGTCCCTGCTCTGACCAGAGCAGTAACAGGGCTGGAGAGGGCAGCTGTGGGTTTCACTTTTGGAACAATTAAGCCTTCCCTCATTTCCATAGCTCTAAGTATTTCAGAGCAGTACTCTTTAGTCCCACTAAAAGGCCTTAAGCCCACATCTCCCCAGTGCTCAGAGAAGCTTCCACACCCTGCCTAGCTGCTGTCACAACAAGCATCACCAATCTGCTCTTGTGAGGCAAGGAATTGACTCTGACTTCCAAAGGGATGGAGAGAACACATTGCCACCATGCCATGATGGCTTCAGGTGCTCTGGTGTAGGACCTGTCAGTTCAGGCGTCATTCCCAAGTAAAGGTGCTGTGGGTTAGATAAGCCACAGAATTCTTTGGCTGTCATTAAGACACCAAATGACAAGACATAAATGGCCTCAAACATAAGGCCCATGACCATTAGCTGGTCATCTCAGTTCCACTAATGCATGCTGAGAAAGTGTCCTATGCAACCCAAACCAACCTCACAGTGCACAGCCTGGGCCCCTTGGCCCTGCCACAATGCCCTTCATCCCCCACAGTCTGCAGAGGCTGATGTCTGCACACCCTCAGCCCGGGTGTGCAGGGGGATCACACGTCAAACCCCAGCTGTGTTAGAGCCACAAGCCAAGGAGGACACGGGTAAATGACCTGGAATTTTTGCTATCACTGACTTGTACAGCAAGAACAAGAGGGCTTCAGTGGGCCTTGGAAATGGCAGGATCTGTTGTGCTGAGGAGGAGCCGCTCGGGGAGTATCTGTTACTGCCCACTCTGCCTATCAAGAAGCCAAGGCTGTGCTAGCTAGATCCTGTGGTTATTTACTCTGGCACAAAATTCAAATAACTCTGTTTGTACCGGAGCATGAGCAGAATTTAACTCTTACTTCAAAAATAAATAGGAAAGCAGAAAATATGAAGACATATAAGAGTGTAAGAAAATATATTTATTGAATTTCATGGCAATACTATGGCGAAATTGTTAAACACATGCTTACTTTTAGACACTCAAGCAATACAACAGGAGTTACATCAAGCAAGCAAACTAGGTTTAAAATGTATGCAAAGTTGTATCTTAGTGTTAGGTTAGTCTTAAATGTCAACTGCCACACTGAAATATTATATCCCCAACATGATCCCATGCTTCCTTTTTTAAGCATGCATTTGTTTAACTGCTTAGCTGATAAATTTTCATATTGATACACTTTGTTGAATCAGTATTTTACTTGGCATGCTACAGCTTCAATAAAGTGCCTTGTGATGATTTTGCTAAAATCATGAAAGAAGTAATTTTTCAATAGCAGATTTGGAAGCTGGAAAATTTCAGTACCATTCAGCAACAAAAATTGCTGAATGACTTATTAGATCTAGTATGTTATGAAGACTATTTTTTCAGCTCAATCAACTGATTTATCCTCAGAATTAACTTCTATAGATGACTATGTCAAACTGGCAAACAATATTTTCACTAGTATTAAACAAAAGTCCATTAAAATCTTCATAAAAACAGAACATAAAAACATCTCCAAGCAAATTATTTATGCTGTAAAAAATATGGTATAAAAAGAGCTAAAAAAACATTGAACCTATTCACAGTATATGTTTTGAAGTTACAGCATTATAGTTCAATGTTGTGTGTTTTTTTTCAGGTGACCTGTATGATTCCACCAGTTCTGATGTTTTGTGTGCCCCAAAAGGCTCAAAGTTCCATCTACTGTTACCTTCAAGTAGGATTTCAGACATTATATGATTCAGTTATCTTCTCTTTTTCTTATCCCCAGCTTTACAAACTTTTGACATGCAATCAAAACGTAAAATGTTGTTCTCCAAAGCCATTCTTGAACATTAAGAAAACATTGACAGAGTGACGTTCAGGATTCTTTTTTTAGTGTATTACTACTAAAGGGTGTGACCTTTCTACTTTACTTTGCCCTGCTCTAGCTATTTATTTTTTAATTTTTCTTAATCCAAGTAATGAAAATGAGAAAATTTCACTTTTTGCTTTGCTCCTGGGTTAGTTTTACTCGCTACTTTTTGCACAACATGAGACCAAGTGAGTTAAAAAGGTATTGAGCCTGCTAGTGGAAGTTGTGCATAAACCTCCACTGAAGCTTGCTTCAGACTTGGGAATGCAGATTTGGGACTGCCCTAGAGGTCTTGTTAGGTATCACATTGAAAACCAAGTACACTCTGGTACACCACAAAGTCACCTGGACAGTGTTGTTGCAAGAAGAGGGTGAGACTAGAGAGGGATTAATCCCATCCTCTCATGAAACACACATGTCTAATGGCAATTAGACCAGCTCACCTTCATGGGGATGCTGAGCCCCTGCCCTCCAAAACCCAAAAATCCTCTGAAGGTATTTTTTACAGTTGTAAAAGCAGAAGGAATTAATAGATATTTTTGTGGGGAGAAGTACTGTCACGCACCCTGGGACAACTTA
Source organism: Irena cyanogastra (assembly GCA_013397155.1). NCBI lineage: Eukaryota > Metazoa > Chordata > Aves > Passeriformes > Irenidae > Irena > Irena cyanogastra. Next base: position 313,931 of record VWZV01003721.1, read on the forward strand.
CAAAGTTACAGAAAGCCTGCCAGTATCATCTGAGGTTTGTTTGTATAGCATGCAAAAAGGAAACAAACACTGGCTATCTTAGAAACACTGGGGAAAATCCAGAGTTATATAAATGGGGGAGGGGAAAGAAAATTGTCATGGAAGAAACTATTTTCCCGCTCCTAACAAGATATCTAAGACAGTCTTAAATATAAGGGAATTAAACATGCCAACATTTCTGAATCCTTCTCTAGCATCTGGTGTCTGGGACTGTGTTTCCAGGCTGGCTAAGGAAAAGGCAAGGGAAAAAACCAACAAATATTGCCAATGCACGGCACCACAAATGTTGCAAAGTGTGTTGGGAGGAGCACAAGACAGCAGGTGCTTCCTCTAGACAAAACTGTCTCAAAAGGTATATATTCATGTACAGGACTCAAAAAAATTCGCTTTGGCAATTCCAAGCCAACTTCCTCTGCCATATGCACCTAGGCACATGATGTAAGCACATGTGTGCATAAAGGGTTAGGACTTGGTGTTAAAAAAATTAAATGTCATTTGCAATGAAGTCTTCATCAGAGTCTGTGGCAGAACAGAAGATCCTATTTACATGGGAAGCTCTTCATAGATTTATGGTACACAGAGCCTTGTCAGCAATCTCATTCTCTAAATATTACATTTTTCTAATGTATTTCAAATTATTTTACTATATTTCTATCTACTTGTAGGGAAAGAAGTATACTATTTACAAAGCAGTATTTATTTAAAAAAAGAGCACATAATTTCTCACTGCCTTTTCAGAGCGATGTCTAATCACCTTCTCTCTCCAGTGCACCCAATTGCTTTCACTTTTGCTCCTATTCATGTTCAACTGAGTGTCCTGGAGGACACGATCACAGGAAGCACCACATCACTAACTTTACGCAGCTGAACCTATCAACAACAAGATGAAAAGGTGACTTGAAAATGCCTCTTCAGAGCAGCCTAAAGCTCGAGGTCAGCAGGAGCGTGCTGCTGCCACGTTCCTGGCAAAGGGAAGTTCTGGTCCCCCATACAAACCCAAGATGAAGAAACACGGCGCAGCTGCCAAATGTGCCATGACAAACAACACAGAGACTGGCTCCCTTTGGAAATGGTTTACCCATGAAAGCAGCAACTAGAGATAATGAAGACAGCAAATGTCAGTTATCGGGTTCTAGGTCTGCCTATACAGCCACTGCATAGCACGGGAGGTAATTCACTGCCTGCCTGTAATATTAGCTTACTATTTTGTTGATACATTAACTAGTAGTTCCGTGAGGTATATCACATGCAGATCTACCATCCCAAAATCTAACACAAGCCTGAGATCCCAGATCTCGTGCATATCAAAAAACCAAAAATATTCAATGAATGTGTCAAATAGGAGAGTGCACAATGATACATCAAATGTGACTGATGTTCCACACATACAGTGAACAGTACAAAAACCCACTATGAAACTTAAATTGTCACATATGACAGGCATGGCTCAAAAATAAAAAGCAGCAGAACCGATGACTTGCTTGCAACTGCTGGGCATTAATACCTTACATCTCCGAACACTGATCCTGGAGGACTGAAGCACTGAGTTAGGCATGACAGTGACTTGGATACAATCCCTTTTGGTCATATCCATGCTGGAAGTTGTTGGGTTTTGTTTCTTGTTTGGTTCTTTTAAAATTTTTTTTAAAGCTGCACTTTCTACTCTTCTAAAAATTAAGTAAAAAGCCAAAATAAAAGGAAATGTTCAATAAAGGATAAATCTTTCACAAAATGATGGTAATGAAATGCAGTTTAAACTTTAGGATTCCTAAGATATTTTTCAGAGAAAAATTTGTCCGAAGAGGCTCATCAGGAAGCTAGAAGGCACTAGTACAAAGAATGTGATCCCCTCTGAAGCTTGCAACTATTATCAAAGCATTTGGAGGCTATGGAAGAGCACCATGCTTTGAAAGAGTATTTGGTTCAAAGACATTCCTAAAGATGCTTCACTGGTTTAACATGGCACTTGGGCTCAGAAAGCAAGTCTGTTCCCTGACTGTCCTTGACATTCATCCCTACTGCTCCATGTACCTAGGGGTGGCTGGTCACAACATTAGCACAACACCTCCTCCCATGCATCTGAATTCACTGCTGAAGATGTGAGATAGGAATTTCAAAGGCAGCACTGAACAGGCTCAAAGGAAAACACAGAGGTGAAGCAGCTGAGCTTTCAAGTGCTGGAATGACAACTGCTTACTGGCTCATCAGCATTAAGCAACAATGACACTACAGATACTGCACAAGCCTGTGTCTCTCTCACATCTGCCCCACTCTTCTTACTGAAGCCATTGCTGTGAAAGGACCTTTCTGACCTGCATCCTCGAAGTCAGAACACCAGGCATTATAGTGAAGAATTAAAAAAAAAAAAAGGAAAAAAAAGACAGATTAATAATTAGGTAAGAGAAAGTTTATAACATCAACACTGAAGCAGAACATATATTTGTGGAGCTTTTCCTTACCTAAACACTAAGAAATGAAGCAATTAAAAATGTTGTCTTTACTGAATAGGAGGAGCAGCACACTGGGAAACCTGAGTATGTGACGTTTATGGATGATTCACAGTGTGAACACCGAGAATGGACCTAAACTGCTTCCTGTGAGAGCTCTATGTGTTCTCTGCAGCTGCCCTGATTTCCAGTCTCCAAATTAAAAATTGCTAGTACTCTCAAACTGCAGTTTGATTTTGTTTCTTGCAATACACAGCCATATGAAAAACACAGTTATTCTTCATGGTCAGCTGTTCTGCTACAGAGGTTTTTTTTTCCAGTTGGATTACCATAAAATACTGATTGCGCCCCTGTACTGAGAAACTGCTTTACAAAAAAATCCCAAACCACTACCCATACACGCTGTCTATGACATCATCTGCTTTCAACTAAAAGCATATAGCAGCAAAAGCTAAATTCTCCTTATTAGGAGATGGACACATTAAGCCAAATCTACACTCGTGAAAAGAAATACTCTAAAAAAGAATAATTATGAAAAACAGTTGTTACTATTAGGATTTAGCCTCCTCTCAGCAATCAATCACAAAGGGCTTAACTGCTTCCTTTCATGTGTTAAGTAATAGGCTATGACACTTCCCTTGTGTTAATACTTGGTCACAAATGGATGTCAGCTCTTTGCACTGCCTGTCTTTTCACATGCAGCCCTGCTAATTCAAACTCAACAGATGAATTCGATGTACACTTTCTGTTCTTTCAGATCTGCACTCTGCCAGATCTGCAGACTAATTTGTTTTTAACTTCTTCACAGTTTACTCTTCCGGGAGGCACACACGGGAAGTTGATACCTATTATGTAATTAGTGCTTTGCCTTTTTGTCAGTTTTGAAGCACCTCTACACATTTGTTCTATGGAGATGGCAGAGACGTGCCAGCCTCTGAAATTGACCTACCCATTGCTGTGATTAAGTTTAGCCTTATGCTTGGTTTTATTTTGATGGCTAGATCATGTGGTTTGGAGACCAAATGTCTGTCAAGATAAGTCATCCTCCCAGTCTACTCTCACACCTTTACAACTAGCAGCCTAGCCAATTCAGTCTCCTTATCTGTTTTGTTTAGAAAACAATTTCCATGTCTTATTTATTAAAACAAACAACAACAACAAACCCAAACAACAAAAAACGAAACAAACAAAACAAACAAACAAAAAATAAAAAAACCCAAACCAAACAAAAACAACAAAATCAAATCCCAAACAAAACACAGTAGCTAAGGAAATGGGATTAAAAAAAAAAAGGGTTAGGACTTTCTGGAGATCCTTTTTGATCAAGCTCTTTCAACATCTGATGCCTCCCCACTGTTTTACAACAAACACCAGGTAAATTTCTCAGAAGTTTCTCCTGTGAGCTAGTGAAATTCATGTATGCCACAGCCTGAAATTTATACAGTGAAATGTTACAGTTACACCTGTCTAGAGATGCACATGGGAAAACAAGCATTTTAAAAGATGATTGTTCTAAACACTCCTTTAAGCACACAAATGTACATAATTTAAGCTTTCTTTGCATCACACATCTGGTAAAGGAGAGGTAGAATTAGCGGCACTGAAACCTCCCTGGGTTTCTCCCTGCCACTAGAGAAATCCTATCTTGTACTCCCAGGCAGGATTTGTATAGAAGGTCCTGTTGGGTAGGCACCTAAGATCAGCCAGGCAGCAGGTAATACAAAGCTAATACAATAAAGACCATCCAAAAAGCAATTTCTCCTCAAGGACCTAGTCCTACTACCTCTAATTTCATGTGCCAAACTGCTTCAGCAGCTAAGGTGAGTAGACAGAGATTTCCCCATGGCTTACATTACTGCATAGTGCAAAGAGTGCTGAACACTGAGGGTGAATGGACTACTGTACCACTTCAAAGCAGGAGATCTGGAGCAGAAGCTATGAAATACAAAATGTATTAGTGCAATACATTAGGAAAGATTAACTCTTTAACCAAAAGATAGAAAAAATATAGAGCATTCTAAGATTTTTTTTTTTTAAAAAAAGGAAGTTTTAAACTTTATGTAGTTCTTGTTGAGGTTTCAATCAGTGTTACACTTCTTTTCCCCAAGTTTGTACCCCTGAGTCAAACATTTAATAAACATTGTACAGTAGGTACAGAAATTAGTGTCTAGTTAAAAAGCAACAGATTTGAATAGCCATTGCTTTGTAAGTGTTAAACAGTGACAATAACCTTCCATACAGGAGAAGAAAAAAAATAGCACTCTCATTTGTTCTTTGTTTATAACTAGGTAAAAGATCTCAACAGTTTCCCACCACATTGTTTCCGTGTCTTAGGCTGAGATTTGCTATAAATTAAACCTTCAGTGAGGAAATCTGTTGGTGCTGCATCATGTGAGCCTGCACGGTTAAGAACAACTACAATAAAGCAAAGCAATCTTTCCAAGTCATAAATTGCATGAGACCACGTTAATCTTGGAGCACTGTGTGAATGTAGGCAGAGTTCTTTGACTACAATTATCAGGGACTGTAAATTCAAAACCCCTTACATCCAATATATTTTACTAGAGTAATAACTAAATTGCTATAATCTTGGCCTTTCAGCCTCTATTACAGTGAAATATTAACACTTTGACTAACTTAAAACATGGTAACATTCAGCTCACTAGAACTTCTGCTGACTGTCTCCAAGAATAATTAACGCCTTTTGCACTTTTCTTCTTCCTTTCTTTACAACATCGGGAATAAAAGCTTATTCAGAAGGCAGGTTCACGTGCAATGAGGACTCACTGTTAATCATTTGGTTTGTTCTGAAAAAAGTGTGTGAAGGACCACCCTGTGTTAATCGGTTTAGGAGAGTCTTCATCATCTTTTGGGGGAAGCAGAAACTGTCGGGAATTAATTGAACATGGGCTCCCAAAAGATGCATTTTCATTGTTACTTTCAACTGATCCAGGAGAGTCTGGAGTGACCATGTTCCAGGCATTTGTGTTTGCTTGAGGTCTGTAACCTGCAGTTTTATCCAATTCTTCCTCCACAGGTGAGTGACCCTCTATTTTCAGAGCATTGATAGACAGCTGCATTTGTGGCTTATAGCCTGCTGTAGTCACTAAGTCTATTTCTGGCTCCTCCCCTGGTTTTATTTGAGGCTGATATATTGACTGGATGTCAATGTAAACCACCTGAGATGACCCCCCAGGTTCATCTGTGGGGGGATTTGAGATCTCCTCTTCAATGATAGGGGGACAGTAGGACACAACAACGTGGTTCTCCATTTCTGAGTCAGAGCCATCTTCAGGCACTGTGGTCTCTGCTGCTGGGGACATCATCTCTGTGTCTTCAATCTTCGGAGCTGTAGATTGTGTTTCCACCACTTCAACACTGTTGGGGGTGCATGGGTTCATTTCCAATGTTTTAAGTGTCTTATTCCCCTGAAATGAGAATAAGGAGAAGGGGGAGACACTAAGCTAAAAGATCTGGAAAACCTGAAAGCAACAACTTGCCGAAATCACAGCAGTTTGGTGGCTTGTGGACTGTACTCATCCAATGGTCACTAGTACAATACATTAAAAAAGAAAATAAGTGTTTATCATTTTCTGACTCACATTTCTGTTAATGTTCAAAGTATTTTATGCAAATTAAAAAGACTTGAGATCTTGCAGTAAGTGTTTGACAACTCTCCCCAAATCTTGTCTTTGTACAACACATTCCCAAAGACTGTTTAAATATTTGCCCATCTTCAACTAATGTATCTACCAGGAGGCTGGGATATGGCAGATCTCCATACTTTCTGCTTCTTCTAACACTTTGATGAAGATGGGTTTGTTACTCCCATATTCTTATCTGGTACTTACACTTCTCATTAGCTGGAAGAAGAGAAATGCAACAGTCCTTTCCTAGTTTAAACATCGCAAGTAACTACATTAACAACAACAAAGCTCTAGACAGCACCTGACAGAAGTTACTCAGTAAATTGGCTTGTTTCCCCCTGCCACAGACTTTTTTTCTACAATTGAAACAGATGAGTCAAAGTCTGCAAAAGAATTCTTTAACTGGTTTTATCTTTCAGAAGCTTAAAATACTAGAGTTAAAATAAGGGTTACCTCACAGATGTTCCTCTGAAACTGTAGTGCCTTACTGTTCTCAGGATTTGGGATTTCTGGATAAAATGTTTCTTTAATCCTTTAAAGAGGAAAGAAGAAACTATTATAAAGATAGCCAGGCCTGAAACAGATTGTGAATACACAAAAGGAATCAGGACACTTTCCTTTAACTCTGAATACTGAAGACATCTGGTGCAAAGATTTAGTGTGTTGAACTTTCACTGAGTATAATGGAAAAAACAGCAACCTTTTTTTTTTTTTAAGTTGGGAATTTAATATCTCACGTTTACTAAAGTTGAAGATGGTATGTCTATCTTTGTTTGTAGAGGGCACACAAATTACAGTATGTCACCAGCTTATTTCCATTTGGGAACTGTTTATAAACGGTGCTCACTGGAAGACAGGCTCCTGCAAAAACTTTTTGCATTCCTTCCTCTGACCTCTCTCCAACTCAGTTTCTCCCTCACCTTCCACATTGTGTTTTTGCTACCCACCTTTAAACAAAGCCCACTAACATCTTTGGGTATTTAGAGAAAACCAGGAGTAACTAAAATCATGGAAAACCCTAGCACTGAAGCAAACGGTTCCAGGAAAAGATGAGATCCCGAGGCAGGAATTTACCATTCCCTCTTTCGGTAGCAGAAGATGCTGGCTAACACTCCAAGCAGCACCACCATTGCGACGGGGATGAGAATTGCAATGATTAATCCTACAGCTGGTGGATAAGAAAAAGAAAAGACAGTAAATATATATTCAATGTTACCAGCAAGTTTTATGCCTTTTCTAACATTCCCCCCAATTACAGACTACTCCATTAAACTCAGCTTGTGCAGTGGTCTGCAAACAGTGACCTGCACCATCACCCTTCCTCTTTGCTGGAATTTATAGATTCAGTGATAACTACAGGAATCAGCAGATATTTCTCTCCGACTGTTTAATTACAGAAGGCTTCATGTGCAGCACAAGACTCATTGATACAGTGATTCTGTTCTCACTAAGCACTGGCACTGCACTTTCATGCTACCTGAGCTGGTCAAGTTTCTGTTAATGGCTCTTCTAGGCCAACAACTGATTGCATAAACAGCATTGTCTTTTATATGTTTTACAATGCTTCCAGTCCCTGGGCTTTAGTTCCAACAGTCCACGGTCTTCTTCCATTGGTATTAAATATCTCAAGCTTGATTTTTAATGTATTTAGTTGCATTCCAGTGTTTAGTCTTTCATAGGAAATACTTTTTTTCTCTCCAAAGTCAATATCTTTTTTTTTTTTTTTTGTAATTGTCTTTCTTTGTTTGCTTTTGTCAAGGGATCAATAAAACTGAATTCAAAGCAGAGAAGCATCTGTTTACAACTCCGAAACTGATAAATATTTCCACAATGTCTTTCTTCCCACCATATATTAGCAGATGTTCATCATGGGAAACCTGACAAAAACAACTAGCTGCTTGAGAACGCTAAGCTCAGACTCCACTATATTTAGTAGTAGGTTAGAAGTTATTTTTTATGCATACATTACCATGAACTACAAAGTAGCTGTAATAGGAAAGGATCTTTCCCTCACTCTGAACTGTATTTTTGTACTTATAAATAACTAACTAAATAAAGGGAAAAATGAGACTGTAGGCCCAAACCACCTACAGGACCAGAAAAAAACCCCACAAACCAACAAAATAAGCTCAGCTTTATATACATTGTACAGCCCCTGTGCTAAATACAGAGATATGCCTGAACAGGGATAATCAACTTACAGTCCTCCTTTGTCACCACATAGAGGCTGTTTGGAGGGCTCAACCCACCAGCAGTGTAGGCTTGTAGTTCCAGCTGGTAACTTGTTTTGCCTTGAAGATCAAGTATTTTCATAGACTTCTTTGTTAAGTCAGTGATATTGTTAACTTTAAGTTCTGGATTCCCTGTTGTTTGGAAGCAGTAAGAAAGGATCTTGTTTGTAAGAAAGGATTCAAAAAGACAACCTCAGCTTTAGCAAAACTTTCTTGAAGTGATCAGATGGAACCAGAAGAACAGTCCATGTAAAGAAAAACTGAAATAAAGAATCCTAGCAATGCTGCTTGCTTGCACAGCACCAAACAGCAGAGGAGTGTGGTGCTGCTGCTGCAGATTGACTGCATTTCCTTAACCTCCTGCTTGTCCTCTTATGAATGTGAGTCAGGCTTCAGTCCTGATAGGACAGGCACTGGAAGAATATACCCTATTAAATATAGCCATGTAACCTCTCCACCTCACCTACCCCGAGTATCTGAGCACAGGACAGCATGACACATTGCCACTTAGTCACTGCATTACTTTATGTGAGACAGCGTTTTCTCCAACTTTTGCTTCATATTATAAAACAACTAATCACACAAGGAGCTGATTATTTTAAATGCCTTTGTCACATATCAGGAGCAAATTATAACAGTGAGTAATGCAACTGAATTATTATCAAAGCATCTTTTCTATTAAAGTAAAATTAAATTATTAAAAAATAAAAAATAAATATGTAATCAAGGAAGTTGCAATCTACACAATTTACTTACCTGATTCTGAAAGTCTAGGCTTTAAAGCATCTTTTTCACCTTTTGCAAAGGAAAGAAGATATCCTTTTAAAAACCCTCGGCATTCTTCAATAGGAATGTCTTCCCATTTTACCAATATAGAATCTGAAGAAGTTTCTTCAACAATAAAATTTGGTGCAGTTTTTGGAGCTGTAGGGAGCATTATGAAGGAAGAAACCAGTAAGAAATTACCTCATCAAAAAATGCTGAAACCATGTACGTATTTCATCAGTTTTATTTTG